>OX463840.1:305845-383084 GCA_949825065.1 Odontocerum albicorne | reverse complement strand
AATAAGTTTGTATAATCTAATCCCTGTACTGTGAAATTCAATATTACATATTACAAAATTTGACATGACAGCCCATCGTAAAAATGTACTACTTGAATATTCGAGTAGCCAATCACACCGAGGACAGTTTTTTCTTACAATAAATAGAAAAATATGGAAAGTTTCACTGCGACTGCTGGTACAGTGTAGCTGTACAGTGAGGTACAAATGTGGCTGGCTATTGCTGCCTGAAATTTGAGTTAAATTACAAAATGAAAGGGCGACAGTTTATTAGGTGGGAACTCTTTGACTAGCACAATCTCGTAGTAGTTTTGTAACATTGATAAGTTTTAAACTGTGAATAATGCGTAGCAATAATTTTAAATGTTTCCATTAAGTGTACGCTTGTGTAAGTGTTAAAATATTATATTTAGGCGAGTACATAACGATATATATTTATTTATGCCAGTGCCGGAGGGAGGTCACTTTTGTCAACTTTCTACAATAACTCTCCCGCCTGTCTGTGTAGCTCAGAGATGGGCATGGGCATGGGCATGTATTGTAGTTAAAGGAAAACTTGTACATATTCTTCCACTATTGAGTATTCAACAAATACTCAACCATACATGTATTACGAGGCGTATCCAGAAAGTAAGTGTACTGAGGCTCTCACGACCGGATGGATTTTATTTTCGACATGTTGGCTACACTTTCGTGTAGCCTGACCCTTCCCCTCCGCAACGAGACCGGTTCGAGGTCAGTACGTTGAGAAGTGTCGACGCGACAACACGTTTCGTGAAAAATGTCAATCTACAGTGGCGTCACACCTCTTCACCCTCCGCCAAAAAGTTCAAAACCACAATTTCAGCCAAGAAAATCATGGCAACCGTGTTTTGAGACTGTCAAGGCATAATTTTAATTGAATATATGCCTCAAGGGGAGACCATCAACTCTGCAAGATACTGTGAGACTATAAAAAAATTGCGGAGGGCGATTCAGAACAAGAGGAGAGGCATGCTGACAAAGGGAGTCTGCCTGCTGCACGACAATGCCAGACCACACACGGCCAACGCCACGAAGGAACTGCTCGCCTCGTTTAAATGGGGTGTCCTGAACCATCCCGCGCATTCCCCTAGCCTAGCACCTTCAGATTACTATCTCTTTACCTTCCTGAAGCTGCACATGGGTGGAAAAAGGTTTTCAACCGACGAGGAGGTAAAGAAGGTGAAGTGGACGGAGGAGTTGGCGGGAAACTACTTCGAGGAAGGCATCAAAAAGTTGATATCCCGCTTCACCACCTGCATTGAGAGGAATGGCGACTATGTCGAAAAATAGCTTACATATGTACTACGGTAACCACGTAATTTTTTTGTTTAAATAAAAAAAATTGTAACATACAAAAATTCAGTACACTTACTTTCTGGATATGCCTCGTATATATTATGAACTTATACATAGATTGCAAGATTCTTCCAATGTTATGTATAAGTTCATTTTCTTAGACTCAATTCAAAAATATTACATATTGGACATTTCCCATATGTACATACTGTGAAACTTCCAAGGGAATATTACATAGGTAAATTGAGGTAAGTTATGTCTTCTCTATGTAGTTATGGCGTTCAATTGAAAAAATGATACAAAAGAATAAGCTCGATAGATGGTCAGAGGAAGTGATGAATCCTACAAGGAAGTGCTAAGTGATAATTGTAACAAAGTATGAATCCTGAGAAATGTATCAACACTCTATATGCATGGAAAATATCAAGACACGGACCTGGCAAACAGAGAATTTTGTGACTGAAGAATCTGATAGTGAAGTGATGATAGTCAACAGCCACTAACATCCACCGACTGCATAATGCAACACACACATGAAAGAGAAGGAGCACTCGGACTCGGGTTCACCTCACTCTCACCAGTCACCAGGACAGTTAAGCATTACTTTATTACTTTACAGTACAGCGATGAATATGAGAAACCCACAGAGATCTGAGCACTTTGCACCTTTGAGATACGCACGCACTACCACTTAGTGATGAATAATGAGACAATGTACTACTGACTTGAACAAAACACGCAATTACTCATTTAAAGCATTGTTTCTGAACCATTTCAGCCTCGCATACTCCCTCCCCCCAAAAGATACTTAAAATAAATGTGTTCTTTTATTTTCAAGAACCCCCTCCCCTGGTGGTCTCCACAGATCCACAGATTGAGAAATTATTCAATCAGATGGTAAATCTCGATATATTTGCACTGATGATGCAATCAAATTGAAGAACGTGGCTGGGAGATAATATTGTCTTCAGTCCTATTAAAATTAATAGGATTGTAATTTATTTTTATCAAACACTGTTTATTCCACTTTTTTGTGATGGTATAACCCTACCGGTTTCAAGGTGCACACCTCATCTTCAGAGGAGCGCAAACGAGTCTTGTTTGCGCTCCCCTGAAGATGAGGTGAAAGCCTTGAAACCGGTAGGGTTATACCGTCACAAAAAAGTGGAATAAACAGTGTTTGATAAAAATAAATTACAATGTCTTTAAACCTCCACAACGTTAATGCCTTAACTATAAACAACAACAAAAATTAATAGGAATTTAATATTATATTTAATTTAATATTATAGAACCTTCAGATTTTATAGCCACCGGTGTAAGTACGAAACTCCCTGTCCACACTGATAATGCTACCGCACGACTAAAGGTCGTTAGATCATTAGATCACAGATGATCTCGATCTTTCAGCTAGTGTGCATCATCTATGAAATCAATTCATTCGAGTATATGATATTGAGTTTACATCCAAATACATACCGCAGTGATTTCAAGTTACCAATAACCTCAAAAAGACAAAACTATATTTTTTACAGCAGCAGTGATGCTACACGTATGCCTAAAAAATGCTCCAATAAAATGAGCAAAAAACACAATTTGCACTACCCTTAAAATGTGTTTCCCGCAATACAACAGCAGACTATTTTACTTAAATTATGTTTAAGATAAAATAAGAACGTGCTTTATTAAATTACATAAAAAAAAAAACTAAAAACATTAATTTGTCAGGTGCGTAATAATAATCACCGGGATACTTGCCTTCAATATTGTTTCTACGCATACTTACTTTTTCAACAATTTTGTATCAAAATAAAAAGGAATAGCTACATTGGTAAGATATATCCGACTATAATGTTTATAACATTCCTATAAGGATTATAGTTAAGACCAGTGCGCTTCAAAGGTATCTCCCGAATAATGAAGTTATGAAATGTAGGTTCAGTATAATGAAATACCCAATATACCCAATACTGTAAATACTGTAGTATACAATACAACACGGGGCACTTCAATCCAATCGGACATTACATCGAGGGACACGTTAATTGCATTTATAAACTTATTGTATTTTTTATTAAGGTATTAATGATATTCCCTAAACTCAACTCGACTATTGTAACTACTGTCTTAAGGTCAGTTATTTACAATTGGTGAATTATGATGGATGAGAATTATTTTGATGTCTTCTTACGCTAAAATCGTAGCCAGTCCTGACAATTCAGTTTTCCATAATACCATTTAGAATATTTAAAAATGCCCTAATTCCAATATTTTAATTTTCATTACTAGCAATTAGCTATTTTAGATATTTGTATTATTCTGAAGACAAATATGACCAGTATCATAATTGACAAAAGAAACACTAGCGAGGTAACCTGGGCGGGCACATGCTTTCATATATATGAATCGCTTTCTTGCACTGGATCAATATTTTCAACTTGACAATTCTCGAGGATAGAACCAATGAAAAAAGCAATGCGAAGCTTGAGCGAGTTAAGGGGCAAAAATACCATATAACAACCCGATCACTACACCCGTACGTACCCATGGCACATTTAGCCCAAAACTTTCTCATTTTTCAACCAGTACAATTGTCTAGCTTCGAAAGTTTAGCAAGAGTATAGTATTCAATCAATTTTCATAGCGTCGACCGATTATTTGATTTTTTTATTAAATCAAAAATTGAAACATATTTCCTTTTGATTTAGCTCAATATTAGGACCTCACTTACATTAGTATAATTGCTTGGAAAAACATCAGACACACGATACATTAAACCGAGTGAAAATTATATTTTCAACTTAGGGGACTTAGTTTATTAAATATGCATTTTAAGTATAAGCTTAAGAAATGGGAACAATGCGCTTTCAACCATCTTGTTAAAATGGAAATAATCGAGCAATAGTGACCATCTGATGGTCAATAGTCAATAAAGAATAGTCCTCCGATCCCAACAGGATGTCCAGCACAAGAAACCTTGTCCATAAACAATTGATAGGCTATAGGCTACTTATGCTGCCTGTGCCCCGACCACATTCATTCATCCACTACTCGGTACAGATGCACAGTACATTCATCCACTACTCGGTACAGATGCACAGTACATTCATCCACTACTCGGTACAGATGCACAGTACATTCATCCACTACTCGGTACAGATGCACAGTACATTCATCCACTACTCGGTACAGATGCACAGTACATTCATCCACTACTCGGTACAGATGCACAGTACATTCATCCACTACTCGGTACAGATGCACAGTACATTCATCCACTACTCGGTACAGATGCACAGTACATTCATCCACTACTCGGTACAGATGCACAGTACATTCATCCACTACTCTGTACAGATGCACAGTACAAAAATTTAAATGAAGATGGTTTAAGGAAAACCCTTTCTTCCACACAGAATTATTAACATGTATTTATGCCAATTTACAAATAATTACATCAAAAAATATTGGATGACATCATTCTAGATCAAATGACGTAATAAATATCTGACTATCGCAACATTATACAAATTACTCGATGAAATAAATGTAAAGGGAAGAAATAAAAATGGTATCATGCCAAATATAAAGAAAACACCAGGAAGGGGCGAGTAACTGTACAGAATGGCAAGCGGAAGGATTCAGCAACAATATGTATGTACTCGTACGCACACAGCCAGCGGTAAAGCACTAAAAATATTCATAAAGACAAAATACCGTTAATATTTGTATCGTTTTATTCAATAAAAATTTTCACACAATTTTTCAGTTGAAAGAAATCTGTCAATACAAAAAAGTGAAAAGTTCCGTATATTCCTTACTTTTCATAATTCCTTAATGTCATACTGAAAAAGTTTCGAGAAACTCGCGCGACACACTGTGCCTGAAGTATGTTAAATAGTATAGTGGATTGTTTATAATTTAAATTAAGCACTTTCACGCTTTTATACCTTTATTCGCTCCTCTCTTTTTGGCAGTTTTTTCAGCGGGCTCTTCCGATTCCGCCTCATCTTTGGCTGGCGCCTTTTCCTTCCTGGCCGCGCCGCGGCCCCTCTTGGCGGGCTTGGCTTCGACCTCGACCTCGGCCTCCGCCTCATCGGACAGGACTTCGACAGCCGCTTCGTCCTCGTCCTGCTCTTCTATTTCTTCTTTTCCCTTTTTGGCTTTAGTATTTTTCACTTTCGGCTCGGATTTCTTTTCGACGGGTTTACGTCCTCCCCTCTTGCCCTTCGGAGCTGCCGCTTCCGGTTCCGGTTCATCTTCATCGGAAACTTTGGCGTCATCTACGTTAGATTCGGCCTGAGATTCTTCCGATTTCGCTTTTTTAGAAGCCGGCTGTTTGTCGGCCGCCGCATCTTTAGGCTTACGTCCTCGTTTAGCTGGCGCCTTCGGCTCCTCCTCCTGTTTCGCTTCCTCGGGAGCTTCCGCGTCGTTCTCGGCTTTGGCGTCACCGTTGCCGATATCTTTGGCCTTTCTCCCGCGCTTACCTGTTCCGTTCTTAACACTTTCATCAGCGCCGTTATTCTTCACATCCTCGACTGCAGGCTTGGTTTCGGCAGCCTTGCCGGCCTTTCCACTTCTCTTTTTGGCGGGCGCTTCGTTGAGCCCGGGCGCTTCATCGACCGCTGCATCCGAAGCCACGGCTGTTTCGGCTTTAGACTGAAACAAGCGAATAAAACGGTCTTAAATATCCTTAATAACCGTTTAAAAACAACATGTATTCTGCACATAAAGAAAAACAAACAATGCAAACGTAATTTACCTTGGCGTTTCCACGTTTAGGCGGCATATTTTCTATGGATGAAACGTGAGAGCGACGCTTGGATGTATTTTCACAAAACTGAGCGCTTTGTGTACTCAAAATATATAATTATAACAAGAATGCACACGAGATTCGAGATTTTACAATAAACACCGATTATTTTTTTAATTGAACTCTGATTCCAGCCACAAAATTCCAAGAACAAGACCGGCGAAATGGCTATCGTACAACTGGAACCTATTCCTTCACGTTTCAAGCAATGACGGAGAAGCCGCTAGGCGGGAAAATAGCACTGCACTGAAAACAGCTGCGGCGCTTCACTACCAACTTAAAAAATCAAATGTCTGCACCTTTCTAGAACGCAATACTTTTTTCTATGTATTCTATAATGAGAAAAAAATAATTTTAAAATTGTATAAACCTTATTTTATTACCTCATACTACTATCTATTTCAATTTCCTTTCCAAATATTTTACGGTGGACTCAGACTAATGACTAGAACTTATTATATGTTTTTATAAGCTTTGTGAGTTCGCCTTCATTATTACAAATTAATATTATAAATGCTATTTTTTGCTAAATTAAAATTAAATTGAATAAGAAAGTGTAATATTTTTACCGCGTTTCACTGAAAGTAATAAAGTATTTTAATAAATGTAAATTATAATTAATATAACTTGTATCTTAAATTACATGAATATTTGTACTTTAATTAAAACTTTTAAACTTATCTTCCTAAAAACTTTAGACTGGATTATCAATGTTCATCAAAAATAATTACTGAATATTTCAAAATTATTGTCAATGTGAAGAAAAATCAATTATAATTTATTTCAAAAAAAAAAAAAAAAAGACAGGTAATATAAAATAATTTAAAGACATTTATTTGAATCGAAACTCTTGTTTAAAACTGATATTATAAAATAATCAACATACTCGTATGTAAATGTTACTATTTTGTCAATTCTCAAAAAAATTAAAAGTCATTTGATATCTGTGCATTATTCATGTACGAGTATTTTTAATTTTTATCTCAAATTTATAATATGTATCAAATCGCTACTTGTAATAAATTCTAAAAATTCAATAATTTGATTAATTTAATGTTACTTCAAACATTAATTGCAATATTTGAACAAATGGTAAATCAAAATTATGGAAAATTAAGAACGACACAAAACAATCTTGAAAACACGAATTTCAGGTTCGAATACTAATAGAATCTTAAAAAAGATCTTAACAAGGTTTTTCAATATATTTCTGGTTGGTCTTAAATACGAGTATATACCATATTGTAATTATTCAGGGCTGGCTTGTAAAACTGCGAGGCAGGGTGCAAAGCAAAGTTTGGACAAGGAGCCTTTATATTTAATTATTTTGATACTAACCCCCAATAATAGAACATTTAAATGTCTGTGACTGGAGAAGCGTATTCAAAGGGCTCATGGTGACAATGACAACACAACATAATAATTGTTCCATTTTATTTGACTGTAGACGCGATACAGTATGTGAGCCGCGTTGGCCCGAGAATGGCGTTAGGACGGCTCGAAATGAGCGGCAATACTGGTCCAAGCAGGATGGCAGGGCGGCTCCAGGGAGGGACGAAGAGGCGGCAACGCTGATCCGGGGGGAACGGCAGGGCGGCTCTAGGCAGTGGCAATGCTAGTCCGGGAGGGATGGCGAGGCGGCTTCAGCAGGTGGCAACGCTGGTCCGGGCAGAACGAAGGCAGCCAGGGAAGTTAAGCCGTGAATAAAACGGGAGAGCTGGAGTGGAGACGTCTTGACTGGTCGACTGTTGGAAGATCCTCGGCTGGAACTGGCAGTTGTTTATTACCAGCTTGGCGATGGTGCAGGCGCAGCTTTCAGGTGAAGTGAAGATCAGTCTAGGCACAGCTCTCAGGTTAATTCAATCTACCCATCACGGTAGCCGGGTGAATAGTAAATTTCAGGTAGAGCATCCACCCGGCAGGGCAGCCGGGTGAAGAGTGAATGATTTTTTATGAGCCGAGTTCTTTTGTGTCAGTGATTTGAGGAGTACCTATTCCACTGTTGTGTCATATGTATGATTGTGTTGTTTATCAGTGTATACTGATATATTTATATTCCAAGTCCCCTCCCTTTATATAGCGACCATTACGGTATTTTGGACAGCGTAAGTGATTCGCTTATCGTGCCGAGAATTTGCCAAGTCATTGGTACCATCTCATTTCCGTGACAGTCGCGACTGGAATCGGCGACTCTCATCACGACGTGTGACTGGTAGACAGGTGACGCTTATGGGGCATCAACTTATTATTTAAAAACATGCCAAGTATTACCCAAATATTTTCACTCACTAAAACATATTTTAAAAATATACGTACTTATTTCAAATATAGTATATATGAATGGACGTAAATATTTTTAATGAACGAGCTTCGTCACTTTCCGACTGTATCACAAATCATACCAACCGCCATTGACAATATTATTAACTAATCCGTGACGATTATAAAATCTAAAATATTAAAATGGGTACTTACCTACCATATTAACGGAGTTCACGGTCATTATTCAAGAAAAAGGTACTTACCTAAAATAAGAGTAGTAGACCGTGTCTTCTAAGGTGGCCATATACGAGGCATATCCAGAAAGTAAGTGTACTGAATTTTTGTAGGTTACAATTTTTTTTATTTAAACAAAAAAATTACGTGGTTACCATAGTACATATGTAAGCTATTTTTCGACATAGTCGCCATTCCTCTCAATGCAGGTGGTGAAGCGGGGTATCAACTTTTTGATGCCTTCCTCGAAGTACAATAGTTTCCCGCCAACCCCTTCGTCCACTTCTCCACCTCCTCCTTTACCTCCTCGTCGGTTGAAAACCTTTTTCCACCCATGTGCAGCTTCAGGGAGGTAAAGAGGTAGTAATCTGAAGGTGCTAGGTCAGGGGAATGCACGGGATGGTTCAGGACATCCCATTTAAACGAGGCGAGCAGTTCCTTCGTGGCGTTGGCCGTGTGTGGTCTGGCATTGTCGTGCAGCAGGCAGACTCCTTTTGTCAGCATGCCTCTCCTCTTGTTCTGAATCGCCCTCCGCAATTTTTTTAGGGTCTCACAGTATCTTGCAGAGTTGATGGTCTCCCCTTGAGGCATATATTCAATTAAAATTATGCCTTGAAAGTCCCAAAACACGGATGCCATGATTTTCTTGGCTGAAATTGTGGTTTTGAACTTTTTGGCGGAGGGTGAAGAGGTGTGACGCCACTGTTGAGACTGCCTTTTGGTTTCAGGCGTGTAGTGTGCAACCCAAGTTTCATCTCCAGTAACGATGGAGCGGAGAAATTCATCTCCATGGAGTTTGCAGCGCCTCAAAAACTCTTGCCCGGCCTCCACTCGATTCAACTTGTGTTGGTCTGTCAGCTGTTTTGGGACCCACCTCGCGGACAGTTTCCGATATCCGAGGGTTTCTGTGATGGTTTCGTGTAGTAGAGATCTGGAGATTTGCGGAAACATCGCAGATCTGGAGATTTGCGGAAAGAGCGCATTTTCGATTTTTTTCCACAATTTCGTCAGTCACAATTAAAGGTCTTCCGCTCCTCTGATCATCATGCACAGACGTACGACCGTTTTTAAACTCGCGACACCACTTGTACACACTCGTACGATTCATAGCTTTATCACCATATGCAGTTTTCACCTCATTATAAACCTCAACCGGAGGTTTTCCCTTCCAAACGAGATAACGGATGACGCCGCGTATTTCGCACTTGGCGGGAGATTGGATTGACATTTTTCACGAAACGTGTTGTCGCGTCGACACTTCTCAACGTACTGACCTCGAACCGGTCTCGTTGCAGAGGGGAAGGGTCAGGCTACACGGAAGTGTAGCCAACATGTCGAAAATAAAATCCATCCGGTCGTGAGAGCCTCAGTACACTTACTTTCTGGATACGCCTCGTATATGATACGTTTATCTCCTATTGAGTGTGAATTAAGATAAAAACTCGATACGCACGTATTTTTCATTGTTTGATTATAATAATTTTAACTGAGCAGAAAGGACACGACACCAGCCCAATTTAATGACGCCTATATTAAATATTTCAAAATATACAAAGAACAAGAATTAGAGGTCACATATTTGAAATATAGTATACTGAGACCGAATAAATTAGCTAAACTTCATTTTTTATTTATCTATCATAAGCGCGGGGCTTGGTGCGGCTGCACCCTTTGCATATGCCTTAGGCCGACTCTGTAATACAACCACCAAGTTTTATTGTATAAACGGAAATGCAATACAATGCCTTTTCTAGTTTATACCATTTTTTATGTACGCGCATAATTGAATTTTACGTTATTTTGTCTATGTATTATCGAATATTAATTGCATTGTCTTTGGTATTGTTATTGTTTTGCTTTTGACATAGAAACACGGTTTGATGTATTATACTCCTTCATATAAGAGTATATGAGTTCACGGCCATTATTCAAGAAGAAGAAAAACAAGAGATAAGCATAGACGTATATCATTCAATATTGAGAATTTGTTAATGTATTTTAAAAGTTTATTTATGATTGTAAATTTTAACGGTACTTTAATATTTTGGAGGATTTTCATACATAAAATCTTAGTTATTACAACATAAACACGTATTCCTTTTACATCAGTAGTAATTGTTCAGTTATGTATGAATTAACTTAATATCCTGGGTTTAAGTGAAGTTTTTTTGTAAAATATTTTTTTTTAAATACATTTTTTTTGTACAAATTAATATTTAAACCTATAAATTTGACATATTATCTTCAAGTGGCTATTTTTCGTATTTGTGTTTTAATATTTCGTATTTCTTCATGTTTTTTCGGTTATTTTGTTACTTTAACCTTTGAAAAAGTTTTATTTTGTTCCAATCGTTAAGACTGATTATTTAGTTTTTTTATTACTTTTATCATAAGTTATTTTATATTTGTAAAAAATGAATCCAAGTGATGCCCACGTCGAAATTAAAGATGAGTTTGTCGAAATTAAAGATGAGTTTGTCGAAATTAAACTTGAGTTTGTCGAAATTAAAGATGATTTTGCGAATACTGCGGAATCGGATGATGATGTTGAACTGGAAAGTGATAATGAAGAAGAAAATAATCCAGACGTAATTGACGAATCAATCTTCACGGAAAATAGTCCAGTATTTGAATGGAAAACAGATCCATTTTCTCCAAGAATTCATCCGTTCGATGTTAGCAGATCCGGAGCAAATGTAGAAATAGACAACAGTATGAAAGAAGCGGACTTTTTTAAACTGTTTATAACTACTGATCTCATAAACCGAATTTCCAATGAAACAAATAAACAATATCAGTATGTTTCTCAGCGGGTGGTCAAGGTCAGCGATAGAATGAAGCAATGGGTAAACACAACATCAGATGAAATCTATTTATTCCTCGCTTTATGTATTCTTATGGCACGAAACTCGCGAAATATAATAGAAGAACATTGGTCAACTGACATTTTGTTACATTCGCCTGTTTATTCAAATACCATGTCACGGAATAGATTTCAGATGATACTTAGTATGCTGCACTTTTGCAATAATCAGTCGCAAATTCCCGGAGACCGTCTTTACAAAATCAAATTTGTTTTGGATTACATAACCAAAACTTTCAAACAATACATGTATCCGTATCAAAATGTTTGCATAGACAAAAGTTTATTACTCTTTAAAGGACGTTTACTCTTTCGTCAGTATGTTCCATCCAAAAGGACACGTTTTGGGGTGAAAGTCTTTGTCTTGTGCGATTGTACTACCAGCTATGTTTTAGATTTAATTATACACACCGGTGCTACGGCACAATATGAAAGGGACCATCGGTCGGGTTTATCGGGAAATATTGTTTTTACTCTCATGCGACCTTATCTAGGCAGTGGACACACGTTATATGTTGACAACTCTTATAGTAGCCCCTTACTTTTCCAAAAGTTGTTTAATAATCGGACAAATGCCTGCGGTACAGTGAGAAAAAATTGCAAACATATGCCGAAGCTTCAAGATCGATTGAATGGAGGAGAAATGAAATCGTTTCATTCAAATAATATGTCCGCGCAATTTTGGAAAGATAAAAGGGAAGTAGCTATGTTGACAACGATGCATCGAGATATTACGGAAGAGACTGCTCGAGTGGATAGAGCAACCGGACAACCGATGAAGAAGCCATCCAGTCTTAAAGAGTACAATCGAAACATGGGAGCGGTTGATAAATGTGACATGATATTATCTTCTACCCACTCGACCAGAAAAACCATGAAATGGTATAAAAAAATATTTTTTCATTTGGTGGATCTGTGTCTCCTAAATTCGCACATTCTGTACATGGAAAAGACTGGAATACGGACTCCAATCGCAGATTTTCAGTTGCGAGTCATCAGGCAACTACTTGAGAAACACAGAGGCGCTCATCAGCCGAGATCAGGTTGTTCAAAGAGAAAAGCCGAGTTACCAGGCCGGCTAACAGAACGTCACTTCTTGGGGTATTTGTTACCGACACCGACTAATCAAAGTCCATCAAAAAGATGTTTCGTTTGCCTGCACCACAAAATTCGACGAGAGATACGTTTTAGATGTAAGCAATGTGATATTCCTCTGTGTATAGACCCATGTTTCGAAAATTACCATACTAAAGAACATTACTAAGATATGCCTGTTTGTAAATTGAAAGTGTTTATAAATCAAATTTTGACTTTAGAAACTTCTTTGTGATAATTGTGAAAATAAAATGTGCATTGCGTTATATATTTGACATTTCTTACTGTAGTGACAACCCTGAATTCAATTTAGAGATAGTAAAATATTCATTGAACTGTAAGTTATCAACTTTTTACTTATAACGCTTTAAATATATTTTTTAAATAAGAATAAAAATCTCAAAACAAGTCTAGCCTACAGGCTACAGGTACTCACCTGTGTCTGGTAGGAAAAAGGTTAAAAACGTATTCACCACATGAAAGCTTGTTTTTTTTAACCAAATGACAATGTGTGGATTCAAGTACAGATATATTAAATCAATATTTTTTAATTTATTGTAACTACAGGTGTCTCAAAATAATTTATATACAATTTGAATTATACATTCAGTATTTATTAAGGTATATTTAAGATATTTTGCTTGTGATAGGATATGCTCTGGTCAACACTGAAACTGATGAAAGCAAGGAGAATTTTCGGAGCTGTTTTAGAGGAATACAAGATTATATTGGCAGGTGACTTGAATGCATAGATTGGCGTCAAAAAGGATGGTTTTGAATAGGTGTTAAGCAAGTTTGGTGATAGACAAATGATAATGGAGATAGAACACTAAACACTAAAAGTATGCTTGGATAATGATCTTTTGGTGTCAAATATGATTTTTGACCACAAAAGGAATCAATAATATTGTATACGTGGGAAAGAGGAAATGAAAGGTCGTTAATTGAGTATTTTTGCGTGGATTTTTCACAACAAAAGAGTATTCTCGACACAAGGGTTTTTTTAGAGGAGCAGATATCGGCTCAGACCTGAGCAGAATAAATATCTTCCGTGGGTGGCGATCTGGTATACGTAAATGCCGACTGTGAGAATCAAATGGGAGAAACTGCAAGATGAAAAGAAAGAGGAATTTAGAAAGAATGTGAATGAAAGTGATGGATTCAGTATTGATGAAGAATGGATGAGCATGAAAAATATAATATAATGGTGAACACACCAAAAGGTGTCTGTGGCACAGCGAAAGTTGGAAAAAGGAATGCACGGTGGGACAAGGAAGTAAAAGACTGCGTGAAAGGGAAAAGTACAGCATGGAGAATATTTGTCAAAGCGAGAAAAGAAAATAGTGATGAAGCGATGGAAAGGAATGCGGGGGGAAATATGAAAATATATTAGAAGAAAGTAAGTAAAATGATACGGGAGGTATGAGTGAAATCAAAGTTAAGAATTGGAGAGTTTTGTCAGAAGAAGGAAAGATTCGTTCGAAATGGAAGGAATATTTTGAAGAACTGTATTGAGAGTGGTGATACTAGTAAAAAAAACGGTGAGTCTGGTATAGCTGAAAATAGCGAGTGTTTGGAAAATCTGAATGAAATCAGTCTACAAGAAATACAAAAAACGGCTGTAAAAGACATGAAAAAAGGGAAAGCATCTGGTTGCAATGAAGTGAGCACATAACTATTAGTGTGTGGTGGTGAATGAATGATAGAGTGGATGCAACAGTTCAACAAATGTCGGGAATACACACAGAAAGATCGGAGGAGTGCAGTGATAATCCCGTTATATAAATGTAAAGCTGCGAGAATGGGGTGTGGAAGTTAGAGGCCATTAGTTTGCCGAGTGTAGTAAGTAAACTGTACAGAAAAATTCCGATAGAAAGAGTGAGAAGAAAGACTGAAAAGAAAATGTGGAATGCCATGGGTGCCTTTTAAATAGAAGGGGATGCGTGGATCTAATTTTCTCTTTGTGTACGCTCGGGGAAAATGTAAAGAAAGTCCACGAACCCCAAAGTCCCAAATTTTTTGGGAGTTTGTGGATTTAAAAAGAGCATATGACTGCGTGATAAGGGACACGCTATCGAAAATATAGAATGAGTATGGTATTCAACGTAAATGAATATGTGGTATTGCGTCATTATACACCAAAAGTAAAGTGTGTTATTAGAGCGAATCGTACCTTGACTGAATGGTTTAATATTGAGAAAGGTGTGAAATAAAGATGCCTTATGGCACCCTGGTTGTTCCATATTTATATGGATTAATGTTCAAAAGAACTAGAGGTCAATTGGTGGTATACAAATGTGGAATGGGAACATAAACGGATGACTGTATATAGATGACATAGTAGAGTGAAGAGTGAAGATGTGAGGGGTGAAGAGAAAGATCTGAGAATGAATGTTGTGAATTCCAAAATCATGGTGATAGAAAAGGGTGAATGGAAAAGCAGATGTGATAGACTCGTATAGATATAAAAAAATAAGTTAATTAATGAAAAAAAAATTTAATTAACGTTAATAAAAATATTTTATGAACAATGAAAATTTGCAGCAAGTTGAAGAATTCTACTATTTGGGTAGTATTTTCTTAAATGATTGAAGAATTAATAGGGATAGTGAATGACATGTAGCGATAAAAAACAAAGTCAATGATATATTAAAACATATACTCGAACCGGACAGTATCAAAATCTGCTAAGATGATAGTCCATAACAGTATTTTAGTGCCGACTTAAATGTATGAGAGAGAAACATGGATGTGGAAAAAGACTGAAAGGGGCAAAATAAATGGTGTAGAAATGCGTTAATTGAGAAGAATACAATATATAACAGAATACAGAATGAAGTGATAGCTGTTGCATGAATGTGAACTTAGCTGTTGTGTGTAGTGAGTAATATATAAGTAGTGTACTGTTGTGTGTAGTAATATATAACAGAATACCGAATAAAGTGATAGCTGTTGCATGAATGTGAACTTAGCTGTTGTGTGTAGTAATATATAACAGAATAATACCGAATGAAGTGATAGCTGTTGCATGAATGTGAACTTAGCTGTTGTGTGTAGTAATATATAACAGAATACAGAATGAAGTGATAGCTGTTGCATGAACGTGAACTTAGCTGTTGTGTGTAGTAATATATAACAGAATACCGAATTAAGTGATAGCTGTTGCATGAATGTGAACTTACTATAGCTGTTGTGTGTAGTAATATATAACAGAATACAGAATGAAATAAAAAAGAGCACTCTTGAGATGGTTTAGCACGTAGAACTAATAAATGAGGAAAACTGACAAAACAAATATGTTGCGCAAATGTGAGTAAAAATGGTGGTAAAGGAAGACCGAGGAAAGTATGGTCGGATCAAGTAAATGATATTTTGAAAAAAGGAAACGTAGAAAGTTAGAGAAATCGTAGGAAGTGTATAGATGTAGAAGAGGTGAAGGATGCGTGTCTAGATAGGAAAGTCTGGTGCTCTGTCCTCGTTGCCTACATTTACATGGAAAGGGTGTTTATTTGTTTCCAAGTTTAAACATGTTTTAACACACGGCTGTACCTGGTCCATTTGAATTGCTAACCTCGTACGGATATATGACCATAACCGTAACTGATTTTAAAATTGAGTCAAGTTTAGTGTGTCGGGTTATAGAATAAGATTTGATTACATGTTGTTTCACTGTATTTAAAACCTGTTTTGTTGCATATTTGAATGTTTTCAGGTGTTAGATGTTATGCCACTTCATCCAAGATCTGCAGTCGTTATATCTGGAAGACCGTAGGGACTCCGCATTGCCAAATTAGATGATATTATGGATTGATAAAAGCCTTTCTGCGCAGAAGGAATCTGTAGAAATTACAGGAAGTCCACGCTTCCTGCCATAAAAGGGTTTTTTCATCTAAAGGTACCTACCTATACCGTACTGGTTTATTTTATTTATCTAATAAATCTTCCGATGAAAGAACATCAACTAGTGTGCCTTGGAATACTTGGAATATAATCTATGTTGGTGTTATGGAAGGAGATGTGGTGTTGTGTCGGAGATGGATGTTCCGTATCCCATAGTCTGTGAGGCGCACCGATGTCTCCATGATCCGAGAATTGAAGATTACCAAAAAACTTTCCACATGTGATTTCAACAACATGTCCACAAAAAATCCTTACGTAATTTGGCTATGTTGCTAGATACGAGTAGAATAATGAAAGTCTGGAGAAGTTGATCACAAGCACAGTTGAGAGAAATGGAACAAGAGGAAGGTTTCTTACGAGATGGACGGATCAAATAAAAGAGTAAATAAGATGCAGACAGCAGACGGAGACGGGACCAGCCTAGGGAGGGATGCAGACAGCAGACCGAGACAGGACCAGCCTAAGGAGGGACGCAGACAGCAGACGGAGACAGGACCAGCCTAGGGAGGGATGCAGTCAGCAGACGGAGACGGACCACGCCGCTCAGCATTGAGCACATGATGAAGAAGAAAAATGAATAAAATTAAACAAAATATAATATTTTATTGTGTTTTTCTTCTAATAAACAAGAAAAGAAAATTTCCCTTTTTCAATGATGTACGAGTCCACCACCCGACACATACTATATGTGGGAATATAATATTGTAAACAATATATTATTCAATCAAAAAGTAAACAAAATTTTGGGATGTACCCTTTTAGTCAGTTTGTCTCGAGACACAGTTCAGGAACCACTAGAAATTAGAAAGTGAGAGTTGTGAATTTATTGTTTTTGTTTTGAATGATTTTTTACTGTTATTTATAAATAATGCACGACCAACAACCGATGAAGAACATTTGCGTCATTGCATGCTGTTTTTATTCGACCAGGAAATGAAGGCAAAAGAAGTCAGGGAAAAAATTACAGATACGTACGGAGATGTTTTAAAACTTAATAAGTGTCACAGGTGATTAAAAAAATTTCGAACTGGCAATAGGAACTTCAGGGACATTCCTAGAACGGGAAGGCTCCATAAATAGGATGATGATGTGCTGACATCATTAATGGAATCAGATCCTCGTCAAACAATCGGGGAATTGTCAACTAAGCTCGGTTGTCCAAGGTCAACAGTTTAGGAGCACCTTCATCGTATAGGTAAAATAAATAAACAAGGAATTTAGGTTCCCCATGAATTGTCGCTAATCGCACGAGAGCGGCGCAGAACTATCTATGCATCTCTCTTATCCAGATATGAAATTGACCCGTTTTTGCGGTGAATCATGACTTGCGATGAGAAGTGGGTACAGTACAATAAAAGTGTGAAAAAACCATGGCTTTCTTCGAGTCGGGTATCTGTTTCTACCCTTGAACCATCACTAACAATAAAAAAGGTCTTTCTCTGTGTATGGTGAGATATCACCGGAGTAATTCATATTTAATTGATTGAACATGGTCAGACAATCACAGCAGTAGTATACTATCAACAATAAGAGCAAATGAAACAAGAGCTATGTATAAAAAACATTCAGTGCGCTGTGAACATGCGTCAGTGTTACCAAGTGGCTCGGAGGAATTCATATGTCTGCGACATCTAAATTAAGGAGTGCGTGTCTAAGATAGGGATAGGGCTGCTCTCACAGAAAACCAGCCCTGGAACGAAGTGGAGGAGTAGCTCCAGATGGACATTGGAATGGCGAGGGGATCCTCGTCCTCGACTACGAGGCTTGACGACAACCGCTAATTTATAAATCTTTCATTCTTAAGAAAAATAATAAACAAGAAAAAAATGTGAAACTATTTTCATAAAATTTATTCTTTTAAAATATACACGAAATATTTATGTTAAAAATATATAAAGATTAAGCCAGTTTGATTATTGTGAATCAAGATAGAAATGAAATTATACAGGAATGTTAATCACATCAATTACACATATTTAGGTTATTCTTCTCCAACCGAGCTACAATATATAACACAAGTACGATACGATACGATACATACTTTATCTTTGTTACATTTGTTCATTATGTTATTCTGAAGCCTATGTTTATCTCATAACTAATTATACAGGTAGTCGTCCACTTACGACTGTTCGACTTTACGACCACAATCCGCCATCGGTATTATAAGCATTTTTTAAACCCTTCCGAGATGTCTACAACAAGGAAAATGTGAATTTCTCAACGTGCCAAGAAACAATGAAAGGCTATTGATTTGAAAACAAAAATGATGGTAACTAAGCAGTACGAAGGAGGAAAAAAAGTATCTACCGGAGCAAATTTTTAATGGGGATGAAACGAAATTATTCTGTAAACGAATGCGAACACGCGTTTACATCCATATAGAAGCCAAAAGCCTGCCTGAATTAAAAATTTTAAAAAAAAGGTTGGCTCGGCTGCTTGGCGGAAACATCGCGGGTTTCAAACTAAAGCCTTTAGTAATTTATCAATCAGAAAACCTGCGAGCATTCAAAAATGTAAACAAGCACACACTGCCCGTGTACGTTCGTTCCAATTAAAAAATATGGATGCCGAAGACCCTATTTGAAGACTGATTCGTGAATTGATTTATTCCTCAAGTTCGTGAAGATTGTGTGGAGAGTAAAATTCCTTTTAATATTTTGATGCTCTTAGATAATGCACCTGGACATCCACCCGATGTATCTGATCTTCATCCTAACGTAAAAGTTATTTTTTTGCCGCCAAACACAACTCCGCTCATTCAGCCTACGGACCAAGGTTATACCGCTACATTTAAGGCTAACTATCTCAGAATAACTTATAGATGCTGACACAGAGCTATCGTTGCGAGAGTTTAGGAAGCAGTACGATTTTCTTAGGTGTACCAAAACTATCGCTCCTGCCTGGGAGGCTGTGACAAAGAAGTGCATGAATGGTATCTGGAAAAATTGTGATGAGCGTTACGCAAATACTTGAAGAATTCGATAGTGAACAAGAACTTGAAGTTATAGAAAAAATAGTAAAATTGGCGAAAGATCTGTCTTTCGAGTGTGAGGTAGAGGACATCGAGGAATTACTAGATCATGAGTCTGGAGAACCTACGAATGAAGAACTTATTGAATTGGATGAAGAAAAAGTAGCGGAAGAAGAAAGAGAAGCAGAAAAAGAACAGGAGGAGGAGCCAGAAAGAAAATTCACCGTTAAGGGACTATCCGAAGGTTTACTTATCTTTGGAATAAACTTCTTCCACGTTTTGAAGAGATGGACCCAAGCATCGAACCATTTGTAAGGATTGAACGGATGGCACACGATGTGGTTCGCCCATGTCGTGAAATATGTGAGGAGAAGAAGAAACAAACAATCTAGACAAACAAGGGGCCAATAAATTTTTTATATGTATAACAACAACTGTATATTCATGTTTTATTAATACATATAATATTTAACCAATTTTACTGTAGCATATTTTTTAAATTAATCCAACAAATGTAAAAATAAAAAACAAAGCAATACGTCAAGATGTCCGAATATGTATCAGGAATGCTAATGATAAAGAAAACAAAGACAAACTGGAAAAATAATAAAAAAAGAAACTTCACAAACGACAGCGGTGATACACTGATTATAATAAGATTTCGTTATGATATCATCTTCTTATGTTATGATATCATCACGCACTATATATATTCACATGTGCACCGAAATTATTGCATAAACCGACTTACGACCTGTTTATCGGACCCGATTGTGGTCGTAAGTCGACAACTACCTGTAACTGAATAAAATATTTACCAATAAATATATCTAATTGCAAAGAGCATTTCAGATCCAACACTCGATCAATACTGGGTACTGGGTAATGTAACGATGCTCGATCACATCACATTTCAGATCCAACACTCGATCAATACTGGGTACTGGGTAATGTAACGATGCTCGATCACATCACATTTCAGATCCAACACTCGATCAATACTGGGTACTGGGTAATGTAACGATGCTCGATCACATCACATTGTTATCAAACAACAATTCTTTGATCATAAAGAGGTCCCTTATTTGTTCCAAAAAGCTCATAATTACACGATATAACAATAATGAGGAAATACACAAATAGATAACAGTTAATTTTCAAAATAATAATATACTTATTGCTGTTCAAGTTGATACGAAGATTTTGAATAAATATCACAGAGAACTTAGATTACACATCATACAATATACATATTATATTAAATTACACAAGTTACTGCAGTAGTGATAAGTATAGGGCGGGCACATCTTACAGAGGAATGCCTCCGATACAATAGTATCATATTATTGCCATTCAGCATGGCACGTAACATACGACCATTAAGCCTAGTTTATATCGAGGGAGTATCGTAGTGATAGTCCATGCGCTGTACTATAAAAA
The DNA here is from genome assembly GCA_949825065.1 of Odontocerum albicorne. Classification (NCBI taxonomy): domain Eukaryota; kingdom Metazoa; phylum Arthropoda; class Insecta; order Trichoptera; family Odontoceridae; genus Odontocerum; species Odontocerum albicorne. The sequence goes on along the minus strand of OX463840.1, from coordinate 362,183 downwards.
GTAGAAGGAAATATTTTACAGGTATCAAAAATATATAAATAAATACAGTATAAACTCGTTTATTTCAAATCCAGGGGACCGTGAAAAACCCATAGGGTATTAAAATAAATTCCTATAAATCGAAACTTAAAAAAATATTTTTCTCACAATTACCGATAATAGTACCTGGCCCCATACATAATCAGGTCTAATAGTTATGGATTAAATTTGCAAAAAAAAATTGTTTTCTCCTTACACCCGCTTTGAATAAAAATAAATTCAGAATCCATCATATCCTCATACTGTGTAAGTGTCACTGTATAGCAGTATTACGGGGGCAGTTTCAATATAAACTAAACTTTTGTGTTTTAGAGTGCGCAGCCGCCTCGAGGAGTGTCGTGTGGGGAGAGCGGTCGGCCGGCTTCGGCAGATTCCAACATTAGTATGGCACACGATGTCTGAGAAAGAGGCGCATCCGTCAATTGCGCAATGCATAATTATCAAGTTTCTCGCTCGTGAGGATATAAAACCGGATGAAATTCTGCAGAGACTAACGGCACAGTTCGGGGATCAAACATTGTCAAAGTACATAATACGAGTACATATCATATCGTATATGTATACGAGTGTTGAGATTGAGTTAAGGACTCGCATTAGATTTGAGATGTCATATTATGATAATAGGTAATATCAAGATGCCATGCGATGGAGAATTATTGTCAACCGACTATTGTTATTGAATGGACAAGCTGTTGTAGTTCAGCAAGCGATGCAGACTTGAAAGATCAAACTTGATGTTCTGATGGCGAGAAAACCACAATTTCAAGAGGATTGACATCTATTGCATAATTTGCAGCAAACATTAATTTGGCAGAATATAATAGTGTTATTTTTTGTTGCATAACAGGAAACCTGTGTCGAATTGAAAAGCTTATATGACACAACAAACATACTCGTAAATTCAGAATGAACGAAGTTGAAGAATAAATATCCCGCAGTGAAATTAACACTCGCTCGCTTTTTATTCGTACTAGAGCTAACCATAGACAGAATGTCCCCTACACCGTGCAGGTTTATGTTCAGCGCTGTCATTTCAAATTGAGATGCATTTACGAGTATATTTGAGCCAAACCGCTTTTATACTGAAATACTCGTAAAACTAATATCTACGTGAAATTGCGCATACTTGTGAGAAAAAGACGTTGAATTGAATACATCGTTACATTCGGCACAAATTAATACATTTTTTAAATTAAAGGAAGAGGAAAAAATTATGAAACACATCAGTACAGTACTTAAAGAAAAATAGGCAAATATAAAATAGGCAAATATAAAATAGGCTTTCTTTCATACATCCATCGACCAGTAGTAACTTACAAACATCACTCACACATTCCACATGACTAGTGCAAAACTTTCATCAGTCTAAAATTTTAAATATTCAATACCATTTTGTTATACAGATGGTTAATATCGATACATATTTATAGGTTTTGAGGACCGGAAAACAAATTTATAAATAAATAATTTTAAAAAATCCACTCCCATCAATCTATAGGGGTCCCAAAAAACAAGATACACTTAAACCGTGCCGTTTAACTTACTGCGGGAATTTGTCATGCCATGAGAACTTTTATTTCCAGCGAGATTATTGACCCACTATAATCCTGATGTGAGGGCCTATCTCGATGACAATTTGCCAAACAGATGGATCGGACACAGATTATAGCATTGAATCCCCGACGCGCTCCCCAGAACTCACGCCAATGGACAAAGATAAAGTGTATGGCACAAAATCGGCAACAGTTAACGGATCGAGAGCAGCCATTGAAAGAGAATGTGTCCAAATACCAAAACAAATTATTCGTGATGTTTGCGATTCAACCTTATCAGTAGTGCACCAACCAAAACGGTCATCAATTTGAGCAATTCTTTAATTTAGAGTTTTAATCTTAGATATACCTTAATAAATACTGAATTTATAATCATTCCAAGTGTGTATATGTTTTTTTGGGCTACCCTGTATTATCACTTGTGGGGTGTTTAGTGAACAACTTTTAAATCACGCCTCATTGTACACTGGAAAATAAAGTAATGATGAAATATATATATGGGATAAGTTTAAGTACAAAAAAATATCAAATGTGCTACTTGTACGAGTATTATAAAATAAATCATAAAAACTTAACCACAACATAGTTTCGAATAAACTTTTTTTAGTTCTATGCATTCTAGTATTGAATATGGAATCAAAAAATCTATAAATCCACCCACACTTCCTTGTTTCGAAGGATAAAAAATACATAATAAACTCAGTCCTATCCCATCTAGCTTTTTTATACTGTGGCATCCTATAAAAATACATAATAAACTCAGTCCTATCCCATCTAGCTTTTTTATACTGTGGCATCCTATAAAAATACATAATAAACTCAGTCCTATCCCATCTAGCTTTTTTATACTGTGGCATCCTATAAAAATACATAATAAACTCAGTCCTATCCCATCTAGCTTTTTATACTGTGGCATCCTATAAAAATAATTATATTTATCATCAGATATGATATAAGCCAACATAAAAAGTTTATTATGTATACAATTTACTTATAAAAAGAAATTTAAAAAAATACTAATTATAAAAAAATTGTAAACATAAAGCTTATCTCGGCCTCTTCATTCGTAGGTGTGGCACTCTGCAACCTGGACAGTCGGTGGATGCGCAAGCACTTGACTTTTTCTTGAAAAAAGCTTCAAAACTCATTAGTTCACATTGTTGATAAAATGTAAATGCGTCTATGTTAGGCGGTAGCGGTAGCGGTAGTATTATGTCAATCTCTAGTAACTCGACTGCTCGCTCATCATTTTACATTTGAGATTGTCAAATGCCTATTTATTGGAACTGGGAAGCAGTAACTGAACTGTAATGGAAGTTTCAGTTTCTTTTGTTTTTAATCTTGCGTTTTAAATTGGACCAGTTTGTTTGTAAACTGTCGACACATCATCGCCTCGAGCAGATCGATAATCTCATTCGTAAAAACTTTAATCTACAATTTGATTAGCAATATTAAGGGGAAAAACTAAAAAATGGGAACTCGTAAAATGAGAAATATCTGTATGTTTTCAAATAATGATTATAGTAAATGTTGAATAAATAAATTCATATTTACGACTTGAGTACACACTCATTTTTCATTACTTTTAAATAGAATCAAATAAGGATGTATTCATTCAAAGGAATACTACCCCCCCCCTTAACAATAACTTCTCGCCCCTTTTTAAACAAAATGACCCAATAAGCATCGAGAAGATGAACAAAGATTATTATATTACAGACAACAAACATTGACGGGTACGGGTGAACAAACAGACAGCTTTCCCGATTTGCAGTTGAAGAATATAAACTATAAGCTGGATAAAGCTTATTTCATATTACTCGTATATGACCTGCCTTCAAGATTAATTATATTGAATTTAAAAATACATTTTTATGGTATTAACAACTTTTAATATAAATACAATAGATAGGATGTTTGACACGAACACTACTCGAGAGTTAGAAAAAATATATCCTTTCAAAAGTCTTCTCGTAGTTCCAAACCCTGAATCCATTATTATCTCGCACAAAATTGAAAGTAAACTCTATTTGCCCGCAGCAATAGAGATTGCCAGGCTTACTAAAAACAGCTTTCTATTCAAAAATATATCCAACCAAAACTGTGCCAACCTAAAACGTAGAGCAATTGAATTGTGCATACGTGTAAGAGCAACGACCTCTTACAGAATGCTCGGGTACGGGTACTACACACTAATGTGTGGAAATACACTATCTGTCCAAGTTTACATTACCTTTTACTCAAAATCCACTCCTTGTGAGTCAATAGAATACTGGAAGCGGTTGTAAAATTTTCTGAAGCACTCCTGAAACTCATTCTTCGGAATTACCTCCAAAATCATGGTCGAAGCCTGTCAAACTCCAAGAATCGTGGTCCATAAACGATTCAAAACACTCGAGTACACATCGACGTTCACCATTTGACCTGGCGTGAATTCCTTATGGACAATTCATTTGGAATCAATCAAAGCGGTGAGCAGTCTTGATTCATCACTTCTGCATCTGAAAACTTTTTGATCATCAGTCAGTGTGTGTGACCTTTCGTTTTCCCAAATTTTCCGTTAAAATGAGATGGACAGTGGATTTAGAAATTTCAATGAGCTTTTCGATGATCCTAGTCGACACACAATGATCGTTTCGAAGAATTTCAGCCACTTTTTGAACATTATCTTCAATTCGAACTGTTAATGATGGATGGTCCAGGCCGAGGATCATCTTCAATGCTCCCTCTACCATCACGAAATCTTGCATGTCGCTTAAAAACGTTCTTACGACTCATTGCTTCACTACCATAAATAGTTTGATTCATTTCAAAAGTTTCTGTGGCACTTTTACCCAATTTAAAACAAAATTTAATGTTTGCACGTTGCTCCATTGTTCCTTTTCCAACCGAGACTCGGAAGGTACTGTCAATTGTTACGTCATTACGAATGAACCAGTGATGCCAGCGCTTTGAAATTTTTACGGAATGTAGTCAAAATTTGTCACTAGTTAACTCATTTATTCATCCACAGATGGTGCTGTTTATTAAAAGAAAATATAAATCAGTCACCTTTCCCATTGGACAGACCGTATATGTACAAGTAGTTCTCCGTACCTCCTATGCAGAGACTTTCAATCAATTGATAAATCTTTTCTTATCGAAACCCCATAATACGTGTACATATTATTATCACACCAAATACAAATTATTCTTCGTAGAAAATCAATTTTCTACTGAATTAACAACTGAGACTGCTCAGACATGAAATACAATTCTAATATCCGCTGCCACTACCTTTCAATCTTCCCACTCTACATTTGTAGATTGTTGTAACTTATCTTTACTTCTCTACTATATATTATAATGGCTGTTATTCCAATTAACCTTTTGTACTCTACTGGCGCCGCTATTCCCACATTCATAATATGAATCATAACTCCAGTGTGGACCGCTATGGCGATGCGTGATCAAATCTTATCATGTTTATATATAAAAGAAGCACAGCCTTGCAACATGTGTAATGTACACCAGTACTTCACAGGCGCTGCGCTGCGCTGCTACAGTAATGTGTGGATTGCGCGTTTAAATTATAAGTTTTTTTTACTAATAAAAATTGACTGAAAAGTTTGTATTGTATTGTATTACACTTTAGTTGTATACAAACAACCTGGCGGGCTTATTGCCATGTAGCAATATCTTCCAACCAAGCAGAAAGATGTTCAAGACGCCTTAAGTGAGAACCACAATGGAATCCATTTAAAAAAATCTGGGTTCAAACAGGAATTGAACCCGCAACCTCCGGATTGGAAGACGAGCGTCTTACTAACTAGGCCACAGAGGTCGTCATTAAGTTATTGTGAAGTAGAATTTGATTTCAATTTGTATAGGCAATTTTGGCCAAGAACAATCGAGAGCTTCCACCTTCACCTACGAAAGCGGGTCAAATGTGAAATTTCATGTTATGTGTAGAGGTAAAAAGAAGGATTGTGTTGCATGTCCTAACAGACAGAAGAATGGTGGAAGACACAAAACTAGCTAATATTGCGACTCGTCCCGGTCCCGGTAAGTCAAGAATGTCGATTGCTTCAAAATTGCTTCTAAAGGTAACTCATATTATACATATATTATAGTTAGTCAACAAAAAACTTTATAAAATTGATGTTATAAACATTTATAGGAGAGAGAGTTAATATAATAGTAACGTAACTAATGCCGTGTATTATGAAAATAGACTTTGATCAATATGAAAGCATTTCTGTAGCACAGCTTTGGTCAGACACGAGACATGATTCATATGATATTAACAGATTTACAGATATCTTTCAAAGATACAGTCGAGAGTCTATTACATAATATGTAATAACACGTCAATCACTCCCGGGCCATGTCATGCTCGGCCGCCTCCAAAGCGGTCTCCGTGAGCACCAGAGGGAGGGGCACGGGGGCAGCGTCCTGCACCGGAGGAGGAGACACCCTGGAGGGGGGGCTGGCCGGGGGGTTCTTGGGGAACGGAGAGTGCCCTTGGGAAGGGGGAGCATCTTCTTGCGCAGGACATTCAAAATGAACCAAGTGGAATACCTATGAGAGAAATAAACAATTATTTAAATGAAGAAATATAAATAAATGATACTTTTATTCATCGCCAAAATAATGCAAAAATTTCTACACATTACAAAAATGATAGTAAGCCATTAAAAAGGTTGGAACTTAACCTTTGAACGAATGCCAATTAATCATGATGAGTATAATAGGAGGCACAATACAAAGTGGGGGTGAGGGCACTCGACATCGGTGCCACCGGGGATGACTGTAAGCCAATTTGTGATAGGCATATCCTGTTGCATATAGGGCAATAAGCTTCAGTACTTGAAGCTTGTCTGCGTCTTCTTTCTCTATTGGGTCCCTGATAACTAGCGACAGTTTTGGCTCTGGAGATATGCTGCTGTTTGCTTTGCTCCCAGTTGTGCCGAGCATTAATATTTGTAAGCATCTCATGCAGTACGTCCTTATATCCCTCGCGCTCCCTTCTGCCTACTGTCAGTTTGCCAATAGGTGCCTCTGCTGACATTTTTCCAATGCCCTAATGTGTCTCATCTGTAGGGAACCCATGATTCACATCCATACATTAGAGATAGTTAAACTTTATTGTCACAAGTAAAAAAAAGAACGGAAAGAGAAAAGACATTTCAATAATGATACCTAATGACACCAAGTTGATTGTGCTATTTGGGAAAAATAGCACAATCCTCAATGTGCAAATTTTAAAGGAAGAACAAAAAAGTGTAAAATTTAATTCATTCAAATTTATATTAGTTTATAATATAATACATGTCTAATTTGAATGATCAGTGATATAATTTCTACAAACCCCCTAAGCTAAGAATGAGTCAGCCCGGAGTCTTATTTGCGAGTATCTGCCTCTTATCGACTACCGAAACAGGTCATATTATTCTTTATTCTTGCCCCGTGATCTCGCAGTTTTTCATAGCCAAATATTATTTTTTTTATTCCTGTTGCCCGAAATATATCGATACTGACGGGTAAAGAAAGTGATTACTGATATGAAAGGCGGCAATAATAATGTCAGAAGAGCTACTCACTTCATTAGCGGAATTATTTGTCCCGACAATTTTGATCAACACTACTGGACGAGGTGGAAATCGAACCACTTGCCACGATCTGAAATAAAATTATTTATTATTTGTTATTTGATAGTAAAACAATAAAGATACGAAATGGAAGAAAAAACTAAACACTCGAAATATTCACACAAATAGTTTGAAACCCAATCTTTGGAAAAATAAATGGAATTAGCTATATTGTATTGTATTGTATCAACATCCCTATCCCTGGGGGGTAATGAGAGTAAATCCACGCATGCATGCATTCATACGTACGTATATACATACACATATATACATATATTATACTATTTCAAAATAAACTAAAACCAATTTTTATTTGATTAACCCTTCCCTTACGGTGCTAAAATTGAAACGCGCGCTCCGGTGTTGGGTAGTGACTACGCGATAAAAAATTTGCGATTTTAAATCGGAAAAATAAGAACATTCATAGATAATCCCCTTAATTAATTATAATTGAAGTTAAAAATTATAATAATTGAGATTTATTTGCTGAAAACATTAAAAAACCATCTGGCAACGCTCACGGAACGGGCGTACGTCTAATCTATTAGCAAGGCCAGAAGCAACTGCGGCGCGGAGCAGTAGTGGCTTACGCCGGTGTGGCTTACGCTTGCGACGATTGAAACAATTCAGCTCCTCGCAATTCAGTGGAGTATGCAAGAGTGAGATACGAATATAGTGTCGCGCTTCCCGCATACTCTTCACCTATCGTCAAGACACAAGGTCGAGGCACTCACAGCGTTTAAATGCGAATTTGTTTCCGATCTTCACAAAATACCCACGATATAGTCGATAAACTCTGATTATTATTAATATTATTTTTTAAATCAATGCGTAAATATATTATGGAGGAATACCTAAAATCTTAACTTTGTATTTATTATATTTATAGAGATATTGATGGTTATTAGAAGCAACGTGTAGAAGATACCCAACACAGGGAAGGAAAGGTTAATCGGTTAGAAAGATTAAAAAATAATAATTTTTGATAGAGCCGGGGCACGTATACTAATAAGTCGGGTAGTAAAATACCGAGACTGCCAAGAAGCTATCCCTATTTTGATAGAGCCGGGCCACGTATACTATAAGTCGGGTAGTAAAATACCGAGACTGCCAAGAAGCTATCCCTATTTTGATAACACAGGTCACTTTACTTATTCATTTATTTTTCGAACATTCATGCAAATACATACACATATGACGGATTTATCGCTTTAACCCTGAGAGATGGGCGCACTGCTATAGCAGTGGAAGAAATTTGTTCTACCCTTGTATTCTAAATGAATATCATTAATTTAGAATACAAGGATACATATTCTAAAATATATTTATGTTGTAAAAATATTTGTTTTTTTGTTGTTTAAAATAAATATTTATCACGAACGTCCGAATCGTAAATATATCTCAGCACTAGATAGACAATTATATTTTTTTCTCGTAGCGCTCTCAGGGTTAAAGTAATTTCTTCCAATGAAACAGCTTTCGTTTCATAATTATTATTGGTATCTATTACCGTGTCGGAAAGATCTGTCGGTATCTAAGATTGTGTGAACATAGTGTATGAAAACAATATTTAAAAAAAAAAAATTTTTTGCTTAACCGGTTAACTGGTTTCTTGGATGTAAAAATAACCAAAAAACTGATTAGTCAAATCAAAGTCAAACTGACAGTTAATTAGAATAGCCCTAGAATTGAGAATGCTCCTTGAACATTCTTAAGGACAGTGCACACCTGATATTTCTTGGAAATTCATTATGCAGTGGTGCCATGCCATTGACATTGTTCAAAAAGTTACCTGCATTGATCGTGCGTCTTATCAGCTACGACCTCCCAATCCCAGTCATTGACAGAAGTCTCAATATAATAAGAGTAAGTCCTATCGTCGCAGTCCCACAGCAACATTCTCATCGAGCCAATGATGTAGGGCTGGGCCAGCTGCACTATAATGGCCCCCGATCCCAGCTGGTGGCAGGTGTAGCCCACGTCCCAGTCGTAGTGCTGGATGTCGCCATTCAACAGGGCATTTCGGGAGCGGCTGAAAGTGCACAACACTTTTGTGAAAATATTCTCGCCTAACACTCTCCAAACATACAGTAAGAGGCAGACTTGGAAGTCATGGGATTGTAGTGGCTCCACTATGCGCTCAGATCCACTCTAGGCTCAGATCAGGAGCAAAATAATCATTTCTATGACTCCGTGTCAAACATCTTGAGTTGACAAAAATAGTGCCTACCTCCTGATAATGCTAGGCAAATTCAATGCCAGGGTGGGAGCTAAAAGTGGATCGTGACTCTGTGTACTTGGGAAATATGGACTGGGGAAGATCAATGAAAACGGCGAAATATTATTGGAATTATGCTCGGGAGCAACTTTGTATGTAATCTTTATAGAAAGGTTTCTCGATAACATCCAAAATCAGGTAACTAGCATCAATTGGTTGTTATTCTCATCAGAACATTATACACATTCCAACTTATCACAGAGCAGATTGTGGTTCCGATCACTCACTTATTAGTCGCAAACTTGGCAGGACTTTAGAGGAAGAAAAATAAAAAAATTCTTCATTTCTTTGTGAAAAAATGTTTAACATACTTAGTTATTGTACGACTAGTTTATTAGTCAAGTGACTAAAACATTGTAGGTGGGGCAGACCATACCCTCCACTAGAGAAGGAATCCTCTAGGTGTGCATCGCTTCGAGAGCTACAGTATGGAACACCTACAATATAGAAAAATAGTCACCTAACTCCTTCCAAGACAGTGGCACAGAGATCTAGTGTGGCCACATTATAGGTGGGGCAGACCATACCATCCACTAGAGGAGGAATCTTCTGGGTGTGCATCGCTTCAAGAGCTACAGCGTGGAACACCTGCAATATAGAAAAACAGGCAACTATAATAAATTTTAAGCTATATTTTGCAGACTTGATATAGTAACAGAAATTCACTCATACATATTTAAAATCTCTTCAAAATATCCACCAATGCATGCAGAATAGAATACTTGTATTCCACCCTGATACTAGGGGCTGAAATGTCTTCAAAATATCCACCAATGCATGGAGAATAGAATACTTTTATTCCACCCTGATATTAGGGGCTGAATTCCCAAAAGTGATAAAATGAATAATAGGGCCTAAGTCTAATTTTCTGAAGATTCTGGATGATTGCAAGAAATGGTTACATGGAAATAAGCCAGGTTGTCCTGTATACAACAGAATTTTAAAAAGCATACGGTTTGATAAGAAGAGAAGTTACCTTATTGACAGTATTATTGGTGCCTACAAGCTTGATGTACTGCACGACCCTGGGCTCAAAATATAAATGTTGCCAGGATCTGCAGTAGCTGGTGGAGTGGTCGATGACGCAGAACCAGTCTTTCTGGTCCACGGACACCTTTATAAAATATGAATAGGACCTGAAACAAGAATGAGACTTACATACTGTTTCCACTTCTATAAAGTAATGTGGATATAAAGTTGTGCACATTAATCAGCTGTTTAATGCACTCAACTTTCTAAGGGCAGATAGAAACAATAAAAATATGTTAATTTTTTGCACTTTTCTAGAATCAGTGTCTGGTCAATATTTTATTTCCTAATTATCCTGTTGATAGAACGTGATTTTAGTCCATTCGAAGGCACGTAGGCAGAGCTACCTTTGCTAACAGGCAAACCTAGGTATTTGCCTAGGGGTTCCCAAAAATGTATAAATAGGTTATAAAAATATTTTTAAAATATAATTCGTGTGCCGCCACTAGATGGGTTGACATAGGATGTTATATATGTACATGAAATTAGCGTGTGTGCCGTGCGATAGCCACCTGCAAACCATAACCTAGGGCTACATACAAAGACCATAATATTTTTGTCAGATATAACATGTATAAAGAATAAAGACTTCAATGACATTGTAGATGCAATTGCTGGGAAGAAAGCAAGACGTAAACTGTAGTAGTTTGTTAGTGGCGTGAAATACATCTGAAACAGAAAGAGGTACAAATGTGGCACTGTCTGTCAGTGGGTCTGCAGTCAAATATTAAGTTGAATTGTCTACTTTACATCATCATGTATCTATCAAGTATTTACCTTAAATAGCTACTAAGCGTCAGAGTTATAATAAATTCATATGAAAAAAGACCTCAAAGTAAAACATGTCCCGACATCGCCAGCAATCGCCTGGGTATTAGGCAAGCATGTTTACAACTGAGCTATGGTATCCATGTGGACTACCTTCGGCTTGATTAGCAACTCTGGACTTGTGGCGACCGACAATAGTTTTACAGCTATCTCTGGTTTTTTTTTGTTAAATGTGGTGATTTGCTAAATATCTTAAGGCATTTTGTGTGGTCCGAGTATCAATACATTGTTTTTCTTTTACCTTGAGCGTAGTGTGTGCTAATGAAAATATTCAACAATATCTAATGTCCAATATGAGAAGCAAAGCCCTGCCTCAGTTCAAGTATCAAGTGGCCTCATCACCACGCTGTCTCATGGTCATGGCAGATACGCACCTCATGTCTCTATCCCACAGGAGGATCTTGATATGGTTGATGATACTCTGAGTGCCGAGCTTCACTATGATGCCGTTGTTTTCATGGCCATCAACAATTGCGTGGCGGGTGTATCCCCTCTCCATGTCATACTTGTGCGTGTCCCCGTCTAACAGTGCTGTCCTCATCTCCCCGTGTATTACCGAAGATCCATATCTTGAGGTGGCCACGTTTTCCTCAGGTACTGAAAAGGATATCCAAATTAAAGACTCTGAACTTGGGCATTCAACAGCTAATAACAAATATTCCGACACATTCTCATCTTCCTTTCCTTTTTTACATTTTTTATTGGTCTCTTTGAAATAATGGTGCAACGATTAGCTTTGATTTATAAGTTTGAGAATGGGCTTGTTTAAATTGTATTTCAATACAACCTGGTGGGTTTACTGCCATGTAGCAATCTCTTCCAACCAACCAAAAAAGATGATATACTCTCTTATCATAGAAAACCAGAGTGGAATCCTTTTTAATAAGACAAATGGGTACCACAAGGAATTGGATTGAAAGACAAGCATTTTACTAACTATACTACGGAGGCCATCAATTTATCATAATTCTATTTTATCCATTTTTAAATACATAATTATATTTAATTTAGTTTTATCAGAATTGCTTCCATAACATTCACCGTTTAATTAAAAAATTAAAAATAAATATTTGCATAATACTCGTACAGACATAATTTGATCACTAAATTGCTTTACCTGTTTTTTAACACTTTTTGTTTTCCTCAATATCATATTTTTTAATTCTACCGGCAGCGCAATAAAATGCCACACCATTACACATCCCCTCGGCTTGTCTCTGTAAAATTGTTGCATTTTAGGTATCACCATTATAAACATGGGTCAATTCACTGCTGGATCGAGGTCTCCCCAACTTGACTACAAATAATTCCATTTTGTGATCTTTGATATCATGTGATGCTTCCTGATTTCATCCACCCAGCAAATCCTGAGAGTCTGGCTATGTATTCCACCCATTGCCACTTTGTTTTAGGTATATCTATATATAATTCATTATTTAACCTACTCAGATGTGGAAACCTGTTTTTATTTTATTACGATGAATTAAATATCAAATTGACATACTTAGTTGCCCTCGATGCTTGAGGACTGTGCTATTAGTACGAGTTTTCTCCTGTATGGCATCCAACAGCATGTCCGGAGTGACAAGTGAGAATGGTCTCACAACAGCCAGAAGCTCTTCCAAAGACATCAGCGGCAAGCGTACACCTCGTAATATGCTTTCCTGAATAACCAAACAATCGGAATATTAATCAGCGAGACTAAAAATATTGCCGAGAGATCTGCCTAAAACAATAGTGGAATCGGTGATAGAAGATGTGCAGTCAGTTCCCGAGTAGAGGCTCCCGAGATCGTATCCACCTGATAAGGCGCGGGAGAGGAAGACTAAGGGAAGTATGGTTGAATATAATGAATGTAGCAGGAGATGGCGAAAGATGGAAAATCTGGTATTCCCGATACGGTATGTATGTTGTATGTATACTTCGCTAATTGTGGGAAAAGAGTAGTTCGTCATGTGGTATTCTTTCCTTTGTTTTTAAAAGCAATTCTCGTGGTGCAATATTTTCCTTTGACAGTAATTTTAAACACATTATTTTTTCAGATATAATTTTTTCAGAAACATTTTAGTAATAAATGAATTATTACTAAAACAGAGTTTTATCTTTAGAATCTTTCGATGATTGCTTAGGTAAATGGAACCAGTCAAGTACAGTCAAGAAACAAACAAATAGGGAGCGGTACTCCAGGAGAAAGTAATATATAAATGTTGCAATACTTACGGCTTGTGTTTGTCCGTCCGTTATTTTGGGTAACTGTTGGTTTGTTTTGCACCAGTTGCATACTGCCCGGAACACCTCCACTTCCGGAGCGAAGAAAGAATCTCGCTCTAGAAGTTCTCGCAATGATTCCTAAAAAGATAACAAAACATAATATCTATACAGTATAATATACTCTCTTAACTAATATATTATCTTAACCCTTTGCACTCCTTTAATTATTTATTTTACCTACCACCTTAATTAATAGGTAAAGCGGAAAGAAATGATAATTTTTTTTGATGCGACAAAAAATTGATTTAAACAAAAACTATACAATATTATTCCGTTAAATAATTACCGTTGTTACCGATGATCTTCCTCCACAGAATAGGCAGTTTTTTAATACCTTATTCGTAAAATTCTGGCGGTTTTACGGTAAAATATGACTCCAAGTGATTTCGGACTTGTTCGACACTCGTAGATTTTTTATCTCGAAGCGAATGTTCCATCGACTTAAAAAGATGGTAATCCAAAGGTGCAATATCAGGTGAATATGGTGGATGCTGCAGAACTTCTAAATCTAGCTCTCTTATTTTGTCCTGCGTAATCCTTGCTGCGTGTGGTTTTGCATTATCATGTTGTAGAATTCTTCTCTGATTCTTTACTAAAACTGATCATTTTTTAAGCAGTTCTGCCTTTAATCTTTCGAATTGGGGACAATACACATCTGATGAACAGTCTGACCAGGTTTTAGTAATTCATAATGAATAACTTCCAAAATATCCCACCAAACACAAAGGAAAACGTTTTTCAGAGTCAATGTCGGCTGAGGGGTAGACAGATGTACCTGATTCGTCGAAAACCATTGTTTTTTGTTTTTTTTTCTCCTCGGATTGGTGTGAAGGACCCACTTCTCATACCCAGTAACAATTTTTCTAAGAAACGGATCAGTTTCATATCTGGAGAGTGAAGATGAACAGATTGTTATTCGTTGTTCCATGGCCGTTGGAGAAAATTCGTGCGGCTTCCAAATTCCTTGTCTATTTTGTTTTCCGAGCCTTTTCAAATAGTTCTTCACTATTGATCATGGACAACCGATATTTTGTGACAATTCCTCGATAGTTTTACGCGGATCGGACCTCACTAATGAGTTTAAAGTGTCATCATCGATTTTAAGAGGTCTTCCTATTTTTGGTTTGTCCTTCGATTCCCTTTCACAACTTTCAATTTTTTGAAACCATCTTTGGCACTTCCGAGGATTCAAGATGTCTCTATAAATATCGCAGATGGTCTGGGTAGCTTCTTTTGACTTCAATCCTTTATCGAATAAAAACAGCATAAAATACCGCAAATGTGTCTCTTCAATCTCTGGCTTTTGCAGTTTTGTACTTTAGACCAAAACTAAAAAAGAATATCAAAACAGAAAGGATATTAATAGAGCTTCAAAACGATACCAACCACGACGTATTAACCCAACGGTAACTGGTGGCAAACTGGTTTCAACGTGACGCCTAATGAAAATTATCATTTCTTTCCGCTTTACCTATTAATTTACAAAATAAGGGGTCTGTTGGAACAGTGGTTGTATTGGAACAATGTAGAGTGTGTAATTATTTTTCTTGTTTATATTAAGTAGTAAGGTCATAAATAAATAAAAATGATAATATTCTTCAAATTTATTTACAAGAATTATTTATAATTTTTTAAAACATTCTCCTGGATGAAGGCCGCGCCTTCCGATCACAAAAGAATAAAAAATAAAAAAAATAATGTAGTTTCTTTTCTTCCTCCTTTGACCTTCCGATTGGAACACACCACACCGCACAGTCCTTGTGTTGTTTATGGGAAAAAATAAAATGACTCTTCCCATCCGAACGCTGGTAGTATAGTATCGTCTGTGGACAATCGGACCGCTTTTTGTATCGATGCACGAAAGTCTCCGATTAGACTCATCAATAATTTGTTTCTAAATTTTTTTTGTGATGTTTTCATATTTTTGCATATTTTCCTTCGTAGCATATTCATTGAATAAAATGTATGAACTCACAATGGAAGTTTCCAGCCCCCAAAAAAATAATAATCTCCACCACTTCAATGTCTTACGCATAAAGAAATAGGATGTCGCATACTGGTCGGCAACATCCACTCCACCGGTTTGTTTATTTCTTCATCACTGGCACCTCCAGTCCTGGTTCTTCTTCTTCTGGCAGATTGTGAAACAGAGGTATGTTTTGTACTGAACATTGTGACCACTCTTGTCACGCCATGCTAATATTGACGTATTTACTTTCCTATATGCTATTTTCTGTCCAAAAGCTAATTTTAGCTTTTTAATTAGTTCTAGCAATCCTTTTCAATTAGTCATAATTGTTCCAGTAAGAAAAGAATCAGCTTTTAGAAGTTCTGCAGCTAAAGTGGAATTCATATAAAACCTGTCAGTAAATATATGATATGATATCCTTCGGCTTCAGGAATCCAATCTCGTCAATTTTGATCAAGCTGCAACACAATTCTGCTAGTAAAAGTAAGATCCGGTCTTATCAAGCCATCTGCTGTAATTTTACCATAATATGGTCTAAATTAATCTGCCAACACGTAAACTCTTAAGTCCCCATTTTGTTGGATTTTTTGGGGTTATATGTGAGAAAGTTTATTTTCCCCTTGAACGAGACTAGACTCGTCAATTGCCAAATTTTCACGAGGTATATAATATAATGTTCCATACATTTTTGGTTCAGGTAATCCAGAAAGTTCCTCACTCGTTGTGCCCTTGTCCTCATCGTTAAACTGTCTGGCGAAATTGTTTCCAAATGTAGTGCCCAAAATATTTGGTAGATTGACAATGCTCGAGACCAGTATGATTCCAAAGTTGGTAGATTGACAATGCTCGAGATCAGTATGATTCCAAAGTTGGTAGATTGACAACGCTCGAGACCAGTATGATTCCAAAGTTGGTAGATTGACAATACTCGAGACCAGTATGATTCCAAAGTTGGTAGATTGACAACGCTCGAGACCAGTATGATTCCAAAGTTGGTAGATTGACAACGCTCGAGACCAGTATGATTCCAAAGTTGGTAGATTGACAATGCTCGAGACCAGTATGATTCCAAAGTTGGTAGATTGACAATGCTCGAGACCAGTATGATTCCAAAGTTGGTAGATTGACAATGCTCGAGACCAGTATGATTCCAAAGTTGGTAGATTGACAATGCTCGAGAGCAGTATGATTCCAAAGTTGGTAGATTGACAATGCTCGAGACCAGTATGATTCCAAAGTTGGTAGATTGACAATGCTCGAGACCAGTATGATTCCAAAGTTGGTAGATTGACAATGCTCGAGACCAGTATGATTCCAAAGTTGGTAGATTGACAATGCGCATATTTGTAATAACTCCGATAAAGGCCCTCATTTCACTTTCAGTTACATCTTTCCAATTTTGCCAAATGGAATATTTGTTTAGTGTTTTTTTCTGATATTATTTTTGAGGCATGTGCATTAGTTTCTGTATTTTTTTTTTAGCAAAGTCGTAGTGAAAAATAACTAAAAAAAAACTCAAGCGGTGATGTACAACTGGATGGAACTTTTGGTCCTACAAAATTTTTACCAACTGAGAAGTTTATGACAAAGATAATTGTCGTTCTCAGTGACGTTTGTCCATAATGTTTCATCATTTCCAACACACTGACTAGATGTAGATTGCTCGGTACTATCCATATCCTCGTCAACACTACTTCCATACTCATCGGTTTTAGCACGCAAAACAATGTTAGAGTTCAATTATTATTATGAAAATAATTTGAAAAACACTGATACGTATTTATGTAAACAAAATATGAAAAATCACAGAAAACATGAAATATTTTTTTCCAAGACATACCGCACTTCTTTATGACACAGACAGACACTTCACTACTGACAATAGGTAGTATAGGTACTTGAATCACACTCGTATGGCCAACTACCTGCAAACATCAAATCATATTATCTTGGACCTTGAATTCGTGGAATATGGTTATATATATTGATATTTATTGTGCACTACAAACATCAAATCATCATATCCCTTGAATTTGTGGAATACGGTTATATATATTGATATTTATTATGCACTACAAACATCAAATCATCATATCCCTTGGACCTTGAATTTGTGGAATACGGTTATATATATTGATATTTATTATGCACTACAAACATCATATCCCTTGGACCTTGAATTTGTGGAATACGGTTATATATATATTGATATTTACTGTGCACTACACACATCAAATCATCATATCCCTTGGACCTTTAATTCGTGGAATACGGTTATATATATTGATATTCACTGTGCACTACAAATGACTTGGTCCTATTACAATAATAATAATAAAAATATAAAACTGCGTAGAAATTCTGAATATGACAAATTCAGTCCCTTTTTAAATATTACAAAGTATATGAAAGAAAAAAAATCAGATTTAATCATTCTTCTCCTTCCTCTTGGTTTAGGTCGTATGACCTGTTTACGGTGGGCTGTCCTGGGATGATGACGTCCAGCTGTCCTTCCACCTTTTCGGCGGCCTTCCTGGTAATCTCCCGATGCTAGGGTTTTCAGTCTTAGCAATTTTTGCTAGTCTTGTATCCTCCATGCGGTCCACATGATCCCTCCAGAAGCGCCTTCTGCTTCTTCCCCACCTCACTATGTCTTCAACACCACAGACAGACCTTATCGTCTCATTTCTGATCCGATCTCTAAGAGTTCTACCTGCGATGGAGCGTAGGGTTCTCATTGCCACTCTGAGAAGGTTTTTTGTCCTGTTGGTATCGGCTCTCACTTCTATCCCATGTCATGATGGGGCGGACGCATGTCTTATATATCCTGACCTTGCTTTCGGTTAGCATGTGTTTGTTTCTCCATATAGTGTCCCGCAGGCAGCCAGCCAAAACTGTCGCTTTATTAGTTTGTGCTCGTACTTCACTATATGGTATAGGTATGCTAGTTGCTGGAGATCTCTACACCTAGGTAAGTGAATCGCATGACTTGCTCGATGGGTACGTTATCGATGATCAGTTTGCATCTGAGTGGCTCTTTTGATATTGTTAAGCACTTTGTTTTAGATATTGTATTTCTTAGAAGCAAGGTGAAATTTGTAGAGCATTCTCTGAAGATCATCTTCGTTTTCTGCTAATATTGCAGCGTCGTCGTCAGCGTACCGGTTGCAGTGGGTATCTCTTTTGTTAGGTCTCCGTTTGCCTTGATTCGTGTCTTCCCATTCTTGTTAATACTTTGAATGGTTTTGATTATTGATGCGGCAAGTCCGCACTCTCTCATTATGTTAACGACATCCTCCAGCAGAGCTTAGTCAAGTCCACAGAACACAGGAACATCGGTTTATTAAACTCCAATGATGTCTCCTTTAGTTGTCCCATGATGAATATTGCGTCCCGTGTGTTTGACCTATTTCTTCTAAAACCTCGCGTTTCGTCTCCATTAACTATACTCTGTTCTAATTTAATTTTAATGATACTTGTCAGCAGTTTCAGAACAGCACTCAACAGGGAGATTCCACGCAAATTTTCTGGATTATTATTTTTTCCTTTCTTAAATATCGGTACTGTGATGCTAGTGCACTATTCTACTGGAGTCTCACCAATTTTAAATAATTTTAGAAATTGCATCGTATAATGTCGAGTCTTTATTCGTCGAATTTTAGAAATTGCATCGATGTCGAGCCACACTCGACATAGGAGTGAAAAGGGTTAACTTTAAATACAAATTGTCCCATAAGAGGTCTATTTTACAATAAAAACAGGTGTTTGTTATACATGAATATTTATCTTTCCAAGCCAGTATTATTATATTTTGTAGTTATTCTCTTATTCTCTTTAGTGTGTTTTTATCTCATGTGTTCTTTTATTATTTTGTCCCAAAATTGTCTATTTTAAGCCGTACTATATATTAGATATTTAGTATATAGTTAAGAATTTAAGGAATTCAAATCACATTCTCGTACATGTTTTTGTCTATTTTAAGCCGTATAGTATATTAGATATTTAGTATATAGTTAAGAATTAAAGGAATTCAAATCACATTCTCGTACATGTTTTTGATTATTTTATTTTATTAAACGGATATAAACATATTTTGTAATGTTTTTCTTGAAAATTAAACTACATTGTATTCTGCATATGATGTTTTTTATGTATTTTTGCAAAAATACCTAGTAAAAATGAATATATTTCATCCAACTCACTGGGTTCTCATACAGAAAATGTACCTACTATTGAAATATTGACAAATGATTCATGCTGCAGAACTTCGTAGGCATGGCGATCCATGAAGTTGTGGCACACTCGGGTGAGTCCGTCGAGACCGTATAATCTGAAATAAATACTATATTTAATAATACATTGGTAGCAACATATGGTAGTATATATTAGATATTCCTAGTATACATTCCAGATATATAACAGAAAAGAGAGGGAAGCTATCAACATTTCCAGCTTCATCTCGTAACATCCTCCTGGCCGAGCGAAGACACCAGATGTTTTTCAGCTTACACCCTTGAAAACTTAGAAATTAATGGCAATTCATTTAATTCTATTAAAATGAGTTGGATATTAAGATATAACAGCATAATTATAAACAATTCTAAAAGCTTCCGATGATTCCAATCCTGATTCTTTACGTAATGGAATCACTACAGAAAAAGCGGTTCATTTTAAAATTAAAACTTCTGCGAGCTTGATAGTTAATTTTGATGTGACAAAGTTGCACTCGACCTCGATGAAGTTGTAGATATCCTTATTTGAATAGTAAAACTGTTTCGAACCGACACTTCAAAATGATTCAGGTTAAAATACAAATTCCTTTGACACTTGGCAAATTTAGAATATACAGTGAACCTCCATTGATTCCATTGATTGTTCCTAAAATAATCCTTTTATTCTATGTATCGTTCATTTCATCCAGTACCGAATTCATTCCATGGAAAAACAGACTGCGTCCATTGTTCTTCTTTGCATCCTTTTATCGTAATATTCATTTAGAATATCTCAACTTTTTATACTATTTTACTCCATCAATTCTTTTGATGCAAAATATTAAACCCATATTTTGCATCAAAATATAAATGCTTAGTTTAAACTATAATAACAGAGCTACTTTTTAATGATCGGAACATTGGAGATGCGCGTGTGTCCACTACCGCGCTCCACTGTCTGCCGTGCGAACTGAAGAGGATAGAGCGGGGGATGCGAGGCCGAAGGAGATAGCGAAAGTAGTGGAAGAAGATCTGCCCCCTGTTTTTTATGTTTTTGTTGCAATATTATATTACAAATTATGTACACTTGTAAATATTTTGTTTAGGATATTAAACAATGAAATGTGTTTATTTTTTTATATACAATCACATTTATCATTCAATTCAATAAATCCCTTAAAAAATTATAGAAGTTTCACTGTAGATCAAATAAACTTACCTTGCAGCATCCAAAACTGAGCATACATTTCGCAAAGCTAAAACTTGTCTCAAATATTCAGAGATAGCCGTCTCTAACTCTTGAAAACCAAATTGGTGCGCCAGCCCCAATGTGTCCAACACATTGTCTTCACGCAGAGTAGACAGTGCCATGTGACCTACAAATATTGTTTTTATTATAACGATTAATAAAAACCAAGCAAAAATATACAATGTTTATTGAGAAAATAAATGAGAAATATTATAACTGAATTTATAATGTACCTGTTACGAAGTCCCTTGTTTTTTACTGATGATTTATAAAATGCTACTAACAATACAAGTGTTGAGATCTCAAACTGTAAAATACAGTGGCGTAGCGTTAGTGTTATGCATCATTGTAAAAATAAACTACATGTTACAATTTTTTTTAAATATTGATTTGGTTTTTAATTGAACGTATTTCTGGAATTAAGTTGCATAGTCCAATATCTTGTATTGTTAAAAGTAGCTCAGAGGATCATCATAGGATCAGAGGATCATGGCTCAGGCCATCAAATAAAAGTAGCTCAGAGGAGCCATAAAATAAAAGTAGCTCAGAGGAGCCATCAAATAAAATTAGCTCAGAAGAGCCATCAAATAAAAGTAGCACAGAGGAGCCATAAAATAAAAGGACATAAAATAGAAGTATGATAATATTATATTACCTGAGTAAACATACCGCAGAAGTGCTTTAAAAGCTTGCAGTGGAGCACCTTGGATTTCAATTTCTGACTGAAATAAACACAGTTTCTCGTGAGAACATTTTCTAATAATCAGATTCAGTCGACGATAACTAATCTGCATTTTTTTGTACAATCTGATAAAACTGATAATGTATACTCCTATTATTTATGATTAACATAACTGATAAACAAAAAATTTACTTATCAAATATACTTTTTAAAAAACAAAAAATCACAATGGCCTTAACAGTCAATTACTTTGTTATTTCACTAATTACATTAATTGTCACGATATGTGTTTCTACATTCTATCCTGAGGCTTTCTTCAGGTGCAATGATCTCAGTTTTTTACTACGAGAGCATTGCTTAAGTCAAATTGGTATCATGTTACATGAGAAGTGTATGTGGTCCATTGACCCAAAGGAAAATAAATTGTGAAGACTATTATAGACAATGAATAGCACTGAGATCCAAAAGTTAGAGCATCTATGGACAGAAGGGAAAGAATATAACCCAAGTGTTGCTTCTTCAATTGGCTCTAGTTGACATAAGAGTTGAGAGTACTACTGAAGGTGGAGGTATAAATTGTGAAGACTATTATAGACAATGAATAGCACTGAGATCCAAAAGTTAGAGCATCTATGGACAGAAGGGAAAGAATACAACCAAACAACACTTCTTCAATTGGCTATAGAGTACTACTGAAGGTGGGGGTACCAAATTTTACCTGTAACACCACTGACCACCTACAGGAGGGGTGTATATCTATCTATACATGGTCTAACTCGTACAGGCCGGAAACTATTTCAATTCTTAATAAATTTTTATTCAATTCCATTCTAAATAAATTGACTATTCTTATTCCACTAATGTTCCACTAAAGGCACTGTTGCGACATGACCATTTATACCGAAGAAACAAGCCACCATTTGCTTCGAAGTGAAAATTTGCTTTCAAGACGAGCCAAATCGAACAAGTTTTGTTGGATTTGGCTCGTCTTGAAAGACCCATACAGTCGACTGCTGTTTAGTTTCTGGCTCATATGCATAGATCCATGATTCGTCGCCTGTCACGATCTTATAGACGTCTTTTGAAGCACCGCGATAAAAAATTTTCAAAATTTCTTTGGACCAATCGACACGAGTCTTTTTTTGAGCGATTGTTAAATTATGCGGTATCCAACGCGAACAAATCTTTTTGACGGCCAAATGTTCATGCAATATTGAATGTATGCGAGTGGAACTAATGCCCAAACATGCCTCAATCTCACGATAAGTCACATGATGATCTTGCAATATCAGTTCACGCACAGCATCAATGTTTTCTGGCACAACCGATTTTGGACGTACTTCACGAAATTCGTCCTGGAGCGAACTACGACCACGATTGAATACGGAAAACCAGCGAAACACAGTGACCCGGGATGGTGCTTCATCACTAAAAGTCGAAGCGAGTTGATCGGCACACTGTTGTTGAGTTAGTCCACGTTGAAAATCATAAAAAATCATCACACGAAAATGTTCACGATTTAATTTCATTTTTGGCTGAGATTAATTTTTCAAGTCACTGTAAACAACACAAATAGCACTCGTATGACGAAACTTTCTGAGCACGCATACCATTAAAAACGTCAAACTTTACGATGCTGATGTCAGATTTGACGTATCTACACTGGTGTTGCCATATCTCAAAACTTAAGTGGCAACCCTCGTATGAACCAGTATGTGGCTCTGGTTTCCAGGCTGTCCCAGTGTGCCAAGGAATTTATTTAACAGATTTATATAGATAAGTAACATATGCAAAATAATAAAAAATAAAAATTCCAGCCGCTCTTACTTGAGAGGCTTCCCTCATCCCTCCAAAGAGCAGGGCCCTGAAATATTCACTCCGGGCAGCGAGGATAACCTTGTGCGCTGGGATATGTTGACTCTCCACGACCAGAGTTACATCGGAGTATTCGTGGCTTAGACACAATTGTCCCAGGTTCTCAGACAGATGGCCTGTAATGAGAGTTATTATTTTATCTACTCGTATTTTAATATTTCCTATCATAACATAATTAACACTGGATGTGCACAATACGACAAGACCCATCTACAGTAACAAGACGGCAAACAGTCAGTCACCTGTGTGTTCAATATCGCCAGTTCTTGAGCTCGATGTTCCACTCACTGACATATATAGATGTTGACTACTCATGTTTGTACAATCTCCATGTGACTTCTATTACCCACAATACAGTTACAAGATGGCAAACAGTTAGTTACCTGTGTGTTCAATATCGCCAGTTCTTGAGCTCGATGTTCCACTCACTGACATATACTGATGTTGACTACTCATTATTGTACATTTAAGATGATTTTTCCCTTGAGGAGAAACTTAATTTAGTTTTCCTATCCTGAAAGAAGAAAAATTCCTATTTAATATTAGATAATATTTAAATTTAATCTTAACAATTCTACAATGAAACCCAGTAATAACGAAATTCAAGAGACATCCAAAAAGGGGTCATTATAACTGGTGCTCAAATTAACCTAATTGATATATATATATATATATATATATATATATATATATATATATATATATATATATATATATATATATATATATATATATATATATATATATGTATGTATGTATGTATGTATGTATGTATGTATGTATGTATGTATGTATGTATGTATGTATGTATGTATGTATGTATGTATGTATGTATGTATGTATGTATGTATGTATGTATGTATGTATGTATGTATGTATGTATGTATGTATGTATGTATGTATGTATGTATGTATGTATGTATGTATGTATGTATGTATGTATGTATGTATGTATGTATGTATGTATGTATGTATGTATGTATGTATGTATGTATGTATGTATGTATGTATGTATGTATGTATGTATGTATGTATGTATGTATGTATGTATGTATGTATGTATGTATGTATGTATGTATGTATGTATGTATGTATGTATGTATGTATGTATGTATGTATGTATGTATGTATGTATGTATGTATGTATGTATGTATGTATGTATGTATGTATGTATGTATGTATGTATGTATGTATGTATGTATGTATGTATGTATGTATGTATGTATGTATGTATGTATGTATGTATGTATGTATGTATGTATGTATGTATGTATGTATGTATGTATGTATGTATGTATGTATGTATGTATGTATGTATGTATGTACGAGGGTGGTCCGATAACTACTTAGCCTACAAAAGAATAACAAAATTTTGGAAAAGTGGCGATTTATTTCTCAACATAATCTCCTTTGGGTTCGATCCACTTGACCCAGCGATGCTCCAACTTCTTTAACCCGTCTGAAAAATACGTTTTCTGGAGGTCTGCAAAGTACGCCTCCGTGGCGGCGATAACCTCCTCATTCGACTCAAATTTCTGCCCGGCGAGTGACTTTTTCAAATTGGAAACAAAAAGAAGTCGCACGGGGCCAAATCCGGATAATACGGAGGATGGGGCAGCAGTTCGTAGCCTAATTCTACCAATTTGGCCGTGGCGACGGCGGAGGTGTGAACCGGTGCGTTGTCATGATGGAAGAGCACTTTTTTCTTCGCCAAATGGGGCCGTTTTTTCTGCAATTCGGCGTCGAATCGGCCCAATAATTCGGCATAGTAGAGCCCTGTGACCGTTTTGCCCTACTCCAGGAAGTCGATGTAGATCACACCTTTTGAATCCCAGAAAACGGTGGCCATCACCTTTCCGACCGATAGGACAGTCTTCGCCTTCTTCGGAGCACGTTCGCCGGGTGAAGTCCACTGTTTCGACTGTTCCTCGGTCTCGGGTGTGTACCAGTGTATCCATGTTTCGTCGACGGTCACGAAACGACGCAGAAACCCCTTCGGATTGCGCTTAAACATCGTCAAACACTGCTCTGAAGTGGTCTCACGGTTGCGCTTGTTGTCCGGAGGGAGCAAACGCGGCACCCATCGCGCCGACAGCTTTCTCATGCCCAATACTTCATGCAGGATATGACCCACGCGGTCTTTTGAGATGCCTACTGTCTCAGCTATCTCGCGCACCTTCAATCGGCGGTCTGCCAATACGAGATCGTGGATTTTTGTCACGTTATCCTCCGTGGTAGCCGTTTTCGGGGCACCTGGGCGTGGCTCATCAAAAACCGACGTGTGACCACGTTGAAACTCGTTAAACCAATTTTTGACGGTCGCCATCGAAGGAGAAGTCACCGTACACAGCATCCAAGCGCTCTTTGATTTCGCTGCGCGATTTCCCTTTCAAAAACAAGAATCGAATCACCGACCGATATTGCTTTTTTTCCATTTTTCTCAAATCCGCGGACACGCTCGCTTCCACACGCGGTCAAAACAAAACTACGCGTCCGATTCGGCTGAAATTTTGACAGTAGCTGTCAACGAGAATGTACTACGCGATAAAAAATTGCTCTTGCGATAGTGGTGCCATCGGGCGGTGACCTGCCAAATCGTGCTGCATCCTTCGGAACAACCAGTAATCAGAAGGATCAGTGTCCGGGAAATACGGCGGGTGCGGTAAAACATCCCACTTGATCGTTACCAAATTTTTTTTTTACGACTTTTGCGACATGAGGCCGAGCGTTGTCATGAAGAAGAATAACTTTATCATGTCTTTGCTCGTATTCCGGCCGTTTTCTCGCAATGCACGGCTCAAACGAATTAATTGTAGCCGATACCGATAGCCCGTAATGGAATCGCCAGGTTTCAGCACCTCATAGTAAACAACACCCCTTTGGTCCCACCAGATACAGAGCATGATCTTCGAACCATGTAAGTTCGGTTTTGGTGTTGATGTTGAGGTCGATGGCAACGATTGACCGGGCTTAGCGTAGTATTTTTTCTTCTTGGGGTTGTCGTAGAATATCCACTTCTCATCTCCAGTTACAATCCGATGCAAAAAAAACCTTTTCTTTGTTGCCTTTGAATCAGCTGCTCGTAAGTGAAAAATCGCCTTTCAACGTCTCTCGGGTTCAGTTCATAAGGCACCCAATTTCCTTGTTTTTGAATCATTCTCATGGCTCTCAATTGTACGGAAACGGCTTGTTGAGTCACTCCCAATGATTTTGCAAGCTCCTCTTGCTTTTGACTCTGATCTTCTTCGAGTAATGCCTCGAATTCTTTGTCCTCGAATTTTTTGGCTGTCCAGAACGAGGCTTGTCTTCGACGCTGAAATCTCCATCCTTGAAACGTCGAAACCATTCCCTACATGATTTATCAGTTGGAGCAGCGTCACCATAAACTTCGACAAGCATTCGATGGGCTTCAGCTGCACTTTTCTTCCAATTAAAGCAGAAAATTAAAACCTCCCGCAAATGCTGCTTGGTTAACACAAAATTCGACATTTTCAACACTGTACAAAACAAGGTTTTTGCATTAAACTCAAAGCGATATAAACTTAATATTATTGGCAGATGTCTAACCTCTCTGAAACCGCCAAAATCGGCTGTCACTATGAACCATTCATAACAGCCAGAGCCATCTTTTGGAAACGGACCGAACTAATTTGTACTCCTAATATTTGTTTGGCAGCCATCAATAGTGAACGCTCTCAGTGAATTTGTAAACATGGAAAAAATTGGTCATCGTTATGTGATACAATACTTTCATTTGAAAGGTCTAAGTCCAACCAATATTAAAGCTGAGCTAGATTCTACTCTGGGGGAGTCTGCTCCTTCGTTTACAACAGTAAAATATTGGGTGGCAGAGTTTAAACGAGGCCGTACGAGCTGCCAAGACGAACATCGCAGTGGTCGACCAAATGAGGTGACCACGCCAGAAATGGTAAAGAAAATCCACAAAATGGTATTGGATGACCGTCGATTGAAAATGCGCGAGCTAGCAGACATGGTAGGCATTTCAAAAAGTGCTGTACATCGCATATTGACTGAAAATTTGGACATGAGAAAGCTGTGCGCAAGATGGGTGCCGCGTTTGCTAACAATGGAACAAAAACAGCGTCGTGAGGATGTTTCAATCGAGTGTTTGGCGATGTTTCACAGCAATAAAGCCGAGTTTTTGTGTCGATTCATAACCATGGATGAAACATGGGGCCATCACTTAACACCTGAGACGAAGGAACAGTCAAAACAATGGACTGAAAGGGGAGAGTCGGCTCCAAAAAAGGCGAAGACAGTTCCATCTGCAGGCAAGGTCGCGTGGGGTAATTTTCATTGATTATCTTCAAAAAGGAAAAACAATCAACGGCGAGTATTATGCGAACTTATTGCAGCGTTTGAGTGATGAAATCAAAATAAAACGGCCGCATTTGGCGAAAAAGAAAGTGTTGTTTCATCAAGACAATGCACCAGTTCACACATCCGTTATCGCGGTGGACAAAATCAATGAATTAAAGTTCGAATTGCTTCCTCACGCACGCTATTCGCCAGATTTAGCCCCCTCGGATTATTTTCTTTTTCCAAACTTGAAAAAATGGCTCGGTGGTAAAAGATTTGCCAACAATGAAGAGGTGGAATCTGCGGTTTTTGTTTTTTATATTTTGAGGCGCTCGACGCTTCTCACTATAAACAGGGTATCGAAGCTATTGAACATCGCTGGGAAAAGTGTGTCGAGATGAAAGGAGACTATATTGAGAAATAAAACTATTTTTTCTCATTTTTTTGTATTTTCTTTGTTAGATCGGGTACTTTTGGGACTACCCTCGTATCTCAAGAAAATATTTTCACAATGTTTTACAATGACTATCCTATGAACACCACTTGATGCCTTTTTGATGGAGATAAAGCGCTGTGTGTGTGTAATTTCATCTTTAAGAAAGAGCAAGTTGCATACAATAAACTATACACTGGATAAGAGGTATCCATACTTCTTCCCATTGATAATGAATTGGCTAAATTGGATACTAGTCAGACATAATACTCGTACAATGATCACAGTACTAATGCCATTATTAAAAAGTTTGTCAATAAACAGTCAACAAGGCTTTTGTAGGTAAAAGCAAGTCGTCTTATACATTTAGTATTGAATTCAGAATAAAAGAGAAATCATCTTGATAATTATCTATTATAAATTATTGAGAGTAAAAATATCCATAAAAGTTAGGGAAAAAGAAAATAGCAAATATACAAAGAGTTTATGGGAACCAGCGTAACCAAATACCATTCAACTTTGAAGAGAGCTTTCGTCTTAAGGCCTCCAACAGGAATGGTATAGTTATTTGTTTGAAAATTTAACAAATAAAGAGGGTTTTTTCAACGATTCGCAATGAGCGAGTGTTTCATGCATTGACAAATCATAATTGTACGTATTTTTTTTCTGATTTGGGTCACCAATCAAGCTGTTTCTAGAACATTAAATTATCATTATTTCTCTATAGCACGCAGCAAGCGATTATCAAAGATCAAACATCGAGATGGCCAGGATGATGTTTTAATTAAAATATATTAAATCTCTCACATGCACTCTCCTCACAATTGAAATAAAGTTAACATAATCGGAATTGAAATATAGTTGGCTTTATCGTAAGTATTATTTAACTAATTAATAACTTTTATCATAAATTATGCAAGAAACAATTCAATAGCGTAAAATGGAAAAAAAATTAGCGGACAAATAAATATTTAATTTACAAACCCTTTTCTCTATCATATGTTTCATAAATACAAAAACCATTAGGTTTCTCTAGATTTATCTAACTTACATATGAATGGAACTTGCATATCAATGAAGCTTTTACTCTAGATCAAATTGCATTTATTAAAAAATATTTTATATTATTTGCATTAAACAAGGGGAAACTAATGACAAAATAGCTGATAACTGCAACATTTTTATACAACTTTTGTTTGTTATTTATGTTTAAGAATAGTCTGCAGACTGATACCCATTTATTTATACAGATCGTAGATACCTTTGCTAGCATTCAATTTGACTCAAGCTACAAATGTCAGAAAAAGATATGATAAACAATGTCCGACAGACAAGTAAACAACTCTGTATCCATTTTGAATAACATATAGGAGTATGTATGTATTGCATTTGTAACCTAACAATAAATATTATCACTTAAGAGTATTTATTGTTTCATAACTATCTTATATATCATATGGTGTGTGTTACTTGCGTGGAACTTTAATTACAAACAAAATAATCTAATTAAACCTAAGCTTTTGTAAACAATTAACTCTTAATGTTGATATTTTCGAAGAGAAATTGAAACGAAACAGTAAAAACAGTCACTGGATCGGATCGCTTTCAATATTATCGTTTGACACATTGACTTCTGACATTTACATTATGTATAAGGAAATGAGGAAATTTGACCTAGTTAGTTGAGTGTGAATATTACAGGTATTATGATAACATATCCTTGTTTCGATATTTTTCTAAGATTCGAAAGAAATATATCCCGAAGGACGGACGTCCTCGATCCCTTAAACGCTATTTCTCCAGTAAAAGGGAAAAATAAAATCTTTCAATTTAGAAACAGAAAAACCAATTACCGAATTTAAATGTGTAAACGTTGATTTTATTGACAGATATAAAGCAGATAAATTACCAAGGTCGATTTATGTTGACGTTTTATGGAAAATATGACCGGCCAAAGGTCGTTTTCCGGAAATGTCACTACAGGATCACTCGATTAAATCAAGAATGGTCCCTCTTGTGTGTATTTTTTTTATATTCCTTAGAAAAATATTACACAATCAAATTAAAATAGCAAACAAGATAATTTCGGGGAGACTTCACGTATCTATAATTTATTCACATTGTTTACGTTACTATTTAGTTTTTATTAACAGGTGATATTTATGGCTGTTGAATTTATAATTTTCTAGCTTGTCAATGTGTTATGATGATTTCAGGAAATTATTCAATCAAGAACTTTGGATATTAATTTTATATTTGTTTTCAATGATGATTTATGTTTTTATTGCATCTAAGCATTTAGCAGTAGATGCTTGTGTTGTATTTAATTTTACGTGTTTTGATTTGTTCCCGGTGACGATAACATAAAGTTTAGTAAAATTTAGAACAACTACACAATTTTAATATGTTCAGCTGCAACAATAATGAGTATGTCTTTTAATCAAATATGACGCATGAAAAGCTTTTATCAACTTTATTGATACCACTTCCCAGTAACAGAAAAAATCTCTACGTTGGCACTACTACCGTGACTGGAGAAATGTGTTCAAGGGGCTCAGGGCGATAATGACAACTCGACATTTTTTATCAACACACCTTTTCAATTTTATTTGAATATAGAAGCGATACAGCAGGTCGATAGCGGTTCAAATAGGTTAGCCCGAGAATGGCGCTAGGACGGCTCGCGGTGGGCGGCAATGCTGGTCCAAGCAGAACAGCAGGGTGACTCCAGCGAGCGGCATTGCTGGCCCGGGTAGGATGGCAGGTTGGCTCCAAATGGGTGGTTATGCTGATCCGGGCAGGACTGCTCTAAATGGGCGGTGATGCTGGTCCAGGCAGGGTGGCTCCAGACAGCGACAAAGCTGGTTCCGGACAGGACGGCAACGCAGCTTCAGCAGGCGGCAACGCTGGTCCAGGCAAAACAAAGGTCGCCGGGGAAGTCAACTCGTGAAGAAAACGGGAGAGCTGGAATGAAGACGTCTTTGCTGATCGGCTGCGGGCTGGTGGATGATCTTCGGTTGGAATTGGCAGGCGTAAATACCAGCTTGGCGCTGGGGCAGGCACAACTCTCAAATTAAGGGAAGATCAGTCTTGTAGGCAACCAGATGAAGAATCCACTCAACACGGCAGTCGGGTGAAAAGTGAATTTCTCAGGTAGTTAACCCATCCGGCACGGCAGCTGGGTGAAGTGTGATTTTTCTGATTCGGGTCCATTCTTTTTATAACGACCACAACGCATTTTTGGTCCGCTTATCTTGTTCAAAGTGGTCCGCTTATCTTGTTCAAAATTTGCCTAACTCGTTGGTATCATACAATATCCGCATTTGTTTTTAAAGAAGCACTGTCCAGATATAATACAAAGCGCCACCTGTGTCTTTCTACTG
This sequence comes from Odontocerum albicorne, assembly GCA_949825065.1. NCBI lineage: Eukaryota > Metazoa > Arthropoda > Insecta > Trichoptera > Odontoceridae > Odontocerum > Odontocerum albicorne. Next base: position 330,432 of record OX463840.1, on the reverse strand, counting down.
AATGGTGTTATTGTTAACACAGGAAGAAATCATCTGGTACAATGGGCAAGGATTTTTTAAGTTATCTTAGGTTATTTTTTCCGCTGAAAGGGCTCGCCGCCATTCCACAAAAAGAAGTGAGCTTTCTCCACAATAAGAAAAAAGTAAGAACCTGGCAATAAATTATTAAAAAATGCGTGCTATAAATTATTTAAAAAAAATAATGCCAGAAATTTAATATATCGCTACCCTAATTTGTAAATTAGGGTAGCAATATATTAAATTTCTAAAATATATAAAAATAATTATTGCTAACTCCATAAATGCAAACTTTACAGAGCGGCAATAAAACTGCATAACTATTCTAAATTAAATCTTATTAGAATTTTTTTGGACTTAAATATCAAGACGACCAAGAGATACACTCCGAGTAAAAAAAACTTAAATATCATTATTGCATCATGATTTTATGGATAATTATTGGAGTTAGCAATTTCGCGATGGTGAATATTTAAAAATTATTGTAAGAGTTAGCAAAATTGCATCTTATGATGAGTTTTTACTATGGAAGTCTCCTAATATTGAAAAACAAATAACTTGAAGTATTGTATTTGGATATAAATAATACAAGAGTGATGATAAAATACACAAATCAAACAATATAAAACAAGTTATAAAAATATAAATTATAAAAACAAAGGTTATGTGTGCATAATTTTGTTTTATAATATAATGTTGAAACATTAGATTTTGGGGCCAGGACAGCTTATTATTATAGATCCATGGTGGATACATAATTTTGTTATTCTTTGTCTTTTTCATTTCTGGCTTCTTCTTTCTTCCGTTGGTGTAGTTCGTACTCAGTGGCCGAAAAATGATTATGTTCATAAGTAGTATATTTGTTATATATTTGTTATATGCATCTTTTTTAGGTTGGAAACCCCCTAAATTAGCCCTTTCAAAATGTTTGTGAAATGAAGTAGACGAGAGAGATGTTGTAATATCTCTTGTTGTGCACCATTCGGTTTTATAAAAATTATAATGTTCTGATTTTTACATATATTTGGGCAACAAGTAAGTTTTGGAAGTTCTTTTTCGGCAGAAATGGGACTCCATTTTTGGAAACTCATTAAAAAAGTTTCTAAGATTTTCATAAGCTTCCACAAATCGATTCTTGTTGCATTTTTTAACAATAATTGCCATTTGTAATTCTAAACTACCGCTTTTCTTCTTCCAGTTTAATATTGTCACCCTATTTAAATCTAATGTATGCAAAAACATCGTTTTGCATAGCCGTATGTCAGAATCATTCTTTTTTGAAAAATATGTTGTAGACGACACTTGACTGGATTTTTTCGGGTCTGTTCTACCCCTCGATTTTTTTACCGGTAAAACTTTCATTAGCCCATCTACATAAATTCGTTGTTCTTTCCAATTCAAGTTCCAAAATTGGTTAAAAATGTTCATTCTGTCCTTATCCGATATAAAATAACACTTCAAGACACCTTTTTCAGAAACATGACATTTACGCCTTTTTTTAAAGTTTTTTATCATTCTTCGGTATTTTATTATTCCATGATCCATTGTTTTTCTTTTTTCTGCCTAAATATCTTTTTCTTTCTCTCTGTTTGCCTTATTCTTAGTAGAGAACCAAGAAGAACTATCTACGTCACACCTTTTCTTTCTTACTTTTTTAGTAGGTTGAAGTGATCCATTATAATAATTTGAATCTGAATTATCTGAATACGGCACAAATGAAATTTCGACTCCTTGGCTTTCATCATCACTTATAATGTCATCAATGGTGTTAAATACCATCTCGGATTGTGTTATCAGTTCAGTCGAATTTTGTACAATATCCGTATTATCAGCACTTTCCATAATTATAATATTGTTGTAAACCGTGTCAGGTTGTGTTTCTATAATTCCTTTTGACAAATCTTCTGAGTAGTATCCGTATTTACATAATATTCTGTGATTTCTGTATTATCCCTATCGACGACTAAAATTGGCAATTCCATGAATAAATTTGGACTTTCTTGAAAACCGTCACTCATACGATTTTTCCATCACTTTTACGATTTTCTTGATTACTCCTACGATTTTCAGTCACTAATCCAACCATAGTTTTTCCTCCACTATTCATCTATAAAAATAGACAATACTTATAAAAGTATTTTAATGCTTCAAATATTCATATTAATTTAAATAAACACAATTTTGTTTAAGCCCACCCAGTAATAATTAAAATGCAAAGTTGATGTCATAATGCAACATGATGTTTTACATGTGTTGAAAAATTGCTAACTCCCTTAGTTGAATAAAATGAGATATTGAGTCATAAGTAAGGGGAAAAAACTTCAAATTTTCTTAAACAAAATAGTGCTTATACTATTATATATTGGAAATAACGTTTTTTTTCGAAATAGCGTAACCGAATTTACCTTTTAAATTAAGTATTTTGACCGCTACCACAATGCTACTTGATTCTAATGGATTCACATACAAAATGGTTTGCTGTTGGAATTGGTAGCATTGGAGTTATCAATTTTTCTTGAGTTGTTTTTTAAGGCACTTTTAATAACTGTAGACATGTAAAAAAATTATAGCATGTGTATTTGAATGTCGAGAACAAAATGCATTTGTTGTCATTTTTCGACAAAAGTGGAGTTAGCAAATTTACAAATTAGGGTAGCGATATATTTGCGGGTACTGTTGTACTATTTGAAATCTTTTGTGTAATATGTATTTACATTTAGTTTTATTTTTTCGGATTTTAATACTTGTTGAGAACGAACTATAGTTTTAAATACAATTTTGAAATCGTTGATTTGCACTTTATGTTACACTAAATACATTTAAAAAAAATTTGAAACGAGAATTTTCTCATAACTGGTTTTATTCCATTATTTAAATGAGCACATTAGCGTTTTATACAACTGGATTCAATTTAACACCAGGCATAAATCAAAATAAATATGTTTCTTAGTGTGTTTTGTCATTGCAGATCCTGTGGCATGAAATAGTCTACATCTCTTACTGCTAGAGATATAGGTGGCGTGTGCAGCTTTAGGAAACACTTGAATATAGTCCTTTTTGGGAGGTCTTATCAAAATTTAAGATGTAATATGGTATGCATCTATACACATACGCTACACCAGTGGGTCTTGACCGGTGTTTCGCGGAGCACTGGTGCTCCGGCAAATATGAAACAGTCGATCGAAGTTTGGCGAATTGCTGTTGGCAACGCAGCCGAGGCGCGGAGCAATCTCCTACATTCTCATTTTTTTGTAATCTGTATTTTTATTTATAAATAAAAGTAATGTTCGTGCATTTTTCATTGTTAGTTTTATGACCTTGATCATTAAGGTGCTCCGTAAATTTTTCTTATAATCAAAAGTGCTCCGTGACTTCGAAAAGGTTAAGAAACTTGAAACGTTAAACCACTGCTGAATGTGTTGCTACGAGTATCACATACCGGAAGATCTACAAAGGTTCCTTTGAAGTTCATCTTCCCTCGGTAAGTTTTCTGCAGTTTTCTTACTAAATATGTATTTCTGAACATATATAGTACAGATGCGAGGAAGTACCTAATTTAATGGCCCCACCACTGACCTTCCTATCCTCACACTCAACTCATATATATTTAGAATCTCAATAACAGTGGGTCGAAGTCCCGAGTTCGAGTTAAAGGGCCCTCAAGGAGAGAGAGAAAGACTCTCTAAATTGTCCTTTTATTATTATTATTAATGTCGAGTGTTCCGTGTGTGGGACAGTACGAGTATAGTATGTGGGTCATCAAGTAACCTGATAGAAGGTGTATGAAAGTGTTGAAATCATTATCATGTTTTATGTATATCAGGTTGATGTGTTAAGTAATCAAAGTAAGATGTTAAGTTATCAAACGGACAATTGTGTTAGAGTTTGCTAACATACACTCGTACATTGTAGAAATACAAACTCAGAGAAGAGAGATCACCTACATGTTATGACTACACACATATGTTATGATTATCCGTGTTGCATTGTTGAGGCATTTCGTAACAAACTTCCGCATTATAGACAACCTCGGTCTAGTCGGTAAGATTCCCTACTCCTACCTTCCAGCTCGGAGGTTGCGGGGCAATTCACATTGGTAGTCAGATATTTTATAAAAGATCCAGTCTAATTTTCACAGAAGGCTTATTTAAAAACTTCTGGTTGGTTGGAAGAGATTACCACATGGCAATAAACTGTATACAGTATACTATATATATAATCAAAGTGTAGTACAGTAATACTCTCTCAGTCTAGCATGGAGACTGTTAGAAGACAAATGGCAAGGTTTTTTAACAATATGAATGTCTAAGATTGAATAATAAAACACGAGGATCGACCAATACATTACAAGATCGACAATAAACCTGCCAGGTTATACTGTATACGGTGGAAGTTTTATACAATACTTTAGGAGCAAACACATATTGTATTATAACAAAAATTTAATACGAGACTATAGTAGGAGTGTTTTGTAACAATATAAATCTCTTACATTTAAGAAGTGAACACAAACATTGACCAGTTTATTAAATTGATAAAATCTATCTAAGAATAAATACACTTTATTAATGTTAAGATGATCATTCCCAATTATGATAGAATATCAGTGATTATGGAATGCCCACACCTTACTGACATGTCTTTTGATTTTAGCCTGGGCATTGAAAATAAATAATAAAAGCAGAATAAATGTGTGCCTTGTGAAGAATATCTAGCCTTGTGAAGAATATGTACTAGGTTAGTCAAAAAGTTTTGAAAGCGACATCTATGGAGCAGTAGAAAACCAAAATTTCTACGCCATTTTAATATTTCATCTTTCATAAGAACGTACTCAAAATTTCATTTCGATCTGTCAATTCATTCTTTGTTTACAAGCCATTTGAAGTTGACGTGTCAGTGTATTTTTTAACAATGGAAAAATCCGAATATCGTGCAGTGATTAAATTCTTTGTTTTGGAAGGTTTATCGGCTACTGAGATCCATGCAAAGATGGTGAAAGTATTAAAGAAGTCTTCTCCTTCATTTCCAACCGTTTACCGATGGGTTTTGGAGTTTAAGCGTGGCCGTACAAGGGTTGAAGACGATCCACGCTCAGGACGTCCAAAAAGTGTTTCGCAAGATCATCGATCGACTGTGGATGTGATAGCTGACACCATAGGCATCTCACATGGAACAACATGGCATATTTTGGCTGAAGTTTTGGGTTTCAAAAAACTGTGTGCACAATGGGTGCCGCATTTGCTAACAATGCAACAAAAACACGTTCGAATGCGACTTTCTGAGCAACATTTGGAGCAATTTCGAAAGGATAAAAAGGATTTTCTGCGTCGATTCATCACTATGGATGAGACTTGGGTCTACGACCATGATCCTGAATCAAAACAAGAGGCTAAGGAGTGGTGTGAACCCGGCACTTTGGCTCCGAAGCGAGTTCGTGTCCAGAAATCGGCCAAGAAGGTGTTAGCGTCAGTTTTTTGCGATGCAAAAGGAATTTTATTGATAGATTATCTCCAAACTGGTAAGACAATCAACTCTGATTATTATTGTGACCTTTTGGACCAGTTGGATGAAAAAATTTGTGAAAAAAGACCCGGTTTGCAGAAGAATAAAATCATTTTTCATCAAGACAATGCACCTGCTCACACAGCTCAAAAAACCATCGCGAAAATCAGTGAATTGGGGTACGAATTGTTGCAGCATCCACCCTATTCGCCAGATTTAGCTCCCTCTGACTTCTGGCTGTATTCACACCTCAAAAAATTCCTTCGTGGAAAGCATTTTTCATCAAATGAAGAGGTTATAGCCGTCGTAGAGGAGTATTTTGCAGGCCTTCCAGAAAGTCACTTCCGTGATGGGACAACAAAGTTGGAAGATCGTTGGACCAAGTGTATTGATCTTATGGGAGACTATACTGAGCAATAAAAGTGATTTCCCCCCCAAAAAAAATGTATTTTCATTTCCGCTTTCAAAACTTTTCGACTAACCTAGTATGTAGTATTGAGTAAAGAATGATCAGATTACTGTTATGTGAGTGTGCTCTAGCTCTAGCACTAGACAGAGCAGAGGACTGTAAATACTGTAGTAGTTAAATCATGAGATGGTTTGGCCAGATTGAGAGAGTTCATTGCAAATTCAACTGGAATGAATCGAAAGCAGGGTAGAGCTATACTGAAGAAAGTTTTAACTGAGGGAAAGGTAAGTAGTATGAGAAACAGGACAGCAAGCGTAACAAGATATATGGATGTAGATGTGACACAAGCTGTGTGGATGGATTGAAAGACATGGTGATCTGCCGGCTCTGCCTACCCCCGAAACACTGATTTTTCTGTTTATACGTTATCAAATTATATATCTTGTTCATTATTTTATTTTTTGGTTTATGTTAAACAAATAATGAGAATCCAGTCTTAAAAATCTGCATTTGTCTCTCTGAAGTCTCTTTCAAGATTTCAGTATAGATAATATGTTGGTCCATATGTGCAATGATGTGTGCGGAGCACTCGGGTGGTAGATTCAAGGGGCGCTCCGGTCTGGTCGTTGCTCGCACTGGCCGCCCCTCCATGTGGCTGTCTTCGTGAGTCTTAATCACTCTGAATTTGGAAAAAGATCCTATCCATAGAATGCAAAATGATTAACTAAGGGAATTCTTATACTTCAAGAAAAGTGGTCTGTGACATCCCTTGCATCATCATCATCATCAATGGCGCTACAGCCCATTGTGGGCCCCGGCCTCCTCCAGCAGTCGCTGCCATTCCCCCCTATCCTGGGATGCACTCCTCCAGCCCCTGATGCCAATCACGTTTGCATCATTCTGCACCCCATCCATCCACCTAAGCCTCGGTCTACCCACGCTACGTCTTCCTTGGGGCTTGGAGAAGAGTACTTTGTTAGGCATTTCCTCTTCTCCCATTCTTGCTACATGCCCCGCCCAACGTAGCCTCCCAATTTTGATGTATTTTATGATGTTGGGCTCTTTGTATATGCTGTATAACTCCTCATTATATCTCACTCTCCAAGATCCATTTTCCTGTATGGGTCCGAATATTTTTTTACAAAAATAATAAGTCACCAGGACATGACGATATCCCTGGTGAGTTACTTAAGTACGGAGGAACTGAACTAACCACTATGATCCATACCATCGTGGAGAAAACATGGGACTCAGAAACTGTACCAGACGATTGGAGGACTGGAATCATATGCCCACTCCACAAAAAAGGTGATACAATGCAATGTGCCAACTACCGAGGAATTACCCTACTGAATGCATCATATAAGGTCTTTGCCGGTGTCCTGTTCTCCAGATTGCTGCCGTACGCTGAAGACCTGGTAGGCCAATATCAAAGCGGATTTCGTCCGGGGAGATCCACTACAGACCAGATGTTCACTCTCCGTCAAATATTGGAAAAAACCCTAGAGTATAATGTCGATACACACCACCTCTTTATCGATTTCAAAGCTGCATATGACAGCATTAACCGCTCTCAACTCTATGCGGCCATGAAGGACTTGGGTATTCCTAACAAGCTCATAAGGATGGTTAGACTCACTATGAACCAATCACAATGCAGAGTCCGGATTCAGAATGATATCTCAGAACCATTTTACACAATGAATGGACTGCGTCAAGGAGACGCACTAGCTTGTCTACTTTTTAATATGGCTCTAGAGAAGTGTGTAAGAGAATCCGGAGTACAGACAAATGGGTCAATTTTCTACAAATCAAGCCAAATACTGGGCTACGCGGATGATATTGACATTATTGGTAGATCCCCACAAGCAATGATGGAGACATTTGTTCAGTTGGAGAGGGCCGCAAACAGAATGGGACTTCGCATCAACTCCGATAAGACCAAATATATGATAGCCACTAAAGCACCCCGTAATAACCAGACACCTACCACGATTAATATAAGTTCTCATACAATAGAACGTGTAAACACCTTCACCTACCTGGGATCCATAGTGACAAGTGTTAATGATGCATCTATCGAGATTAAACGTCGAATATTCATGGCAAATAGATGCTTCTTTGGTCTGAGAAAACACCTTATATCTCGGTTGTTGTCCAGAAGGACAAAACTTACCATTTACAAGACACTGCTACGACCTGTCCTCACATATGGGTCTGAATGCTGGGTATTGAGTAAGAAGAACGAATCTTCTCTTCTAATATTTGAAAGAAAAATACTCAGAAAAATATTCGGACCCATACAGGAAAATGGATCTTGGAGAGTGAGATATAATGAGGAGTTATACAGCATATACAAAGAGCCCAACATCATAAAAGACATCCCTTGCACACTATGTTATTTGGGTTGTGGCACCCTTGTATTTATGTATTTATATATATATTTAATATAGATACATTTTATTATTTTCTCTGTGTATCTTCTTGATGCTTTGGACTGTAGAATTAAGCAAGATGACGTGGGATATGGGTGTCTACCTAAGACACACTGTTACCAGCTTAAATACGAACAAATTTGGAGCATTGAAGTATGCGACGATAAATTACAACTTTGACCTACCTACAGTGTATAGTATCTGTATCTGGTCAGTAACAAACAATGGATTATTTACTAATACCTAATCACTTTCATTAATCCTTTTGGATCAAAACATTTTCGTACAAAAAGTGGGAATTCCACATTCATTATTTAAAACAAGGGATTTTATCTGCTTGGAGAAGATGATGTGGTGCCAATAGGTCAGTCAAGACGAGTTCTCGAGATGATGTGGTGCCAATAGGTGAGTAAAAAACTTATCAATAATTTTTTTATTTATCATTATGGTATTAAAACACTGAAACTCCACATTATAAATTAATTTTAAAATTGTACACGTTTAAAAACTTTTTTAATGTAATAATAATGAAAATAGGTATCTATCTATATATATATCATAAAATAATAGTCTAAAATGGATGTAGTGTACCAATATTTGGTAAATTAATAAAATGAAATAGTGATAGGGGCGGTACTTTTGATAGGGGCGGCGGCTGTACTTCTCACGACCTTGTTTGTGAGGTTGAAACAGCAGATATTTCAACAGATTATCAAAATACTTTAATTGAGGTAATGCTTAATTAAACCTGGAAGAATAAATAAAATGTGGTGTCTCCGAATAAACGTAGAACTCAGACCTCACTTTTTACAGTCCAACATTGTGGTGGTCACCGAGAAGGGCTAGTCATGGCCATGGAAGCAGCTCCCGATGGTTTCTGAACAATATAAATAATACATGCTGGTATCAAACTGCTCGGTCCCCCGCTCGAGAGATGAACTGACTGGACCTTAAGTTTGCTTCTTCACACCTCAGTGGTGTGAAGAAGCAATTTGACATTTATTTATCAATGTGTATTTGGATTCGGATTGTAATAATTGAACACGAAGCCATAAAAGTATACAATTTTATTTTCTGTTTATTTGCAAGAAAATATATTCCTTAAATACAGTACAAATTCTAAACAATATGTTTGGTTCTTAAATAGAGATCTTATTTATTTATAGGAGTATATTCACATTTTATAATATAATATTTACAATATTTCTAACACTATTTTCGGGAGCTATCCGAAATATGTCCATTCGAACGAGTGGGACTATCTATTCTAATATTTTTAAAAACATTGGAAGAGGGCCATCGAAAGCCCGAATGGCAAGACTCGGCCCTAGAATGAGTTCTTGAACTTTCGCTGGCCGATTCATTTTTATCATAATTGGAATAACCATTCATTTTTGCTAAATCGTTGATAAATCCACGTTTGGATTTAATTTGATGTTCAGCTCTCGCTTTCTCTTTGGATGTCAGTCGAGAAGAGTCGGACATATTTCCATTGAGTAAGCTATCTTTTGAATCTGAGGAACGTAAAGGACTATTTGGATTCTTCGGTATTGAGGACAGTGATTCACTTCTGGAGTTTATTTGTCCATTATTCCGGTCGGTGTCGTGTCCATTGAGCAATGATAATCTATCAGAACTGGAGTGAGATATTTTCCCATTGTGAGGTCTTTTTTTCACCTTTTTCTCAGAAATGTTGTCTTGAGAATCTGTTTTATGATCATCGTTGAGTGAAAACTTGACAGATAGTTGGTTTCCCTCGGGGCGAGCGTATGAACTTTCAGGCTTTATTCTATACTCCTCATTGCCATGAAATAGTCCATTGATATTGTTGTTACTATTGCTTATTGAAAATTTGCACTCATCCTTACTGGCAACATCATTTGCAGACGACTGTCTTTGAATAGGATCGTGCAGATAAAAGGTGTCTGATTTATTGTTAGTAATCTCGACGGATTGCATGCTTTGCGCACGGTGCAATGATAATCTTAAAGGTTTCTTCGGTGGTGTAGGCCTCGGTCTATCTGAATTCTGATAGTGTTTTTTATAATGACCTTGTATCGAGTTCGGTTCGGATGTGTAATCCAGTATTTTCATTCTACTTCTTCTGTATTCCGAGTGGGCATCTTCAATATTCTGAGTGGGCTCTGAATCGCAGTCAGCAGTTTTCTTGACATGTAGTTTGGACATTCTTCTGCTCGATTTGTGAGCATTCAAAATTATTTTTCCGTCGATTCGATGATCAATATAGTCTCTGTCAGGGTGAAAATGAATATCATCAGTATGAGAGAGCTTCGATAACCTTTTTCCAAAAACTGATGATTTATGGTTACAATTTTCAATGATATTACTTTCGGTCCCATTTATGTCATTATTTTGTTTTGTAATTTCGATATCTTTTTTAGTTGGTTTCCTGTTACCATTTATCCCTCTCTCAAAGTACTCTAATATTGATGTGGACTTTTTGTGATCGCGTTTATAACACTTCAAAATATCTGAATTGTCATCGCTTAAAGCTTTGGAATACCCTTGGATTTTACTATTTTTATATCCTTTGTCAAAGTATTGTTTCTGATTTTTTTTGATAATTTCTATCGCCGCTGAAGTTTCACTATTGTAATCATAGTTTTTATAGTCTTTGGATTTGTGAATAGAATGATGGGATAGTGATTGTCTAATGGAATATGGCCTGGTATCATAATTAGAATCTTTGTCCCCCTCGAGTGTGCCGTGGTCCAGAGAATTGGAACTTTTAGAAGGTTGTAGGCTATATCGACTATTGCTTATTTTACCAGTCTTATGATTGAAGTGCACGTGATTTGAATTAAAATGAGAATGGGCATGTTTAGGAGAGTCATTGAGCTCGACAGAATAGCTACTTTTGGACCCGCTCGATTTAGGAGAGTGGCCGATAGCTATTTGAGTGCTGGAGACGTTCGATTGGTTAGATCTCGGTCGGATTATCGGAAGGTTGGCACTCGCTTCGGCCGTGTCCTTCCCGCCGATTTCCAGTCCCGGTATGTTAGCAACTATAGCAGTCACATCTGGCCCTTTCTGGAATACTTGGACATCCGACTTTGGCTGCGACGACTTGGGGCTCGGTTCTGAAGTAATGTTAATATTTGTAACATTTTTCTGAGTGTTGACCGTTGAAGTAATAACTTTCGGAGGAGTCACAATCTCGACCTGCACAGAAAATAGAATATTGTTTTATTATAAAATTGTGGAAGTTTTTGTGTGTTCATTACAATACTATTTATGATTCAATTTGCTTTTAGGAATTTCAAAGAAAATGGACATTTATATGAAATGTTTCCATATAAAATAAATATTAATTTCAGATGGACAATTTTAATGTAAAATATATATTGTATCATCATGCTCAGTGCCTTGCGAAGTAGACAGACGGAACATATTTTCACATCTTGTTTTAGGATGAAGAAGAGCACTCTGAGATGGTTATGATATTTACAATAGAATGAATGAAAATATACTAACAAATGTGAGTGGAAGACCAAGGAAGGAAATGTAGAAAGTCTATGACGTTTTAGAAGTTGCATGACAAGGTGGATGTGGAAGAGGGGAACCAGGTGTGTCAAAATAGGAAAGTCGGACACTGTCCCCTCTGCCTACTGTGACACAGAGAAATGTTATGTATGTATTTAGACATTTTTCATTCCCTATTCATCTATACATTATCTCATACATTATTTTCTATTATTCTTTCTTCAACTTTTTCTTTTTAAAAATGTGGTTCATTCGTCCCAGTTACATTTTCCTCGGTCTTCCTCTTCCGTGCAATCCATGCGTGCACTCCATGTGTGCACTCCACGCGTGCACTCCGCGCATGCAATCCACGCGTGCACTTATATATTTGTTTGTTTATTCATTCTCACCACATGTCGAGCCGTCTAAATGCTCCTTTAGTCTTCTTACCAACGGCATTCCCTCTAGCTCCAGCACTCATCTCTGACATTTTAATCTCCATTTTCTTTGATATTGACATTTTCTTTTTTTGACCATTTTTTCCTAATTACACCCCTCTCGAGTGTCAGACTGTGGATCAACCTGAATGTAGGCAATTGATACCATCCCTAAGTTCCTGATATATGCACCCTAAAGGGTGATGTTGCACATATCTCCAAACAGTATTATATTTTATTATCGCAATATACTTTCATTACGTACATTACAACCTTGCAAGTTTATCGTCATGTGCGAATCTTTCTCACAATCCAAAAAGGTCATGACTTCTGCGCCCTAGATGGTAAGATACCTGTCTTCTGATTTAAAAGTTGCGGATTCGATTCCTGTTGATACACAGATATTTAAAAAGGATTCCAGTCTGGTTTTCACTTAAGGCCTCTTTAACATCTTTCTGGTTGATTGGAAGAGATTGCCATGTGGTAATAAGCCCATCAGGTTGTATACTGCATACAACGAAAGTGTAATAAAAAAAAGTGATAAACCTTAACTGTAACACTTTTTAAAAATTCTGAGTACCTAACGGAATTGATACTGTGACCTCTGGATTGGAAGGCGAGTGTTTTCCAACTAGACTATGAAGGTTAATGTTACCAACTTTATCTTAACATAAATATTTTTCCTATAAAAAAACCTTTTTCTATGATTAAAATTAACTACATTATTTAAAATAATCAAAAAAGGTCAATTTCAAATCCGAAGTTAGGCCCACTGGGTCTTCCATAAGTCAAGACGCCACATCATTAACCTTTAAGCACACGTATGCCGTGCGCAATAGAGGTAGCCCACTGCCCGAGCAATTTCAAATCCGAAGTTAGGCCCACTGGGTCTTCCATAAGTCAAGACGCCACATCATTAACCTTTAAGCGCACGTGTGCCGTGTGCAATAGAGGTAGCCCACTGCCCGAGCAATTTCAAATCCGAAGTTAGGCCCACTGGGTCTTCCATAACTCAAGACGCCACATCATTAACCTTTAAGCGCACGTGTGCCGTGTGCAATAGAGGTAGCCCACTGCCCGAGCAATTTCAAATCCGAAGTTAGGCCCACTGGGTCTTCCATAAGTCAAGACGCCACATCATTAACCTTTAAGCGCACGTGTGCCGTGTGCAATAGAGGTAGCCTACTGCCCGAGCAATTTCAAATCCGAAGTTAGGCCCACTGGGTCTTCCATAAGTCAAGACGCCACATCATTAACCTTTAAGCGCACGTGTGCCGTGTGCAATAGAGGTAGCCCACTGCCCGAGCAATTTCAAATCCGAAGTTAGGCCCACTGGGTCTTCCATAACTCAAGACGCCACATCATTAACCTTTAAGCGCACGTGTGCCGTGTGCAATAGAGGTAGCCCACTGCCCGAGCAATTTCAAATCCGAAGTTAGGCCCACTGGGTCTTCCATAAGTCAAGACGCCACATCATTAACCTTTAAGCGCACGTGTGCCGTGCGCAATAGAGGTAGCCCACTGCCCGAGCAATTTCAAATCCGAAGTTAGGCCCACTGGGTCTTCCATAAGTCAAGACGCCACATCATTAACCTTTAAGCGCACGTGTGCCATGCGCAATAGAGGTAGCCCACTGCCCGAGCAATTTCAAATCCGAAGTTAGGCCCACTGGGTCTTCCATAAGGTCAAGACGCCGCATCATTAACCTTTAAGCGCCCGTGCGTCGTGCGCAATAGAGGTAGCCCACTGCCCAAGCAATTTTTTGCGAAATATTCGCGCAACCCGTAGCTGTTATAAAATTATTTTTTTCAAACAAGCACCACCTTATGTTTTTCACACAAACACCAGCACCAAAACTTGCACGCTTTCTAATTCTCTAGTTAAAAAAATAAACTAACCCTTTTTTAAAAATAAAATTAAATTAAATAAATCAGAGTAATCCAATTGCAAAATGTACCATAATCACTGGTCCCCCGTACGGGACCTTAGGGCATTGAACGACACAAGTCCACGGTCCCGTACGGGACCACTGGGCGTTTAAAGGTTAAACAGAGAATATAGTAAACAGAGAATATAACACAAAGCAGAATGTGCTTGTGAAAGCGTTTGATATGTAATACAATACATATATCGAAGTAACATGCACTGGAATATTAGCGTTCTATATCTAAAAACTATTTTTATGAATTTGCAAACCATATAATGGAGACAAATTATAATTTCAAAAATGCATATACCTCGGGGTCCTGTTCTCGATTTCTGGAGAGCAACTCGGCCACCTGCTCCTCGAGGTAAGTGATGCGGTGTGTAAGCCGCAGGTTGTCGCTACGAAGACCATCCTTGGTGCGTCGCGCTTCCTCTGCTTGCTCACGCAGCGCGTTTAGCTCCGCTCTCAATGAACCCACCTGAAAATTCAAATATATTTACTATCCATGATTTCAAAACTTACTGAACATTAAACTTCCTTTTTTCCTTAAAGGTTATTGATGAAATGTAATAATTGCTTTTCAATTTAAAGTTAAATACTTAAACCATTGCGACTGAGACTGCGGCTAGTAGACAACATTGGAAGGTAATATTTCTAATAGGTCTTCCACGCCCTTAATCGAGGTTTAGAACCACTGGAATAAGGATATAGTTTGCTGTAGGTCATTATATATGTTGGCAATTACCTCGTTAAATAATCCTTTACCAGATCTGAACCATTTTATAGGTTACATCATTAATAATATCCGAAACCCCTGGATGAGAGAAAAGCATTTCTCAGACTAGGTCATAGAGATTGATGAGTAAACAAAATACATCCTGGTCAAGTCCATATTGTGAATTGCAAAAGGTTATTACCTGTGCCAGAGCTGTATGTGCATAAGCCCTATTCCCATTGGTGTCCACACCCTCCAGGGGCCTGGTCCTCAGCACCACCAGTTGCGCGGGGCTGGGAGAGATGCTGAGCAGCCGCGTCATGTCCTCCTTACTCTTGGATAGCACCAGCTTACCATTTACTTCTAGTAATCTGCAAAAGAAAACATCGTTCATTTATTTATATTGTTTTAAGTAATAACCGACGTACATATTGACACTTAATAATTCCTTACGCAAAGGTGTACCGTACCATACTAAACCTTTGCGAATTGTATTGTATACAATGAACTTGTATTACATTACATATTATACAATACAATAAGTACATGTTACCATATGTAACCATACCATAGTTAGTAGGTTACCTTGGTTTATATCAGTGATCATACTAAAATGTCTTCATGATCAATAACTGATAAGTATGTGCATGTTTTTATTTTGTGAACAAAGTTTCTTGACAAAATGAAAAGTACCAAGATTAGATACCAGAAGTTACCAGAAACGGGCAAATCGAGGGAAGTACGCAGCATCCAGATATAGGAGAACCCAGATGCGGTTGGTTTGCTCACCTTTTATAACATTTCTGATTTAAAATGACTTTTGCACTTTTGGAGTTTTAGAATTGTCAATATTGGATGATTTATAAAAATAGATATTGGGTGGCATGATGATGATTCCATTTTTATTAAAATTCTTGGAATGTTTTTCATCGGCATTGATCGCTCTTCGTTTTTTGTCCGTCTAATATATTTTTTTCACGTTAAATATTAATATTCTTCTGTTCGAAGACTTCTCAATGCAATTTAATTGAATCATTCCACTAGCAATCGGGGTGTAATATATCACAATATTGAATCTGGGTCTCTATATCTAGTAGGAGCTCCATTTACACAGAGCAGAGCGGAGTCTGACACCGTTTCCCTTTAAGACGATGAAGCATAAATTGTAGATATGTTAGTTCTCTCCTTGTATCTCAATACATATTTTTCTTTAATCCCTCGATGCACATTTAGTATGTTAAATGTATAATTTTGTTTAATCCCTCGATGCACATATATAATAGTATGTTAAATGTCTAATTTGGTTTAATCCCTCGATGCACATATAATATGTTAAATGTCTAATTTGGTTTAATCCCTCGATGCACATATAGTATGTTAAATGTCTAATTTTGTTTAATCCCTCGATGCACATATAGTATGTTAAATGTCTAATTTTGTTTAATCCCTCGATGCACATATAGTATGTTAAATGTCTAATTTGGTTTAATCCCTCGATGCACATATAATATGTTAAATGTCTAATTTGGTTTAATCCCTCGATGCACATATAATATGTTAAATGTCTAATTTGGTTTAATCCCTCGATGCACATATAATATGTTAAATGTCTAATTTGGTTTAATCCCTCGATGCACATATAGTATGTTAAATGTCTAATTTTGTTTAATCCCTCGATGCACATATAGTATGTTAAATGTCTAATTTTGTTTAATCCCTCGATGCACATATAATATGTTAAATGTCTAATTTGGTTTAATCCCTCGATGCACATATAATATGTTAAATGTCTAATTTTGTTTAATCCCTCGATGCACATATAGTATGTTAAATGTCTAATTTTGTTTAATCCCTCGATGCACATATAATATGTTAAATGTCTAATTTGGTTTAATCCCTCGATGCACATATAGTATGTTAAATGTCTAATTTTGTTTAATCCCTCGATGCACATATAGTATGTTAAATGTCTAATTTTGTTTAATCCCTCGATGCACATATAATATGTTAAATGTCTAATTTGGTTTAATCCCTCGATGCACATATAATATGTTAAATGTCTAATTTTGTTTAATCCCTCGATGCACATATAGTATGTTAAATGTCTAATTTTGTTTAATCCCTCGATGCACATATAATATGTTAAATGTCTAATTTGGTTTAATCCCTCGATGCACATATAGTATGTTAAATGTCTAATTTTGTTTAATCCCTCGATGCACATATAGTATGTTAAATGTCTAATTTTGTTTAATCCCTCGATGCACATATAGTATGTTAAATGTCTAATTTTGTTTAATCCCTCGATGCACATATAGTATGTTAAATGTCTAATTTTGTTTAATCCCTCGATGCACATATAGTATGTTAAAACTTAAATGTCTAATTTTCATTGTTTCATATTATAATTAATGAAAATAATTCATTAATTTTATATTATATTTCTAAGTGTCAACATTTTAAATGTTCTATTTGTTATATTTATTTATGGCTGTGGAATAATGAAGAACACTCTTGATTGGTGAGCAGCAGAAAAACGAGGAACAAGCTGAAATCTGTCAGATATTTCCATGCATTTTATCTGTTGGTTTTAAAAAAATTGAATAGAGTATTATTAATATTTGTAGTACCTATAAAAAATGTTTGGCTTGTATCTTATACGTAACATGTGTATATATTTATGATATATTATTTGGAAGTAATGGATCATAAATGTGAAGAAGGGAAGGGAAGGGGGGGGGGAGAAGAGCACACTGAGATGGTTTAGGCATGTAGAACAAAGCACGAAGAGAGAATGAAAAAACAAAAGTGGAAGGCGCAGTAAACACTGAGATGATTTAGGCATGTAGAACAAAGCACAAAGAGAGAATGACAAAACAAAAGTGGAAGGCGCAGTAAACACTGAGATGGTTTAGGCATGTAGAACAAAGCACAAAGAGAGAATGACAAAACAAAAGTGGAAGGCGCAATAAACACTGAGATGGTTTAGGCATGTAGAACAAAGCACGAAGAGAGAATGACAAAACAAAAGTGGAAGACGCAGTAAACACTGAGATGGTTTAGGCATGTAGAACAAAGCACGAAGAGAGAATGACAAAACAAAAGTGGAAGACGCAGTAAACACTGAGATGGTTTAGGCATGTAGAACAAAGCACGAAGAGAGAATGACAAAACAAAAGTGGAAGACGCAGTAAACACTGAGATGGTTTAGGCATGTAGAACAAAGCACGAAGAGAGAATGACAAAACAAAAGTGGAAGGCGCAATAAACACTGAGATGGTTTAGGCATGTAGAACAAAGCACGAAGAGAGAATGACAAAACAAAAGTGGAAGACGCAGTAAACACTGAGATGGTTTAGGCATGTAGAACAAAGCAGGAAGAGAGAATGACAAAACAAAAGTGGAAGACGCAGTAAACACTGAGATGGTTTAGGCATGTAGAACAAAGCACGAAGAGAGAATGACAAAACAAAAGTGGAAGACGCAGTAAACACTGAGATGGTTTAGGCATGTAGAACAAAGCACGAAGAGAGAATGACAAAACAAAAGTGGAAGGCGCAATAAACACTGAGATGGTTTAGGCATGTAGAACAAAGCACGAAGAGAGAATGACAAAACAAAAGTGGAAGACGCAGTAAACACTGAGATGGTTTAGGCATGTAGAACAAAGCACGAAGAGAGAATGACAAAACAAAAGTGGAAGACGCAGTAAACACTGAGATGGTTTAGGCATGTAGAACAAAGCACAAAGAGAGAATGACAAAACAAAAGTGGAAGACGCAGTAAACACTGAGATGGTTTAGGCATGTAGAACAAAGCACGAAGAGAGAATGACAAAACAAAAGTGGAAGGTGCAGTAAAAAACAATTCAAGTAAATATGTTGGATCAAATTAATGAAATTTTGAAAGAAGGAAAATTCGATGTGAAAAAGGTGAAATATTTCAGGATAAAAGCATCCGGCATTGTACTCGTATACTATCTGCCTTCTGCCCTACCCCACGTAAAATATATGTATTATTTGCTCGGAATGTTTCGTTTATTGTTTGGAGCATTCCAGATGGGGATGTAGAGAGGAGTGCACCATGTGTTTTGTATGAAGAGAATAATCAATGAAGAGGTCCTACATTCGAGATGGGGGTGTAGAGAGGAGTGCACCATGTGTTTTGTATGAAGAGAATAACCAATGAAGAGGTCCTACATTCGAGATGGGGATGTAGAGAGGAGTGCACCATGTGTTTTGTATGAAGTTAATAACCAATGAAGAGGTCCTACATTCGAGATGGGGATGTAGAGAGGAGTGCACCATGTGTTTTGTATGAAGATAATAACCAATGAAGAGGTCCTACATTCGAGATGGGGATGTAGAGAGGAGTGCACCATGTGTTTCGTATGAAGAGAATAACCAATGAAGAGGTCCTACATTCGAGATGGGGATGTAGAGAGGAGTGCACCATGTGTTTTGTATGAAGATAATAACCAATGAAGAGGTCCTACATTCGAGATGGGGATGTAGAGAGGGGTGCACCATGTGTTTTGTATGAAGATAATAACCAATGAAGAGGTCCTACATTCGAGATGGGGATGTAGAGAGGGGTGCACCATGTGTTTTGTATGAAGAGAATAACCAATGAAGAGGTCCTACATTCGAGATGGGGATGTAGAGAGGGGTGCACCATGTGTTTTGTATGAAGATAATAACCAATGAAGAGGTCCTACATTCGAGATGGGGATGTAGAGAGGGGTGCACCATGTGTTTTGTATGAAGAGAATAACCAATGAAGAGGTCCTACATTCGAGATGGGGATGTAGAGAGGGGTGCACCATGTGTTTTGTATGAAGAGAATAACCAATGAAGAGGTCCTACATTCGAGATGGGGATGTAGAGAGGGGTGCACCATGTGTTTTGTATGAAGATAATAACCAATGAAGAGGTCCTACATTCGAGATGGGGATGTAGAGAGGGGTGCACCATGTGTTTTGTATGAAGAGAATAACCAATGAAGAGGTCCTACATTCGAGATGGGGATGTAGAGAGGGGTGCACCATGTGTTTTGTATGAAGAGAATAACCAATGAAGAGGTCCTACATTCGAGATGGGGATGTAGAGAGGGGTGGACCATGTGTTTTGTATGAAGAGAATAACAAATGAAGAGGTCCTACATTCGAGATGGGGATGTAGAGAGGGGTGCACCATGTGTTTTGTATGAAGAGAATAACCAATGAAGAGGTCCTACATTCGAGATGGGGATGTAGAGAGGAGTGCACCATGTGTTTTGTATGAAGAGAATAACCAATGAAGAGGTCCTACATTTAATGGATACGCATTCTAAAATTGAAAAAATTAGAATTTCTTCACCACATACTCGTACTTCGCAAACTCAAATTTGCTACCTGAAACTCTTCAACTGACCCTGAAAAGATTGGGTAGAGTGCGCAAAAAGGTTTCATGGTACAGTAGAGTTTCAAATATCTGATCTTTGATAATTCGATATTCCGGATTTTCAGATCATAGCGATCACTAACGATCGACCGGATGCAAGAGACGGCACATGAAGATTATTTCGAAAGGTTTTTTATACGATTTTATGCATTGAATAGAGTGGGTGTAATAATAAACCTTTTTTCGAACGATTAGACGTACCTCAAATTTATAAGACAATTTTTAGAAAAGTATATTTTTAATTCTTTATTTTTTTATTATTTTTGCCATAACTTGTACATACCAGTAGCATTTAGTTCATCTTCACTCCTGACTCGTTTCGTTACTGTCACTTTTCCTATTATTTCGGATATAGTATTGTCCATATGGACACGAGAAAAATATACAATGCATTCACGAGCGAGGTAACGAATACCAGTTTACGCCGATTGTACATACCTATGGTATATTATCTCTGGCAGATTTATCGGTGGACGCCACCGGACGTCTTTATTTGTTTTGGGCAGTAAATGAACTGTCAAATTAATACGAAGAGATTTAATAGGTACTTATAGATTTTTTTTTAAATAAAGTATCTAAAATTAGGTAAAAGAAGTCGATAAGACATAAACTACGTAGACATTTAAATTAAATACATGCATAAGTATAAAAATAAATGCATTTAGAATATTTATTTTGGATGTTTAAATTATCTTCTGCAGGGTCCTATTAACACGTCTATTATATGGTACTCATATTACCCACGTTCGGACTATAAGACGCACCAATTCTCTAAGTAAGAAAGGTGCCTCTTATGGTACGAATAACGCGGTAATTGATGAAGAACAGTCCAGTCACTAAGGCGAAGGACAGCGGAGCAAGGCTGGCGCGAGGAACGGGCTGGAGCGAGGTACGGGTGCACAAGTGTTGTAGCGAGTCACGCACGTGTGAGTTCGCCGAGAGCCTACTCGTACTACAGGGGCGGACAAGTAGATCGCCGTTGATTTATTCTACTTCTTAACGTTCCTCTGCACGTTGGAGGTCAGTTTTAACAATGTCTTAGTGCTAGAGTGACACCGATCTAAGGTTCTTTAGCCAGGAGTATCTTCTTCTTCCTACACTTCGTTTTCCTGGTATCTTCCCCTGCAATATGACTTGGATAATTTGATAATTGTTTCCTCTCGTGAATACTCCTTTGTCTTTTTTCCGTGCGTCTGAGGACCTCTTCGTTGCGCACTTTGTCAACTTAAAAAAATCTTAAACATTCTCTCGCAGCTCAAAATTTTAAATGCTTCTGTTAGTTCCGTGACGGTTCAGGCTAGTGCCCAAGTCTCCACGCCATAAAGAAGTTGGTAATAAAAACTTCACATTGATTTTGTTCTTCGTATTCGTCGGTTTATAAAAACTTCCTGCACAACCGCAAATTGTTGAGCACATTCACGTGATTTACTTGAGAAAATAGTGCGGTGGTTTCCCATTGTCTTTTGCATTTTAAGTAGCCGTTATTTTTAGTTTCATTTAATTGACGGACTTTAATAACATTAATATAAAGGTTTCACAAAAACTAAAGAAAAATTTGATTCACTACTTCAATTATTTACGAATAAAATGTCAAAAAGGCATTTGCATTTGCACTTAAAGCCAATACCCCCGATATCCGTGACGCTAGTGAAGACCTCCGTGACTCAGTTGATTAGACGCTTGTCTTCCAGACCGGGAGTTGCGGGATCGATGCCCAGATTAAAAAAACAAAAGTTCCAGTCTGATATAAACACAAAGTTTTAAACAACTTTATTTATTTATTTAACACTTAATTGTAAAATAATCTGGCGAGCTTATTACCAGGCGGCAATATCTTTCAACCAACCAGACAAAGGTAAATAAAGGAAGTTACATATTTGCAAAAATATTCAAATCATTATTCACCTGTACAAAATTCATGAATAATAATAAATAGTAAAAATTTAAGTGAAATATCATCAATCAAGGGGAAAAAGAAGAGATGGTGGAAGAAAGATGAAACAGGAATGAAAGACGTTACATTACTGACTTGAAATTAATTTTTTTTCAGTCGCTTTTTAAAACATACCAGTGACGTAGCATGTGCGAGTATAACATTAGTTTGTAATTAGTTCCGGAGTCTCTACAATCCGCTTGCACAGTGAAGGACGAAGTCAAAAACATTTCTGGTTGATCTACAGAGATTATTACATAACAATAACCTACCAGATTGTAATGTACACGACGAAAGTATTCGTCAAATTAAAAAGATTGCGATACCGATAATTGTTTCTTCAATAAGGACGGACATAAAGCCTTGTTTACTACTCGTAAAATGAACGTTATTAGGATAAATATCCAAATACCCGTAGCAGCAAGTCCGCCACATGTGCTACCCGTATGCCATGTAACCATGTACTCGTAGCATCAAAATAAACCTTAGTAAACTAAAAAAATGTTATATCCTAAATTAAATTAAATATATTTTCAATACACTATTATTATAACATGTGAAACACGCACAATTGGTTCCATGTGAATCCAGTCCTGACACTGACACCCGGTACACTCGTATTATAAAATGTGAAACACGCACAATTGGTTCCATGTGAATCCAGTCCTGACACTGGCACCCGGTACACTCGTATTATAAAATGACTCAGTTGTTCGGATATTGTTCTTTGTTGTTATTTGCTTAAATTAGAACATATCAATATAATACTGCACAGTCGAACCTACCCATACTCCCCTCCCCACCCACTCGGAAGCCGAAGCCGAAGCCTGCTATATGGTAAATACAATAAATAAATATTAATAAAAGTCATAGTTATATAATATTTAAATTATTTTGTGTACGTGGTTAACCATGGTAACATACTCGTACGAGTATGTCATGTTACTCGTACACCTGCCGGGGTGGCCTTATTCATTTACACTCATTTCCAAACGTCATGTCATGTTACTCGTACATCTGACGGGGTGGCCTTATTCATTTACACTCATTTCCAAACGTCATGTCATGTTACTCGTACACCTGGCGGGGTGGCCTTATTCATTTACACTCATTTCCAAACGTCATGTCATGTTACTCGTACACCTGGCGGGGTGGCCTTATTCATTTACACTCATTTCCAAACGTCATGTCATGTTACTCGTACATCTGCCGGGGTGGCCTTATTCATTTACACTCATTTCCAAACGTCATGTCATGTTACTCGTACACCTGGCGGGGTGGCCTTATTCATTTACACTCATTTCCAAACGTCATGTCATGTTACTCGTACACCTGGCGGGGTGGCCTTATTCATTTACACTCATTTCCAAACGTCATGTCATGTTACTCGTACACCTGGCGGGGTGGCCTTATTCATTTACACTCATTTCCAAACGTCATGTCATGTTACTCGTACATCTGGCGGGGTGGCCTTATTCATTTACACTCATTTCCAAACGTCATGTCATGTTACTCGTACACCTGGCGGGGTGGCCTTATTCATTTACACTCATTTCCAAACGTCATGTCATGTTACTCGTACACCTGGCGGGGTGGCCTTATTCATTTACACTCATTTCCAAACGTCATGTCATGTTACTCGTACACCTGGCGGGGTGGCCTTATTCATTTACACTCATTTCCAAACGTCATGTCATGTTACTCGTACACCTGGCGGGGTGGCCTTATTCATTTACACTCATTTCCAAACGTCATGTCATGTTACTCGTACACCTGGCGGGGTGGCCTTATTCATTTACACTCATTTCCAAACGTCATGTCATGTTACTCGTACACCTGGCGGGGTGGCCTTATTCATTTACACTCATTTCCAAACGTCATGTCATGTTACTCGTACATCTGGCGGGGTGGCCTTATTCATTTACACTCATTTCCAAACGTCATGTCATGTTACTCGTACATCTGGCGGGGTGGCCTTATTCATTTACACTCATTTCCAAACGTCATGTCATGTTACTCGTACATCTGGCGGGGTGGCCTTATTCATTTACACTCATTTCCAAACGTCATGTCATGTTACTCGTACATCTGGCGGGGTGGCCTTATTCATTTACACTCATTTCCAAACGTCATGTCATGTTACTCGTACATCTGGCGGGGTGGCCTTATTCATTTACACTCATTTCCAAACGTCATGTCATGTTACTCGTACACCTGGCGGGGTGGCCTTATTCATTTACACTCATTTCCAAACGTCATGTCATGTTACTCGTACATCTGGCGGGGT
>OX463840.1:0-305645 GCA_949825065.1 Odontocerum albicorne | reverse complement strand
ATACATGTCGTATATACGAGTATGTTATACTGTAAGCCCTGCTGTCAACAAATATTATTTTGGAGTGAAATACTAGTTTCCAGAGAGATACTAGGTTCCAGAGGAGTGCACTTGTAGATGTTAAGTGGGAACAGGATTGTTGTAGAAGTATTTGGAATATACTAATGTGGATAAGAGTTGGAAGGATTAGGAGGGAGGATGGGGAAATACAGAAGCAGAAGTGTCCAGCCGGTGTGGCCCTCCACCAAGTTAAGCCTGCGGGCCCACGCAGTTTCCGGGGTGTGGCCGCTGTCCGTGCACTGACAACTACTTGGAGACAAATGATGATAAACAAAATTAAAAAAAAACGTGGCCTAATCGGGAATTATAATTCCATTATAATGGAGTACATATTCGTATATGATATAAGTCGAGCTTCGGAAATGATATATACGAGTATATATGAATTAGAGTTATCTGGTTGAGTTACAATATTACTCGTATAACATGTGTAGGTATACGAGTATATTTAATAAATGATCAATATGAGAAGAACGAGCACTCACTCGTACATTTAGTAAAAGAAAGACACACCGTGCAATCTTCACATTTATGAACTTAGGTGTTTTGTCGAACATAAAACTTTTTTTGGTGTTCGTTTTATTTAACGTCTGTTTTTAATGGCAAAATAAACATCTTGATTTACAAGCAATTGAATTAATTTGTAAAATAAAGGATTTCGGGAAAATACTGTTTTAGATAACATGAATCCAATAGTTGACTCCAATCTTAGTTCAATTTGTCAGTTCGGTCCTATATTCACGCTTTCTTAAGGGGCACTTGCGCGGAATTTGTATTTTTTAATTTGATGTCATTCTGAATTTACTCGCAGTGTTACTCTGAATATTTTCTTTCAATTTCGATATATTTTTTTACATATTATACTCGTATATACAGGTGGTCCTCGACTTTCGTACCTAATTGGTTCACGAAATGTGTACAAAAGTTGAAATGTACGGAAGTAGAGCAATGTAAAAAAAAGCACCAAAAAGTGTTTTTCAAATATTTATTTTTTAATGAGGTGTATTAAGATATAAATAAATAACTAGTAGTAAATGATTAATATCTGATGTTCTCTTTATAAATTTATCAAGAGATAGTTGAATTGTACTCTTATTTTTCTGTTCTTGATAAAGAGTTCTGTAATACGCTGTCTTTTTCTATTGCCCTCCGTACATGAGATATACGCTCTCCATTGGTCTTCCATCACATTCTTCCGTGATGGTCAAATATATGTCAAGATGCATGAAAGTGAAGGTGAAGGCTTCGTTCATATTCTTGATTGTCAAAGTCGTAATAATGAGTTTGTTATCAGGCTCTTCTTCTTCATGTTATATTCCATTCATCTCTTTTTGAACATTTTCACCAAAACAGATATGTCCATAAATGCTGAGGTGGTCGGAAGCGTCGGATGCGCGTGCTGAGGTGGTCGGAAGCGCTGCGGATACTACAGTGGGTAGGATATTTATTGTCGAAACGGCGAGACGGCGTGATATGTTCTCTTTCTACCTTGGAATGCGATGTAAATATTATTTGCGTGTTAACAGTGTTGACGTTTCTGGTATGTGACAATTGTAGATATCCAGAGGTTGATTCATCGGTCGTTGACCCTGCATGCTGACAATATTTTAGGGACGTGGGTACCCTACACTGACAAGACACAACTTACGTCCTAACTCAAGACTGAACCTGTGACGCCGGAAACAGACGTGAGTAATGCAGGAGAGGAAGGAATAGTCATAACATGGAAGTACGCGAGTTTTTGTGGTACATATCGATGAAATCTAACTTTTAAATACGGTACGAAATATGTACGAAATAGGAAATTGTACGAAAGTCGAAGACCGCCCGTACATACATACCATAATGCCGTCTTCATGTTGGAGTAGGCAAAGAGGAGAGAGTCTCGGACTTTCCTACCATGGCACACATTTTTCGCATCCTCTACATCCATACACTTTCTCATACAACTCGTACGATTTTTATAATTTTTACATTTATTTCTTTCAAAACACCATACACTAGATCAAACTATAATTCCCTCGGTCTTCCTCTACCACACCACACCACACCGTCTACTCACATGTTCACTGTACTGTACTGTACGGAGTATATTCATTTTGTTAGTCTTTCATTATTTATTATTCATCCGTTTCACATGGGCACTATTCCAATATTTTTTAAGTCAATAAAATCTAGAAATGTTCTTTTCCACGAGGAAATATACAATTGTTCCATCAAATTTCCAGCAATATTAGCCCCTGCTGCCGTATACATAAGATACATTAGATGAGATAATGAGAAAGTCCTCCATAATAAGTGATAATTGGGTAGAAACTGGACACCGGCTGTCCTAAATCAAGATCAGATGTTGCTCGAGGGCTTGGCCTAACGTTCTGCAAGGTGAATAATCGAACCTTGGTCATGCAAGTGTCTGGCTGCGGCCTTATCAAGGTTTTCGTACCATACATGCTCTATGACAGGTTGCAATTTACGGGTACAACGAAACTTCGATCGATCGTTCCTCGAATTGTCATTTTCCCGTATGTATCGTTTATTTCATTCAGCGTCAAATAAATTTCATACAAAATACGCAAAAAATAGACGGCATTAACCTACTCTATACATCGTTTTACCGCAACATTCGTATAAAATATTAAAACAAAATATTAAAATCGTATTTCGTAGTAAAATATAAATGCTAAGTTAAAATTAAAATGACAGCACTACTCGTAGTAAACATCGAGTGCAACATTCGAGATGCGCTTGTTTTACTCGTATTTGAAGAGTTGTTATTTGCCGCTGCCGCGAGGTACTCGTACAACGTGTTGACAGTACTCGTATTGATGAAGATAATCCACGCACTGTACTCGTAATACCGTTTTCGGAAGCGTGCGTGACCTTCAAAATGTTGCTAACTTGTTTTCATTTACATAGAATAATGATTCCGAAAAGAATACCATTTGCAACACATAAAAACTACTGTTTACTTATGTTATATAAGTATAATAGTCAATATTCGATGACATTTTGATTTGCAGATATCCCCGCTATTTATACAATTTCGTACTCGGTTTAATGTGACCTTAAGGCTGATATATCAATAAGATGCACACTGAGATGGTTTGCGCATGTGAAACGAATGAATGAAGAAAGACTAACAAAACAGATATGTACTCGTATATGAGTAGAAGGTGTGTGAGAGACCGACCGAGGAGAGTATGGTCGGATCGAGGGAGTGATATTGTGAAAGATGGGAAACGCAGAAGGTCAGAGAATCGTATAAGTTGTATACTATATACTATACGAGTATGTAGAAGAGACTAAAGATGTGTGTCGTGATAGGAAAGTCTGTCGCTTTATCGTCTCTGACGGCATGTAAAGGTATGTATGATATGTATGCATGCATACTCGTACCTTGATGCCCCTCCATGCTCATATCATATAACACGTGTCGCGGTGGTGTTTTCAACTCTAATGAAGATCAATTAGCGGTTTGGTAGTGAAATGTGGTTTTGTCCTTTAAATAAGTTATATTGGTAACAATTAAAATAGCTAAAAGATTTGAACTTCATTTGCTCGTTTTTTTTTTATTTTAAAAATATTGATCCAATGTAAAATACGTTTATGAAAAAATCTCGAATGTAATAATGAGAAGGAAATGTTTTCTCATTTTTCCTAATTCACCAATCTGCGCGTCGCCATAATGAATAGCGCAGCGCCATGACAGACAAATTCACCAATCTGCTCGTCGCCATAATGAATAGCGCAGCGCCATGACAGACAAATTCACCAATCTGCGCGTCGCCATAATGAATAGCGCAGCGCCATGACAGACAAATTCACCAATCTGCGCGTCACCATAATGAATAGCGCAGCGCCATGACAGACAAATTCACCAATCTGCGCGTCACCGTGATTAATTGATTAATAGCCCTATTACTGACAAAGAATAAGAGGAAGACGCAAAGCGACACTTTCTCTAAAAGTCAACACAATCCTCGAATTACTCGTATTATGGATGAAAAATGGGTGATACGCTTGTATTATTTATATATGATATGATCTGTTATAATTCGATCGAGTGTTGCTCAAATGTCGGTTCGTATGTGTCGAAATGGGAGACACGTTCATTTTAACACTATACGAGTACAATAACGGAGAATTTAATTATAACTTTAAGCCCAGAGAAAATAGAACTTACGGAAAGACAGGTTGAGATACAACTTATATAGTATCTGGTCAATACAACGATTCAAACCAAATCAATAAATTCAAACACCCTTCAAGAAATTCATGAATGTTGAATGTTTCCAAATAATTTAATGTTTTTTTCCGTTAATATTCGAGAAAGATAATTTCTTTAAATAAAACATTACGAAATAAGATTAAGCGAATTTTCGTATGCTGTATGTTTAAGCCGTTAATTTAAAAATAAAACATGGTCCGGTTATGCGCCATCATAAAAGAACCTCCGTGGCATAGCCGGTAAGACGCTTGTCCTCCAGCACGGAAGTTGCGGGTTCCATTCCCATTGGATCCCAGATTTTTTTAAAAGATTCTAATCTGGTTTTCACTTAAGTCCTATTTAACACCTCATTGGTCTTTGGTTGCTTGGAAGAGACCATCAAAAGGCAATAAGCCCGCCAGGTTGTACTGTATACAACGAAAGTATAATACAATATGATGAAAAAGTTATCAAATCATACTAGGTCCTGGAAAAAGGCGTCACTGTCACGTCTGAAAAAACGGTATCCTATATAATTTGGCAGACAAATGTGTAGATTGTAGATCTTCCAGAAATCCACTTATAAAATCATGATATTCTATACATATGTATTCCTTAATTATTATTATAAGAACTAAGTTTAAAAAAAACCCTCAACAAAAATGAATTGCTGACATTTCAAAATTTTCACTAAACAGTACATACATACATACTTTTACGCCATTTATCTGTCAGGGTAGACAAATATGATAGAGCGCCAGATGATTATTTTTCAACACACATATTTTAGCTTCGTCTATATCCATACACCTTATCATATAACTCCTACGATTACTCTGTCTCTCTACGTTTTCTTATATCAAAATATCATTAACTTAATCCAAACTCACTCCCCTCGATCTTTCTCAGCCCCGCCTTTCACTTTCTTTCGCGCTATATCTTGTTTTTCTAGCCTCTTTCTTCATTCATTCGTTTCATATGCCCAAACCACATCAGAATCGTATTCTTCATCTCACTCAACATTTCAACCTTACGTTCACATTCGTTCCTTATATTATCACATTCTTCTAAAAAATAAAGCAGTATTCAACCAACAAAAGATTGAGAGGCATTGTTTAGCCTAAATTCCATTGATAAAAATATAATAATGTTTGTATGTCTGTAGGTTTGTAAGGCATAGTTTACGGGTTAATTCGCCGTGTAGGGTTAATGGAATAATCTTTGCTTGATTAATGGCGTGAGGTGAGCCCGGACGCACTGAGCGCTCTGTAACATACAAGTGCTCGTACAAGCGCGCGGCTCCGCCGGATGATGGATTGCTCTGATCGCTCGAGTCAGATGCGCTTTATGACTCCAGTCATCAATTTTATATTAAGCACAAAGTCACAAAAGCACTCGCTTCAAACGTATGAGAAAATTGTACTAATGGAAATATAATCAAGTCAGCGAGCTTACAGCGAATAAAAATAGTTTAATAAAAAGGTTATCGCGGTGCACTCGTTGACGACTATTGATATTGGAAAATCTCGCGGTTTGAATGTAAAGACTCGACATTCTACGGGGATATACTATCTTTTTATTCACGGCCTATTTATTATTTTTGAAATACACAATTAAACTTCAGAATGCGAGCGAACACAGAAATACGTTTTTGTCCCCAGGGAATTTTTAAAATTTTTGAAAGAATATATATGACCAAAGTCATAGACATCCTTAATACCCTCGAACACTCGGTGGAAAAAAGGCCTGTATCGTTCGAAGGGAGCACAGTGCGGGGTTCGAACCGACGACCTTACACACATAAGTCTAGCGCGTTACCGCGCGGCCATGCACCTCATTATTTGTAGTATAACGAAGTTGACTATAAAACAATCCCTGAAGATTAAAACAGCAACGTTTTCGAAACGTCGACATCACAAGTCAAACTGCACGGTGCAATACTCCAAAATACCTTTAACTATTTATGTGACATTTTGATTTCTTTGAATAACAATACAGACTTAACGGAGAAAAAGTTTCCTAATATTCGCAAAATGATAGGTGATGACAGTGCTAAGCTAAACACAAGCAAAACATCACGAATCATTTCAAATTTTCAATTTATTAACCTTAACACTGTGTTCCAAAACATTGTTGAAACCAAAGTAACAAAATAATGATTGTAACAAATAATATAACAGACAGGTAGGGCACACATCATACATTTAATGAAATGCTAAATAAACATTTGTCAACTTAGTCCGAAGTGATAATTAAGGCTTTTCGTGTTTTATGTCTAAACGAACAATTCTAAAAAGTATTATCATCACTCCCTCTAATTTGTATAGTATAATCCACGAAGATAGATCTTATCGAGGAAGTGGCTGTCAGTTCGAAGCTTATGGCCGCTGCCACTTACTCGTAACATAGAAGTAATGGCAATTCGGCAGGCCACGGATCATAGTCAAATACAATAAAAAATCCATTTAGAGTTGAATCAATGGACATACATACAGATCCGTGTTTGCTAATAGGCAAACCTAGGCAAATGCATAGGGGCATCGAGCCAAAGAGGGCGCCAAAGATTCATGAATAGGTATATTTTTAATAAAGCAATCTACTCGTATAATACAAAACATTTGCCAAAGGCTTTACCTGTATACAAATTTACATCTAATTTATATAATATTATAAGTATAAACTAACTTGATTTAAAATGTTCAGCGGGACGATGTTTTTCATCATTGGAACGATGAAAACGTATTTTAGATCCACGCTAAAACAAAGCAGACTAAACGTATTAACCGTATTCTCAATAGAATCAGAAATAACAGCGAATATGGACTCCAATGACATCGTACTATACATGCATTCGTGGTAAAGAAAGCATGGCGTAAACTGCAGTGATTTGTTGTGTGCCACGAAAAACAGCATTCAAGGTCATCCGAAACAGAAAGAGTAAACGATATTTTAATGACCAATGACAGGGGGTGGGATGAGCTGCAAACTACCCAGGGGCGCCGTCTATAATAACGCGGCACTGCATACATTACATTAGCCGCTGTGACGAAACAAATAGATCAAGTTGTTGAGACGGAAATTATAGATATGGATGTGGATGTGTGTCAGCCGATTCAGAAATGCAGATAAGGCTATTTTAGCGGCAATCGGAGACATACGAGTATGGTCAGTGTGAGATCTGTTGTATGACAGTTATGTAAACATTTAAGTTGTTACCTTTTATCCAAGTGGATTGTGAGAAACGTTTCGAACCCTTGGCTTGTTATTTTTCTGGCACGGTGATTTTGAGCTCACAGCAAATTTTCATTCAGTAAAATTTGTCTGCTGAGATATTTATATAGAGTATTTTATACTAGAGAAAATGTAGCATGGTCCCTGTGACAGTTCACAAATTTGCCCCAATGCAAACTTGTAACGACGTTCAGTAATTTTAATTATTTTATCAACTTTAATATAAACCTCGATTCTAATAAATAGCAAGTTATTAAGGTAAATACATTACATAAAACTGACAATAATGACAAATTAATACATCTTGTTACAAATTAGCAAAAATGTGTCAGTTTGTTAAAGTCAAATTATATTTGGTGACGTTTATCAAAAGTCACTACGTTAGTCTGCATTGGCTAGGGATGGGGTATAGGATAATTTGTTTTTCGATTTTTTTATACCTAAAATTAAATGTTCGTAATTAGTATTAATTCATAGTGGATCTTGGCCTATTTAAAGATAGATACAAATCATACAATACATTAGAAAGTCAGTATAATGAAAATTAGGAATTAAAATGTCAGTTTAGAGAAAAACAATTTTTCGATTTATAAAAAAACGATTCGATTTCTAAAAAAAAAACGATTTTACCCCGTCCCTTTGAGACATGACATATCAAACGTCACAGGGACTTTCCTACATTTTCTCTAGTATTGTATAGAAGGGACATATGGACGTGGAAGTAGACTGAAAAGAGTCAAATACATGCTGTAGAAATGCGTGCATTTAGAAGAATACACAGGGTGACAATGTATGGCATAATACGGAATATCATAATTAGGGACTAGTGTCAAATTAAGGTTGATATGATGAGTAAGATGAAGAAGATAAGAGACGTTTTAGGTTAGGTGTGTGGAATGAACGATTGAAGGAATACAAACAGAACAAATATATATAGCGAACAAGGAAGACCAATGGACGTATGGGGGGGGTGGGGGTAAAGTGTATGATATTTTGAAAATGGAAATGTAAAAAGTGAGACAAATCGTAGGAGCTGTATGGATGTAGAAGAGGTGACAATATAAGGTGTGTGGTGTGTAATAGGCAATATAGGCAAGTCTGGCCTTTCTGCCTACCTCGACTGGGAGAAGGCGTCATGGTATGTATGTAAAAATGATCTCTTACCCATATCAGCTCTAATAAATAAAGTTTCATTTTCTGAATACACGACACGATCTGTTAAAAGACCAAAGATAAGAAAAACGCGGAAACTGATGCAAGACAAGTTTACTAATGACGCAGATTATATCGAGTGGGTAATGAGCAGCGGCGGCCGTTCCCGAGGTGCGCTGGTGTGCTGAGCACCAACGCACCTCGAGACGCTGAGCGAATACGAAATATCGCTATCTCGCGGTTTACTGTAGTATGTCTCTGTCTGCCCTATATGAATCTGCGTTTCCGTCCGGTGCGTATTGGAGATCGCTTTAGTAGTATTGGCAAACTTGGCCGGTCAATTTGAAAGGAATATTTTTTTTAATTTCATATTATTTTTTTTAAATTTTCACTCAAATAAAAATCCTCGTCCTATTTGTCAGTATTCTTATACAATACATATTTAATATATACAAATATTTAGCATTTTTGGAAGTCATGTTTGCGAATATATAATTTAATTATTGCGGATTATTTCTTCGGTTCAGCGCACCAGCGCACCTCTAGACCGGCCGCCGCTAGTAATGAGCTACAGTCTCGAACATATGTGGAGGGAACGTTTACGTTTATTTGAACCATAAATCCGTCTGACTCTCGTTGATTTTTTCTGTCTCAAACTTTTCAAATCTCTAAAATTTCGATTTGTATTTTTTTGTGTGTCATCCCGCTATTGCTGGACCCCACCCCCTAGTCGAGGATCCCCTCGCCATTCCAACTTCTAAATAGAAGCTTCGTTTTCCAACTAAATAGTTGGAAAACGAAGCTGTGCCGTGGAGATTTTTTTACCGTTAAACTCACCGGCCACACCGCTGTGCTGGATCCGACGGCCCACCGAAGTGAGACGGTCGGAGCACACCGGCGGCATGTTTTTCCTTTTCGAAGAATCGATATGACTCATTCGAGATTTGTACTCGTACGCCACCCATTGACCTTTACTTAAATAATACGTTATTGTGTATCTTATTATTTAAGCAAAAGGACATGGCGTGGTCAGGGTGTGTATGTTACGTACCTGTAGATTGTCTGCTGGTCCCGCTTGGTCTTGGCGCTGTCGTCCTGCTCCAACAGCAGCTGCAGGGCTCTGCTCTGCTCCAGAAGGGTCAGTAGCTCGAGCTCTTCCCTGCCGAGCTGGTACTCCAGCTCCGCTTGCTGGATGCGGATGTCGATGTTACTGGAACGACACGGAATGTAGAACATTCAGTCAACACGAAACGAAACTGTTGACTATTTTAAAATTATGTAACATCTTTTTAGAATCAAACTATTGCGGAATACATCCTCAGTTTACTAATACTACCCAGTTTGAGGGTATAACCGAGGGGACAAACTCTAGGGGACGCCCACGCCGAGAGTACCTGGAGGACCTGTTGGTGGACGTGCGCTGCTCAACATATACAGACTTAAAAAGAGCCGCACAGGACAGGGGGGAATGGAGGAGAAGAGTTCAAATTGCTGCAAACCAGTCTTAGGACTGCAACCACGGAAGAGGAACCCAGTTTGAAGTAACGTACAAACGTTACTTCAAACTGGGTAGTATTTAGTTTCTGTACACATATGTTATATTTGCGTCTAATCAATAGTACAATACTAATAGATGCAAATTAAACCTTAGATAAAATACTAACGGTTTTCTTATATCAAGGATATTTTCATGAAAAAAGTGGAACAATACACATATTTAGGTCCTCCAGTTGATATTTTTTTTAAGATCAAGGCTGGATAAAGTGAATAATATTTTGAAATAAAGAATGTAAGAAGTTACAGAAATTGTAGAAGTTGTAGAAGAAGGCGTGTGGGTGTAGAACAGACGAAAGATGTGTCGAAATAGGAATGTCGATCGCTGTGTTCTCATTGCCTACCCTGACAGAGAAATGGCATGATGATATGTATGTATTTGTTTCGACCCCGTTTAAAAATTGTAATATTAAATAATTTAAGTAAAGAAGGCAGCGCATTTTCAATATACCATAGATATATTCAATACACCAGATGAGAATAGTGATGTCGGGTAAACCACTAAAGAACACCGAGGAGTTTGTCTACCTCGGGAGCAAAATAACATGGGACGGTCGGTCCAAGAGCGAGGTCGACAGCCGTATACATCAGGCTAGACTTGCATTTAATAAAAGGTCGAAAATAATAGAATCAAATAATATAGACCTAAAACTGAGAATACTCCTCATCAAGACCTATGTATGGAGTATCTTGATGTACGGCTGCGAGACATGGTGCCTATCCGAAAGAGATAGACGAAGACTAGAGGCTTTTGAGATGTGGTCCTATAGAAGACTATTAGGAATTTCCTGGAGAGACCGCATCACAAATGAAGAGGTTCTCCAACGAATCGAAGGAGGAAGGCACCTGCTCAGGATCCTGTCCGAAAGGCGTGCAAGATATAATACGACAAGAGGGCCTCTTGCATGCCATAATGGAGGGTATGACCGAGGGGACAAACTCTAGGGGACGCCCACGCCGAGAGTACCTGGAGGACCTGTTGGTGGACGTGCGCTGCTCAACATATACAGATTTAAAAAGAGCCGCACAGGACAGGGGGGAATGGAGGAGAAGAGTTGAAATTGCTGCAAACCAGTCTTAGGACTGCAACCACGGTGAGAGAGAAATAAAGGAAACTTTGAACATGAAATGTTATAGCTTTTTTTATTGACTGATAAATATGGTATGGGGCTTAATAGACAAAATAGTGGCCAGAGTAATCATATAAATACTGAAATCGAAAACAAAATGATGACTTACTCAGTAATGTCGAGTCTCTCCAGCGCCGCCTTGAGTGCCTTGATGGCACCTCTCTTGGCCTCCATATCGGCGCGCAGGGCCGCCGCCCGCTCCTCGGCCATCCGCCGCTCCGCCTCGCTCAGCGGGGGCTGTCCGGGGGGCTGCTGGGCTGCTGGCCCCCGCATGCAGAGCTGCTCCTTCAGACTAAATAGGAAATAGGAACAATTTAATTTGATTGCTTACTCATAAGTAAATATTCGAGGGGAGTCTTGCCGTAGTAAGCGATAAAGCACTAACTGAAGATTTCAAGTAAAATTGTTAGAAGTTAAGTGAGTTCGGGTTTCTGTCAATAATAGTGGGTTAAGTCCCGAGTCGGAGTATCCTTTAGGAGAGTTTGCTCTCCAAACGGCGCTATACATATTTTCCTTTTATTATTATTAACTGTCCCGACTGCATCAACAGACATAATTGGATGAATTTTTAGTTTTGATAAAAATATTCGCGTTTCTTAATCATTTTAAAACTGCCCATTTTTTCTCATACGTTTTTTTTTTTCATTTCATTTTATTTCAAAGTACCTTTTAAGTACAAAAGAAAAAAACTAACTTAAATTTAAAATTGATATTTAAGTAGTATTATACAATAGATAAAAAAACAGACAAACCCATCACAATAACAAACCAAACAATTCATTCCGGTGAGAACGACTTCTTCACTTTACTCTTGTAAGTAGAAAAAGTTATGAAAATCCATAGAATGCCCATACTGATTGCCTAAATCAGTTTAGTTTTGTTATACAAAAGTTTTGTAAATAATAAATTAAGTTGTAAGTAGATGTGACTTTCTTGTCTAAAATCGTCCATTTACTACCCTCTAGTAATACCCTTGGTTAAATTATATGATATTTTCCTTATTTTAAGTTCCATCTCCGTTTCGGAGGTTGATCATCACCGTAGCTATCTTGACCTATGAGGCAGCAGCCAACAGCTCGGAACGGAGGTTGATCATCACCGTAGCTATCTTGACCTATGAGGCAGCAGCCAACAGCTCGGAACGGAGGTTGATCATCACCGTAGCTATCTTGACCTATGAGGCAGCAGCCAACAGCTCGGAACGAAGTCACGGTACTTGCGATGAAACCACTCCCGTAACTTATTCATCCAGGAGATGCGTCTTATTCCCGCACTTTTTCTGGCATGAATTTTCTCCTGCAATTTCAGTTGAATAATCTCATATTTTTCTCCTCGTGTTGTATTGTAAATCCAAAGTAGTCTAACGTTCTCTTCTTGGTGGTGAATAACATTTGTACTCCAATATTTTGGTCCGTCCGTTTCAAGATGTCATCATTACGTTATTACGACTGTTGTTAAGCCACGAGTCTTTAAGCATTCTCCAATAGCACCACATTTCAAAAGCTAGTTCAATGATTAACTTGTTAGATATCTTTACACAACTTTTACTTCCTCTACATTCGTGTTTTGATTATTCACGCTTTTTTACTTTCTTCTAAAATCTGGTCTCCGCGTATTCCTCGGTTCACGATCTCCATTCACACGAAACAATTTGATTTGTTTGTTTGTTTAGTTATTAATTTTATCCACATGTCCCCCACCATCTAAGCGGCCCTTCTTTCATTATTGTCTAACAGCATGCACTCTAGCTGTTCATTCATTTACTAAGTCTTCTTGTCCCTTTGTTTCATACATTCACACTTTATAAATGTTCTTAAATGTTCTTTTATCTTTCTTTGAAAACAATAAACACCCTTATAACTTTTCACTTTTTCATTACCATTGTTTATTTTTCTACAACCATTTATTTTTCAAATAATGAAACCTTAGCAGCTTCTTAAAGGTCTCTATCCCATCGGTCGCGCTAAGCCATTATCAGCCCGGCCCGTTTGAGTGTAACTCATCTGTAAATAATGACCCTTAGCAACTTCTTAAAGGTCTCTATCCCATCGGTCGCGCTACGCCATTATCAGCCCGGCCCGTTTGAGTGTAACTCATCTGTAAATAATGACCCTTAGCAGCTTCTTAACACTTGCCACCCTGTGATGGATAGCGAGTGACCAGGACTTATATTTTATTTGATTATTCGACGTTTTAATACATAATAAAATGATTTTTATAGCTAATTACAAAAAATAACCTAGCAGGCTGCATAATTTTAATTTAAAACATACACTTTTCACTGGACGCTTAGCGTCCAGCACCGTGGCTGGCGAAATTTTTTAGCACAGTAAGGGAAGTGTTAAAGGTCTCTATCCCATCGGTCGCGCTACGCCATTATAAGCCCGGCCCGTTTGAGTGTAATCATCTGTAAATAATGACCCTTAGCAGCTTCTTAAAGGTCTCGATCCCATCGGTCGCGCTACGCCATTATCAGCCCGGCTCGTTTGAGTGTAACTCATCTGTAAAAATACAGATGAGTTACACTCAAACAATTACAACCAAATATTAACAAAAAGTTAACGTCACATTTTTCGTATATTTATTCCCATAAAAGAATAGAATTCCATCCGAAACAAACTAAACAACTAAACGTAATTATATGGTTAGCGGGAATTTATCCGTTTTAAAATGACGAGAGAATAACGACTATTAGCGTTTCAACTAAAAACACTTTATTCCAATTTAAAGAACACATTATTTCAAAGTCAACACATGTTTTGCCGCGAGCCAAATACTCGTACATTTCTCTCAGATCGCTAATAAGTAGGTGTGCATAGCAATAATAAATATGATTTCGGCTCAACAATCAATAACTTTCTTGGCTGTTCACATCTAATGATACACATATACGAGTATTATGTTATATGGTAATACAATACATTGGACCCGTGTCCGTATCTTAATAAGCCCTTAAGACTAAATGTGTGTAAACACATATTAATACTGGCCAATACTGGGCAATACTGGGCTTGATTATATTTCTATAGCTTTTGACTTAACATTATAAAAGTGCTATTTGTTCATTTCGATTTGTACCGGAATAAAAGAGAGGGGTTTTATTATAGTATATGCCGTTGCTGATCCTGTGGCGTGGAATGGTCTGCCCCTTGTTGTTAGAGACATGGGTGGCGTGTGCAGCCTTAGGAAACACTTAAATACAACCCTTTTTCCTGGTCATATCAAAATGTATGATGGTATATGAACATTACACACATACATGGTACACTTCCACTACGCATAAGGCCAAATGTACATATTACCACCACATATCGGAAGATCTATAAATCTACATATTACCATCACATATCGGAATACCTACAAAGGTTGCTTTATAGTTCGTCTTCTTGCGGTAAGTTTTCTGCTGTTTTTCTTACAAAATCTGTTTTTTTTCTGAAGTACCTAATCTAATGGCCGCTGCCACTACCTTCCTATACTTACACTTAACTTATATGTATTTATTTTGTAATATTTTAATCCGTCAATAATAGTGAGTTCGAGTCCCGGTCTAGAGCGCCCTTGAAAATAATTTGATGCTCGGTTTCAATTGGCCACTAAATAGCATTGAAAAGTTTGGGCCTTGTGAAAAATGTTAAATTGACTTCAGACGTTCTCATGACGCGAGTTAAAATACGTTGTTTAGGTAGAAAATTCTCCTCAAGGGTGCTTCAAATGATTTTTGGTGGTATTTTAGAGATGGAATCAAATTTTTTTTTTTTGGTGCATGATGCTTTTTTCCTCCCTCAATACCGTGATGTTATGGGAGAGTAACGTGAGTTGACTGCGTTTCCTGTGAGTGTTCTGTACGCGTCGCTTATGATCTTGACTCTCGGTCCGTTCAACATGTCCCACCTATTTACTTTGAGTGTTCTGTACGCGTCGCTTATGATCTTGACTCTCCGTCCGTTCAACATGTCCCCCCTACTTACTTTGAGTGTTCTGTACGCGTCGCTTATGATCTTGACTCTCCGTCCGTTCAACATGTCCCACCTACTTACTTTGAATGTTCTGTACGCGTCGCTTATGATCTTGACTCTCCGTCCGTTCAACATGTCCCACCTACTTACTTTGAGTGTTCTGTACGCGTCGCGAATGATCTTTACTCTCCGTCCGTTCAACATGTCCCACCTACTTACTTTGAGTGTTCTGTACGCGTCGCTTATGATCTTTACTCTCCGTCCGTTCAACATGTCCCACCTTCTTACTTTGAGTGTTCTGTACGTGTCGCTTATGATCTTTACTCTCCGTCCGTTCAACATGTCCCACCTACTTACTTTGAGTGTTCTGTACGCGTCGCTTATGATCTTTACTCTCCGTCCGTTCAACATGTCCCACCTTCTTACTTTGAGTGTTCTGTACGTGTCGCTTATGATCTTTACTCTCCGTCCGTTCAACATGTCCCACCTTCTTACTTTGAAT
This sequence comes from Odontocerum albicorne, assembly GCA_949825065.1. Taxonomy (NCBI): domain Eukaryota; kingdom Metazoa; phylum Arthropoda; class Insecta; order Trichoptera; family Odontoceridae; genus Odontocerum; species Odontocerum albicorne. The sequence continues at coordinate 289,853 of OX463840.1, read as the reverse complement.
GTTCTGTACGCGTCGCTTATGATCTTGACTCTCCGTCCGTTCAACATGTCCCACCTACTTACTTTGAGTGTTCTGTACGTGTCGCTTATGATCTTTACTCTCCGTCCGTTCAACATGTCCCACCTACTTACTTTGAGTGTTCTGTACGCGTCGCTTATGATCTTTACTCTCCGTCCGTTCAACATGTCCCACCTTCTTACTTTGAGTGTTCTGTACGTGTCGCTTATGATCTTTACTCTCCGTCCGTTCAACATGTCCCACCTACTTACTTTGAGTGTTCTGTACGCGTCGCTTATGATCTTTACTCTCCGTCCGTTCAACATGTCCCACCTTCTTACTTTGAGTGTTCTGTACGTGTCGCTTATGATCTTTACTCTCCGTCCGTTCAACATGTCCCACCTACTTACTTTGAGTGTTCTGTACGCGTCGCTTATGATCTTTACTCTCCGTCCGTTCAACATGTCCCACCTTCTTACTTTGAGTGTTCTGTACGTGTCGCTTATGATCTTTACTCTCCGTCCGTTCAACATGTCCCACCTTCTTACTTTGAGTGTTCTGTACGTGTCGCTTATGATCTTTACTCTCCGTCCGTTCAACATGTCCCACCTTCTTACTTTGAGTGTTCTGTACGTGTCGCTTATGATCTTTACTCTCCGTCCGTTCAACATGTCCCACCTACTTACTTTGAGTGTTCTGTACGCGTCGCTTATGATCTTTACTCTCCGTCCGTTCAACATGTCCCACCTTCTTACTTTGAGTGTTCTGTACGTGTCGCTTATGATCTTTACTCTCCGTCCGTTCAACATGTCCCACCTACTTACTTTGAGTGTTCTGTACGCGTCGCTTATGATCTTTACTCTCCGTCCGTTCAACATGTCCCACCTTCTTACTTTGAGTGTTCTGTACGTGTCGCTTATGATCTTTACTCTCCGTCCGTTCAACATGTCCCACCTACTTACTTTGAGTGTTCTGTACGCGTCGCTTATGATCTTTACTCTCCGTCCGTTCAACATGTCCCACCTTCTTACTTTGAGTGTTCTGTACGTGTCGCTTATGATCTTTACTCTCCGTCCGTTCAACATGTCCCACCTACTTACTTTGAGTGTTCTGTACGCGTCGCTTATGATCTTTACTCTCCGTCCGTTCAACATGTCCCACCTTCTTACTTTGAGTGTTCTGTACGTGTCGCTTATGATCTTTACTCTCCGTCCGTTCAACATGTCCCACCTTCTTACTTTGAGTGTTCTGTACGTGTCGCTTATGATCTTTACTCTCCGTCCGTTCAACATGTCCCACCTTCTTACTTTGAGTGTTCTGTACGTGTCGCTTATGATCTTTACTCTCCGTCCGTTCAACATGTCCCACCTACTTACTTTGAGTGTTCTGTACGCGTCGCTTATGATCTTTACTCTCCGTCCGTTCAACATGTCCCACCTTCTTACTTTGAGTGTTCTGTACGTGTCGCTTATGATCTTTACTCTCCGTCCGTTCAACATGTCCCACCTACTTACTTTGAGTGTTCTGTACGCGTCGCTTATGATCTTTACTCTCCGTCCGTTCAACATGTCCCACCTTCTTACTTTGAGTGTTCTGTACGTGTCGCTTATGATCTTTACTCTCCGTCCGTTCAACATGTCCCACCTACTTACTTTGAGTGTTCTGTACGCGTCGCTTATGATCTTTACTCTCCGTCCGTTCAACATGTCCCACCTTCTTACTTTGAGTGTTCTGTACGTGTCGCTTATGATCTTTACTCTCCGTCCGTTCAACATGTCCCACCTTCTTACTTTGAGTGTTCTGTACGTGTCGCTTATGATCTTTACTCTCCGTCCGTTCAACATGTCCCACCTACTTACTTTGAGTGTTCTGTACGCGTCGCTTATGATCTTTACTCTCCATCCGTTCAACATGTCCCACCTTCTTACTTTGAGTGTTCTGTACGTGTCGCTTATGATCTTTACTCTCCGTCCGTTCAACATGTCCCACCTACTTTCTTTGAGTGTTCTGTACGCGTCGCTTATGATCTTTACTCTCCGTCCGTTCAACATGTCCCACCTACTTACTTTGAGTGTTCTGTACGCGTCGCTTATGATCTTTACTCTCCGTCCGTTCAACATGTCCCACCTTCTTACTTTGAGTGTTCTGTACGTGTCGCTTATGATCTTTACTCTCCGTCCGTTCAACATGTCCCACCTACTTACTTTGAGTGTTCTGTACGCGTCGCTTATGATCTTTACTCTCCGTCCGTTCAACGTGTCCCACCTACTTACTTTGAGTGTTCTGTACGCGTCGCTTATGATCTTTACTCTCCGTCCGTTCAACATGTCCCACCTATTAACTTACGCTTAATTCTCAGTCACATATCTAAATATATTGTTTAAAACTCCTTAAATATTTGATATTGCGGTGGTTTCTCAGATTTTATTTACACAACCTCCTTTCCTTAGAATTGTTGTTGGCAAAAATTATCCCCTTTATAGACTGGAATGCCTAATTAAAAATTTAACTAACTGACACGTTGAGGCTCTAATCTTCGGTTCCATAAAACTAAAAATTCTTCAAATGTGAGAATAAGTTTGCAGTTAATGCTATATGTACTATATGTATTGGACGCTGTTCAAACGAATTTAGTTTCAATCAAAACCCTTAACTAGAAACGAAGTCCATTAAATTTGACGGATATTCAGACTACGGACCTTAATAAAATGGCAAGATAAGCCATTTGTACCAGTCACTGGTTCTAGCGAAGAAAATGGTGGTCTTTAAATCAAGTTTGCTACTATAGACGATCTTCATTTTATATCTGAGTCTATTCGATAGTTATATACGAGTATACGAGTACATTGCCCTTTTATTATTACTAAGTATTATTAGCACTCACATGCACGTAGGACTCGCTTTTTGAAAAATAACAATATTCTGCGTATGACATATAAGTCGTCTGGACAGGTTTATTTTGTGGAACCATGGCTTGGTGGATATTCTAACCTGGATATTCTTATACGAGGCATATCCAGAAAGTAAGTGTACTGAATTTTTGTAGGTTACAATTTTTTTTATTTAAACAAAAAAATACGTGGTTACCGTAGTACATATGTAAGCTATTTTTCGACATAGTCGCCATTCCTCTCAATGCAGGTGGTGAAGCGGGGTATCAACTTTTTGATGCCTTCCTCGAAGTAGTTTCCCGCCAACCCCTCCGTCCACTTCTCCACCTCCTCCTTTACCTCCTCGTCGTTGAAAACCTTTTTCCACCCATGTGCAGCTTTAGGGAGGTAAAGAGATAGTAATCTGAAGGTGCTAGGTCAGGGGAATGCGCGGGATGGTTAAGGACATCCCATTTAAACGAGGCGAGCAGTTCCTTCTTGGCGTTGGCCGTGTGTGGTCTGGCATTGTCGTGCAGCAGGCAGACTCCCTATGTATGCATGCCTCTCCTCTTGTTCTGAATCGCCCTCCGCATTTTTTTTAGGGTCTCACAGTATCTTGCAGAGTTGATTGTTTCCCCTTGAGGCATATATTCAATTAAAATTATGCCTTGACAGTCCCAAAACACAGATGCCATGATTTTCTTGGCTGAAATTGTGGTTTTGAACTTTTTGGCGGAGGGTGAAGAGGTGTGACGTGACCGTTTTTAAACTCGCGACACCACATGTACACACTCATTCATAGCTTTATCACCATATGCAGTTTTCACCTCATTATAAACCTCAACCGGAGGTTTTCCCTTCCAAACGAGATAACGGATGACGCCGCGTATTTCTCACTTGGCGGGAGATTGGATTGACATTTTTCACGAAACGTGTTGTCGCGTCGACACTTCTCAACGTACTGACCTCGAATCGGTCTCGTTGTGGAGGGGAAGGGTCAAGCTACACGGAAGTGTAGCCAACATGTCGAAAATAAAATCCATCCGGTCGTGAGAGCCTCAGTACACTTACTTTCTGGATACGCATAGTATATAGCCCGTTTCTCGTTAAGAGGCAGCCAACAGGTCTCCGATTAAGTGGTTCTTGCACCACAAGAGGAACCTCAAACGTTATTAGAAGAAATATTAAATTGGGTGTTTATTTGTTTAACAAGACTCGTGGATTCCGTAAAACAAGTTAATTTCCCTTTGCCAGAAAGGGCACCGGTACACAATACGAGTAAAGCATTGGATTATACATATATTTTTTTACGGCCGGAATCCATTTAAGGTTATTGAAATGTTTTCAGCGTAAGCTTTTCCAATGATTATTTCCACATTTACACAATATTATTGTATTATTACTTTCCCACGTGTTGTGTTGTAAAGTTTAGTTATAAGGCAAGAGCCAATTACCATAAAAAGGTATCTTCTATATTTGGCTGAACGGAGCCATTATTTATTTTGAAAAAAAATTCACTAATCTAAAGAAATAGTTTTATAATTTATTAGAGGTTTCGACTTTGACTTTGCGGAACTCTATATTAGAATATTTAACAATAAATTAATTTCTTAACTGTGTAAAGAATTTAAGAAAGTTAACCTTTTCAAGTAAATCTTATATTCTGATTTATCCATTACATTCGGTGTTATATTGAATTGTATTGTAATGTATTACACTTTCATAGTACACAGTACAACCTGGCAGATTACTCGCCATGTAGCTATTTCTTCCATCCATCCAGAAATAAGTTAAAGGGCCTGTATTGAAGTCCAAAGCGATACCCGTTTTTCTTATGGCAATCGTTTTAGATACTGTCTACGGAGAAGTTCGGAGAATATTCTTCGTCAACAGTATCTTAACGTCATTTTACTTCTTCCTGGCTTTTCCTTTCTTTCGAAAGATACTTGACAACCGCACGTATTGTATAGGCTCTAGTTGACATACTACTGACGGTAGATGTATCAAATATTCGCTGTAACATTGTCTGACCGGCTGGGGTGGGCGCGGCTATCGTGATAAATGCGTCCTTACACGCTCTTACATATTTATTCAGGCCGGAAACTTTTGCACCTTCGTAGTAAACACGTACACATAATTTCATATCCCTTTAGGTTAGGTTAGGTTAGGTTAAAGAGTACAGATCTCTTGAATATAATAATTATAAAGCTTCAACGGTAAAGAATTAGATTCATTACCATTACCATTACCATTTTTCTCATTTTCGTGATGATGAATCGATCAAGATGGCTGTAAAGCCGGTTTATGGTGAGTTATAGTTATAGTAGATGCTTCGCAGCGCCATGGTATGTTCTCATATTAGATCATAACTTTGTTGGGCCGTAATATCTCTTTCATAACGTGTTTTACGTCGAATTGCAAAGTCAAGGAATACACACATTAAACGTAACTTGTTTCAATAAATCTCCCTTGTTTACTACGGAACATTTTTCAAATTAATTGAAAATTAAATTATTTTGCTTCGTATTCGACGAAATCTTAATATAATAAAATAAATCTTAAAGTAACGGGTTTGCAGCCCTCACTACGTATTTTACGTCTTCGGGGTATCTTATTTATTTATTTTCTTGTTTACACTTATCTGGTATACCATGAAAGCACGTCTCCTTTAAATTCCTCTTCAACAGTCGTTACCTAAAAAGCCTCTTTTACGGATAACTTGACTAATTTTCGAATGAAATGTTTTTTATAGTTAAGGCATTAAGATTAACGTTGTAGAGGTTTAAAGACATTGTAATTTATTTTTATCAAACACTGTTTAATCCATTTTTTATAACGGTATTACCCTACCGGTTTCAAGGCTTTCACCTCATCTTCAGGGGAGCACAAACAAGTCTTGTTTAATGCTCCACATTCCAACTTGCTACGGACCAGCGCATTGTATAGGGACCTGAGAACCTCTCCTGCCACAAATGACTTAGAGACTCGTATCACAAACCCTAGTACTAGTAACATATAAGCAGACTCACATAGTTCCCCAATATGAGGGCCAAATGAAAGCCTGTTGTTAAAGTTAATATCCAAATCTTTTATGCTTTCTAGTCTATGAATCAAAAGACAGTTCAGAGTGTATCTACTCGTATGATATTTGAAAGTCATTGCTCTGGAAAAAGACAACCGTTTTCTTTTTGAAACATTGAAATTGAGTTTATTTGTTTGACTTCATACCTAAATGGCATTCAAGTCTGGCCGAATGAGTAAACAGTCTTTGTAAAATAAAATAACAAATACTCGTACCTAGAGTGCTTGATAAAGATTAAGAAGAGCGTAGGCCCCGAATCTGACCCTTGGGGGACCCCTGAATAAGCCGTGAAGTAAGCAGATTTATACAGTCCATATGAAACATATTGTCTCATATCGGTTAAGTTATCGAAGAATAAGTAAATAAAGATATACGGGACTCCGAGGCAATCCATTTTGCCAAGAAGTAATTTGTGGGTTACCCGATCAAACCCTGCCTTAGAGAAATCATGATAGGATAATTAACTTCTCGAAACATAGTCATTAAATATCATTAGATTTGATTGTTGCTCATCAATAATTTGAGGATCAATAGGATCTTAGAATTTGATCCAACATTGTCTCTAAGAGCTTGAACACCATTGAGTTTGCAATAAGAATATAAATCATATTGTTACAATAACCCTATTCATTTTTAACGTAAAAAGAGTAAACTCTATAAAAAACTCATATAAAAACAGTAAAGTTTTTAACACATATAAAAACAGTAAAGTAATAAAAAAACAATTTTTAAAAGGTCGTCAATTTCCACTAATAAGTAAAAATCTCCTTTAATTTCCTCTAATAAACCAAAATCTCCTTTAATTGGATATTTAAATTCTTGCAAAAAATACCCGTTTTTCCAACGAATTATGAAATAAGTATCGAGCGAAAACATTGCGTGCCACGCGATGGAAATGAGGTATTTAAAGGATATCGGTTTCTCTTTCGTAAAATGCTCAAGGCTACTTCCTTTAATAGGGGGGGTCGGGCACTTTAATAGGGGGGGTCGGGAACTTTAATAGGGGGGGTCGGGCACTTTAATAGGGGGGGTCGGGCACTTTAATAGGGGGGGTCGGGCACTTTAATAGGGGGGGTCGGGCACTTTAATAGGGGGGGTCGGGAACTTTTGGAAATACGAGTAATACAGAGAGGAGAGGTACATACTCGTAATTTCAATACTCCGAAATTACTTTTAATAATAACTCAAACTGTTTGCACGTGAAACTCACAAAGATGGTTTAAGACTGCTCACGCTTGCCTGTACCCGTATCCGTATCCCCAGTTTGTAGCTTGGCCATGCGCTTGCCTGTACCCATATCCGTATCCCCAGTTTGTAGCTTGGCCATGCGCTTGCCTGTACCCATATCCGTATCCCCAGTTTGTAGCTTGGCCATGCGCTTGCCTGTACCCATATCCGTATCCCCAGTTTGTAGCTTGGCCATTCGCTTGCCTGTACCCATATCCGTATCCCCAGTTTGTAGCTTGGCCATGCGAAGGCTACAAATTATTTCCCCTCCGACTGATCGGCAACTCGCTGCAGCCATTGAACGAGTATCGGATGTTAATATTAGGGCACTCAGGTAAACAATGAAGATTCGATGGGATAATAGATTAACAAATTATGAAGTTTTGAGAAGAGCTAACTGCCGTAGTATCAAGATTCTGGCATAGCGTGCTCGCCCGGGTTGATCTAGACACGTACCTCGCATGCAAGGTGACTCCCAAAAAATGTCCTCTTTGACGGGCTGACTGAAGGCAGAAGGAAGTACGGTAGGCAATACAAGAAATATAAAAACATACAGTATGAGACGCTTAAAAATATAAAAGTTTAGCTTGTGTCTTTTATTAAACTCCTCACAGGGAAAGGGCATTCATTCTTTGCAAGTTCAACGCTTTTTGGCGGTGTTAAGTAATCGAGGTACAAGTATTTAAAGGAAACAAGAGTCTCGATGCACCGAGGTATCCGTAGTCAAACGTGTTGACAATATTACGCCTCGGCCCTCCGTGGGTGCACGCACCCAAACTTTAAATTTTCTATGAGAATATTGGCAACTTGCTGAGCTGTTTGAACTCCCAGACCTTAAGCCAATTTATAAGAAAAATAAAAATACTGCGCTGCCAGTCATTTTCCTTCTCCCGTGATGTTGGACCTTAAGTCCGTCGTCACTGCTATTATTCTCGTACTCAGGTGTGTCGCCACTGAAGAAGAAGTCCCTTTGGGTAGTTCCTAATAAAAGAAGATTTCGATCGGTAGATCACACTGGATGGGAACAAACTGAACTGCCATAACAGCGTGGCTGGAGGTGGGAACAAACTGAACTGCCATAACAGCGTGGCTGGAGGTGGGATCGGTAGATCACACTGGATGGGAACAAACTGAACTGCCATAACAGCGTGGCTGGAGGTGGGAACAAACTGAACTGCCATAACAGCGTGGCTGGAGATGGGAACAAACTGAACTGCCATAACAGCGTGGCTGGAGGTGGGATCGGTAGATCACACTGGATGGGAACTTATTTTGTCTCCTAACATAACAGCGTGGATAGATGTGGGATCAAACTGAACGGGCAGTACTACTGAACATCGAAAGGCAACAAAAAGAATTGTATTTATCACGTTCAAGTATTTTTATTGTTGAACAAAACGAACTCTTTTCAGTAGTACACCACCATAAATAGAACCCTTAATCCCCGGGTTAAAGACAAGCTTCTTAAAAACTATGCTACAAATAACTTCACGACTATATTATTAGCAGAGAAAACAACTGATAAAAGTCATTCAAACATGATTTAGAAGAAAGTTTTCTTGAAATAAAAATTAAAAATTTAACGACTATTTTATAGACGAATATTTTTTTCCTGGAAAGGAAAGGAAATTGTAGGACTCTAAGTGACCTTTTAAATAGTGCCCCACAATTTTTTTGCGGGGCGAGGTTTAGCTTGTTCTTCGATCCCCACTTACTAATCCGAACCTAACAGACCACCGAGAGTCTCTCAACCGAGGGCCTGGCGTTAGCTCTTATCAGAACTAAACCGTCATCCGCGTGAGCCTGGATCATATTAATTGAGGGCAGAAAAGTTTTTAGTAGATCGTCCACGAAGACTTTCCAGAGTAATGGATCCAATATACTCGTACCACTTGTGGGCAACCGATGTCGATATCATCAAATGGTAATAACTTGCATTCACTACGGTCACTAAATGGTGTTAGAAAAATTAATTAATATTCTATCTTTTTAATTTTATTGAATTAGCTTCTGCTCTTTCTGCTTAACTCTTTCTCAACTCTCAAAGTATTTACAAAGATCCATTCTAGCTCATTCGGAGTTTCCTGAGAAAATGAATCAACATAAATAAGCCTGTAGATTAATTTAATAACATCGCGGGGTATCGCTTGTGACCGTGCGTTAATATCTATTCTGTATTATAGTTCAAATAAATGTTAATTTAACCTATTGGCGTTCGACGGCACGCATGGTTCATATAAATATGTGTTTTTTTTTATATTTAAATCATACTTGACATCTGACTATATGGTAGGTACACCGTTCGATATTTTAATCACCATGCTAGCATTTTAACTTGATTGAAATCTATTATCTCAATTTAAGACAAAACGAAAGAGAAAACGAAACAAAACATATGCAGAAGCTGCTGCATAACGTGAGTATTCCAGTGTTGAAACACACGCTATCAAAATACATGCAGAAGCTACTGCGTAACGTGAGTATTCCAATGTTGAAACACACGCTATCAAAACATATGCAGAAGCTACTGCGTAACGTGAGTATTCCAATGTTGAAACACACGCTATCAAAACATATGCAGAAGCTACTGCGTAACGTGAGTATTCCAATGTTGAAACACACGCTATCAAAACATATGCAGAAGCTACTGCGTAACGTGAGTATTCCAATGTTGAAACACACGCTATCAAAACATATGCAGAAGCTACTGCGTAACGTGAGTATTCCAATGTTGAAACACACGCTATCAAAACATATGCAGAAGCTTCTGCGTAACGTGAGTATTCCAATGTTGAAACACACGCTATCAAAACATATGCAGAAGCTACTGCGTAACGTGAGTATTCCAATGTTGAAACACACGCTATCAAAACATATGCAGAAGCTACTGCGTAACGTGAGTATTCCAATGTTGAAACACACGCTATCAAAATACATGCAGAAGCTACTGCGTAACGTGAGTATTCCAATGTTAAAACACACGCTATCAAAACATATGAAGAAGCTACTGCGTAACGTGAGTATTCCAATGTTGAAACACACGCCATCAAAACATATGCAGAAGCTACTGCGTAACGTGAGTATTCCAATGTTGAAACACACGCTATCAAAATACATGCAGAAGCTACTGCGTAACGTGAGTATTCCAATGTTGAAACACACGCTATCAAAACATATGCAGAAGCTACTACGTAACGTGAGTATTCCAATGTTGAAACACACGCTATCAAAACATATGCAGAAGCTACTGCGTAACGTGAGTATTCCAATGTTGAAACACACGCTATCAAAATACATGCAGAAGCTACTGCGTAACGTGAGTATTCCAATGTTGAAACACACGCTATCAAAACATATGCAGAAGCTACTGCGTAACGTGAGTATTCCAATGTTGAAACACACGCTATCAAAACATATGCAGAAGCTACTGCGTAACGTGAGTATTCCAATGTTGAAACACACGCTATCAAAACATATGCAGAAGCTACTGCGTAACGTGAGTATTCCAATGTTGAAACACACGCTATCAAAACATATGCAGAAGCTACTGCGTAACGTGAGTATTCCAATGTTGAAACACACGCTATCAAAACATATGCAGAAGCTACTGCGTAACGTGAGTATTCCAATGTTGAAACACACGCTATCAAAACATATGCAGAAGCTACTGCGTAACGTGAGTATTCCAATGTTGAAACACACGCTATCAAAACATATGCAGAAGCTACTGCGTAACGTGAGTATTCCAATGTTGAAACACACGCTATCAAAATACATGCAGAAGCTACTGCGTAACGTGAGTATTCCAATGTTAAAACACACGCTATCAAAACATATGAAGAAGCTACTGCGTAACGTGAGTATTCCAATGTTGAAACACACGCCATCAAAACATATGCAGAAGCTACTGCGTAACGTGAGTATTCCAATGTTGAAACACACGCTATCAAAATACATGCAGAAGCTACTGCGTAACGTGAGTATTCCAATGTTGAAACACACGCTATCAAAACATATGCAGAAGCTACTACGTAACGTGAGTATTCCAATGTTGAAACACACGCTATCAAAACATATGCAGAAGCTACTGCGTAACGTGAGTATTCCAATGTTGAAACACACGCTATCAAAATACATGCAGAAGCTACTGCGTAACGTGAGTATTCCAATGTTGAAACACACGCTATCAAAACATATGCAGAAGCTACTGCGTAACGTGAGTATTCCAATGTTGAAACACACGCTATCAAAACATATGCAGAAGCTACTGCGTAACGTGAGTATTCCAATGTTGAAACACACGCTATCAAAACATATGCAGAAGCTACTGCGTAACGTGAGTATTCCAATGTTGAAACACACGCTATCAAAACATATGCAGAAGCTACTGCGTAACGTGAGTATTCCAATGTTGAAACACACGCTATCAAAACATATGCAGAAGCTACTGCGTAACGTGAGTATTCCAATGTTGAAGCACACGCTATCAAAATAAAATAAGTCGGCAATTAAAAGATTGGTACTTGTAATATTATATTTAATTAGGTTGTTTATTTTTTAAACTAAACGTTTGTTTTGTAGTTTTTAACAAAACAAATGAAAATAAATGTATTCCCATTCGCATGTCGAGTACACGGGCACTGACAAATGTAATAATTATTAAGTGGAATATCACAGAATTTGATGATGTTTTTAGGTTATGAAATAGAAAAAAATCCTTATTTTTTGACGTATTAAATACATTAAGTAACATTCGGCGTGACTTTTAAACTTGAATAAAAAACCGTTTTTAAATTCCTAAAAGATCCCGATTGACAAAAATAGAGCGTGTTGCTGCAAAGCGTAGAAACACGGAACAACGGCGGTGACAAACTATAAACGCTGAACAAAGACAATCTCTTAATAATACATCGAAGATCGCGGGTCTCCAACGAAGATCGGCAAAACCAAATTGTGAGACGCAGCCAGGGTAAGACCGAACAATACGAGTGCAATGATCGGCAATATGCAGCAACGGCAGAGCACACACGGTACTCGTACAGTCGGAATGGAAGCTTTTGAAGAATCATTCTTAATTACTTTCTATCAAAACTCAATTAATTTTCCTACCCCGTAAAGGACATGGCGTGATGGGATAGAAAATAAGTTTTAATTTCAAAATGCTATATTTCAAGGGAGTTTTAATTTCAAAATTATACTGTCAAAGTAAAATCTTGGTGGGAATCTAAATAGGTGCAAATTAATTACCTTTTAGGCGGGATGTAAATAATTTATTTATCCCAAACAGATTTGCAAAAGAAATAAAAATTATTAGCTATGTAAGAATAAAAAAACAATGATTTATTCTCTTCGCGCGTCTTTGGACGGGCTTACCAGCTTTTACTCGTATATTATATTGTGGCCGTCGCACACTCGAATACTGTGGGCATTCATACATACGGTCAATGACCGATGAAATGACCTTCGGATTCCTCGATAAATCTAAGTAAACAAGTCCGAAGGTCACCCGCCGGACATTCATCCCATAGCCGAGCGGACCGCACTCCATACTAGAGAGAGAACGCACCACGCTGTCTCGCCGGTTCCGTAAATAGATTGTTACCTACATACATCAATTAATCGTTTTTGCATTTACAGAAACGAGACGCAGGCATATCGCGAGCGCATTCTCGCGCGCATTCTAAAAAGATATAAATACCTACGTTACTAATAAAATTGGAACGGACTCTCTTTCCGCATTGCGATATAACGTGTTTTATTATTTATCAACAAACCATCATCATCTCTTCCCTTAAGGACCGATCTGCTAAAATATTTTTATTAAATTGAACAAATCATTAAAATGGTTTCACTCTTTGAATTAAGAGAGTGTCACTAACGGACATTTAAAATACGATCCAATATTGGTTTACCCTGACAAGAAATATGTTTGTTTTTTTTTAAATGATCATATAACATGCACCGATAGACGGATACTACCGTTAACTTGTCCACTCATTGATCAAGCAAAGCAAAGCCTTCTGATCACGTCAAATATCTAATCTACCGACAGTCACTTGAGGCAAATATACTGACCATCATTTGACCTAACCTACCGATCGTCATTTGAGCCTAATCTACTGACCGTCGTTTAAACTTAATCTACTGACCATCATTTGAGCTTAATCTACAACCGTCTTTTGAACCTAATTACCGACCATCATTTGAGCCTAATCTACCGACCATCATTTGAGCCGGATCTATCAACTATTATTTTAAGCCTTACATTTTGACCGTCATTTGAGTCTAATATACCGACCGTCAATTGAGCATAATCATATCGACCATCATTTGAGTCGGGTATATAAACTATAAGTCGAGCCTAACATACCGACCATAATTTGATACTAATCTAACGACCGTCAATTGAGCCTTATTTACTAACTGTCTATAGACCATCATATGAACTAATCAACCGACCGTCATTTGAGCCTAACCTACCGATCGTCATTTGAGCCTAATCTACCGACCATCATTTGAGCCGGATCTATCAACTATTATTTTGAGCCTTACATTTTGACCGTCATTTGAGTCTAATATACCGACCGTCAATTGAGCATAATCATATCGACCATCATTTGAGTCGGGTATATAAACTATAAGTCGAGCCTAACATACCGACCATCATTTGATACTAATCTAACGACCGTCAATTGAGCCTTATTTACTAGACCATCATATGAACTAATCAACCGACTGTCATTTGAGCCTAATCTACTCGTACTTACCGTCATTTGAGCCTAACCTACCGATCGTCACTTAAACCTAATTTAGTGACGTTTGAATCAAATCTAACGACTTTCATTTTAGCCTGGTCTACTGACCGCCATATGAAGCTAATCTAGCGAACAGCAAAATATATTTGTGAGATAAAAACTTTTAAAATAATACGAAGACAACACCACTGACATCTCGACGCACTCGCAAGTACACAACACCTTAATATATAATATCATATCTCCTTAACAGATCATTGATGTCGAATAATTTGGGAAAAATAATCTTAAACCAATGATGTTTGAAATAGTTTTATTCAGATAATAGGATGCCAACGGGTTAAATAAATATTCACAACGCTTATCCAGCGGAACAGCGGAACAGATCGCGTGTGGATGTTGCCTATATTTTATAACAAAGTATAATGAAGAAAAAATAAATTCATATTATTATTTATGACATCGCTTTACAAAATTAAAATAAAACATATTTATACAAAAGTATCCATGTGTATAAATTCTTTGAATTTAACCTTACCTTATTTTTATAAACAATGAAAATTTAAAATATTTACGTATTATCACGTTCATGAACAAAAAAACTGTATATATAGAAATGAATAAATAATTAGGATGTATTACAATATATTATATTATATTGTTTATATTGTTTTTTTAAAGCATTTTAGGTTTTTATAAGTTCAGAATCTTTTCCCAACCAACTAAAATATCAACAATACTATTTAAGTTATTTTCCATATGGTAGCTCTCAACATATACTCGTAGTATCCAAATTAGGGTAACGGACATATTGTAGAGCGTAGCCGGAAGACGATATTGCCTTTGGCCCCAGTAAGCGAGCCTTCCGGTTTAGAACCTCTGAAGTACGAGTAGACGAGAAGCACGAGGTTCGCCATTGAACATGTTGGCATTGCATTTTATTTAATTTAGTCTGTATCATTTTCTTTTTCCTGATTATAAATTTATCTTCGAGAAAAATGTATTTTATTTGAAAGTCCATTCTTATATTTAAAATTTTAAATACGGCTTCAGCCAAAATATTTGCCCAGCCCCGCTCTATGGAACATAGAAGTGGACGCTGGACCGGGGAATATCACATAGGATCGATGCTTCTAAGATGTGGATCTACAGACGTATCCTCAACATTCCCTGGAGGGATCGTGTTACAAATGTGGAAGTGCTGTGGATCTACAGACGTATCCTCAACCTTTCCTGGAGGGATCGTGTTACAAATGTGGAAGTGCTTGCTCTCATGTATAATGACCGATACTTCTAAGATGTGGATCTACAGACGTATCCTTAACATTCCCTGGAGGGATCGTGTTACAAATGTGGAAGTGCTGTGGATCTACAGACGTATCCTCAACATTCCCTGGAGGGATCGTGTTACAAATGTGGAAGTGCTGTGGATCTACAGACGTATCCTCAACATTCCCTGGAGGGATCGTGTTACAAACGTGGAAGTGCTTGCTCTCATGTATAATGACCGATGCTTCTAAGATGTGGATCTACAGACGTATCCTCAACATTCCCTGGAGGGATCGTGTTACAAATGTGGAAGTGCTGTGGATCTACAGACGTATCCTCAACCTTTCCTGGAGGGATCGTGTTACAAATGTGGAAGTGCTTGCTCTCATGTATAATGACCGATGCTTCTAAGATGTGGATCTACAGACGTATCCTCAACATTCCCTGGAGGGATCGTGTTACAAATGTGGAAGTGCTGTGGATCTACAGACGTATCCTCAACCTTTCCTGGAGGGATCGTGTTACAAATGTGGAAGTGCTTGCTCTCATGTATAATGACCGATGCTTCTAAGATGTGGATCTACAGACGTATCCTCAACATTCCCTGGAGGGATCGTGTTACAAATGTGGAAGTGCTGTGGATCTACAGACGTATCCTCAACCTTTCCTGGAGGGATCGTGTTACAAATGTGGAAGTGCTTGCTCTCATGTATAATGACCGATGCTTCTAAGATGTGGATCTACAGACGTATCCTCAACATTCCCTGGAGGGATCGTGTTACAAATGTGGAAGTGCTGTGGATCTACAGACGTATCCTCAACATTCCCTGGAGGGATCGTGTTACAAATGTGGAAGTGCTTGCTCTCATGTATAATGACCGATGCTTCTAAGATGTGGATCTACAGACGTATCCTCAACATTCCCTGGAGGGATCGTGTTACAAATGTGGAAGTGCTGTGGATCTACAGACGTATCCTCAACATTCCCTGGAGGGATCGTGTTACAAATGTGGAAGTGCTTGCTCTCATGTATAATGACCGATGCTTCTAAGATGTGGATCTACAGACGTATCCTCAACATTCCCTGGAGGGATCGTGTTACAAATGTGGAAGTGCTGTGGATCTACAGACGTATCCTCAACCTTTCCTGGAGGGATCGTGTTACAAATGTGGAAGTGCTTGCTGTCATGTATAATGACCGATGCTTCTAAGATGTGGATCTACAGACGTATCCTCAACATTCCCTGGAGGGATCGTGTTACAAATGTGGAAGTGCTGTGAATCTACAGACGTATCCTCAACCTTTCCTGGAGGGATCGTGTTACAAATGTGGAAGTACTTGCTCTCATGTATAATGACCGATGCTTCTAAGATGTGGATCTACAGACGTATCCTCAACATTCCCTGGAGGGATCGTGTTACAAATGTGGAAGTGCTGTGGATCTACAGACGTATCCTCAACATTCCCTAGAGGGATCGTGTTACAAATGTGGAAGTGCTGTGGATCTACAGACGTATCCTCAACCTTTCCTGGAGGGATCGTGTTACAAATGTGGAAGTGCTGTGGATCTACAGACGTATCCTCAACATTCCCTAGAGGGATCGTGTTACAAATGTGGAAGTGCTTGCTCTCATGTATAATGACCGATGCTTCTAAGATGTGGATCTACAGACGTATCCTCAACATTCCCTGGAGGGATCGTGTTACAAATGTAGAAGTGCTGTAGATCTACAGACGTATCCTCAACCTTTCGTGGAGGGATCGTGTTACAAATGTGGAAGTGCTTGCTCTCATGTATAATGACCGATGCTTCTAAGATGTGGATCTACAGACGTATCCTTAACATTCCCTGGAGGGATCGTGTTACAAATGTGGAAGTGCTGTGGATCTACAGACGTATCCTCAACATTCCCTAGAGGGATCGTGTAACAAATGTGGAAGTGCTGTGAATCTACAGACGTATCCTCAACCTTTCCTGGAGGGATCGTGTTACAAATGTGGAAGTGCTTGCTCTCATGTATAATGACCGATGCTTCTAAGATGTGGATCTACAGACGTATCCTCAACATTCCCTGGAGGGATCGTGTTACAAATGTGGAAGTGCTGTGGATCTACAGACGTATCCTCAACCTTTCCTGGAGGGATCGTGTTACAAATGTGGAAGTGCTTGCTGTCATGTATAATGACCGATGCTTCTAAGATGTGGATGTACAGACGTATCCTCAACATTCCCTGGAGGGATCGTGTTACAAATGTGGAAGTGCTGTGGATCTACAGACGTATCCTCAACATTCCCTAGAGGGATCGTGTTACAAATGTGGAAGTGCTGTGGATCTACAGACGTATCCTCAACATTCCCTGGAGGGATCGTGTTACAAATGTGGAAGTGCTTGCTCTCATGTATAATGACCGATGCTTCTAAGATGTGGATCTACAGACGTATCCTCAACATTCCCTGGAGGGATCGTGTTACAAATGTGGAAGTGCTGTGGATCTACAGACGTATCCTCAACATTCCCTGGAGGGATCGTGTTACAAATGTGGAAGTGCTTGCTCTCATGTATAATGACCGATGCTTCTAAGATGTGGATCTACAGACGTATCCTCAACATTCCCTGGAGGGATCGTGTTACAAATGTGGAAGTGCTGTGGATCTACAGACGTATCCTCAACCTTTCCTGGAGGGATCGTGTTACAATAGTGGAAGTGCTTGCTGTCATGTATAATGACCGATGCTTCTAAGATGTGGATCTACAGACGTATCCTCAACATTCCCTGGAGGGATCGTGTTACAAATGTGGAAGTGCTGTGAATCTACAGACGTATCCTCAACCTTTCCTGGAGGGATCGTGTTACAAATGTGGAAGTACTTGCTCTCATGTATAATGACCGATGCTTTTAAGATGTGGATCTACAGACGTATCCTCAACATTCCCTGGAGGGATCGTGTTACAAATGTGGAAGTGCTGTGGATCTACAGACGTATCCTCAACATTCCCTAGAGGGATCGTGTTACAAATGTGGAAGTGCTGTGGATCTACAGACGTATCCTCAACCTTTCCTGGAGGGATCGTGTTACAAATGTGGAAGTGCTGTGGATCTACAGACGTATCCTCAACCTTTCCTGGAGGGATCGTGTTACAAATGTGGAAGTGCTTGCTGTCATGTATAATGACCGATACTTCTAAGATGTGGATCTACAGACGTATCCTTAACATTCCCTGGAGGGATCGTGTTACAAATGTGGAAGTGCTGTGGATCTACAGACGTATCCTCAACATTCCCTGGAGGGATCGTGTTACAAATGTGGAAGTGCTGTGGATCTACAGACGTATCCTCAACATTCCCTGGAGGGATCGTGTTACAAACGTGGAAGTGCTTGCTCTCATGTATAATGACCGATGCTTCTAAGATGTGGATCTACAGACGTATCCTCAACATTCCCTGGAGGGATCGTGTTACAAATGTGGAAGTGCTGTGGATCTACAGACGTATCCTCAACCTTTCCTGGAGGGATCGTGTTACAAATGTGGAAGTGCTTGCTCTCATGTATAATGACCGATGCTTCTAAGATGTGGATCTACAGACGTATCCTCAACATTCCCTGGAGGGATCGTGTTACAAATGTGGAAGTGCTGTGGATCTACAGACGTATCCTCAACCTTTCCTGGAGGGATCGTGTTACAAATGTGGAAGTGCTTGCTCTCATGTATAATGACCGATGCTTCTAAGATGTGGATCTACAGACGTATCCTCAACATTCCCTGGAGGGATCGTGTTACAAATGTGGAAGTGCTGTGGATCTACAGACGTATCCTTAACATTCCCTAGAGGGATCGTGTTACAAATGTGGAAGTGCTGTGGATCTACAGACGTATCCTCAACATTCCCTGGAGGGATCGTGTTACAAATGTGGAAGTGCTTGCTCTCATGTATAATGACCGATGCTTCTAAGATGTGGATCTACAGATGTATCCTCAACATTCCCTGGAGGGATCGTGTTACAAATGTGGAAGTGCTGTGGATCTACAGACGTATCCTCAACATTCCCTGGAGGGATCGTGTTACAAATGTGGAAGTGCTTGCTCTCATGTATAATGACCGATGCTTCTAAGATGTGGATCTACAGACGTATCCTCAACATTCCCTGGAGGGATCGTGTTACAAATGTGGAAGTGCTGTGGATCTACAGACGTATCCTAAACCTTTCCTGGAGGGATCGTGTTACAAATGTGGAAGTGCTTGCTGTCATGTATAATGACCGATGCTTCTAAGATGTGGATCTACAGACGTATCCTCAACATTCCCTGGAGGGATCGTGTTACAAATGTGGAAGTGCTGTGAATCTACAGACGTATCCTCAACCTTTCCTGGAGGGATCGTGTTACAAATGTGGAAGTACTTGCTCTCATGTATAATGACCGATGCTTCTAAGATGTGGATCTACAGACGTATCCTCAACATTCCCTGGAGGGATCGTGTTACAAATGTGGAAGTGCTGTGGATCTACAGACGTATCCTCAACATTCCCTAGAGGGATCGTGTTACAAATGTGGAAGTGCTGTGGATCTACAGACGTATCCTCAACCTTTCCTGGAGGGATCGTGTTACAAATGTGGAAGTGCTGTGGATCTACAGACGTATCCTCAACATTCCCTAGAGGGATCGTGTTACAAATGTGGAAGTGCTTGCTCTCATGTATAATGACCGATGCTTCTAAGATGTGGATCTACAGACGTATCCTCAACATTCCCTGGAGGGATCGTGTTACAAATGTAGAAGTGCTGTAGATCTACAGACGTATCCTCAACCTTTCGTGGAGGGATCGTGTTACAAATGTGGAAGTGCTTGCTCTCATGTATAATGACCGATGCTTCTAAGATGTGGATCTACAGACGTATCCTTAACATTCCCTGGAGGGATCGTGTTACAAATGTGGAAGTGCTGTGGATCTACAGACGTATCCTCAACATTCCCTAGAGGGATCGTGTTACAAATGTGGAAGTGCTGTGAATCTACAGACGTATCCTCAACCTTTCCTGGAGGGATCGTGTTACAAATGTGGAAGTGCTTGCTCTCATGTATAATGACCGATGCTTCTAAGATGTGGATCTACAGACGTATCCTCAACATTCCCTGGAGGGATCGTGTTACAAATGTGGAAGTGCTGTGGATCTACAGACGTATCCTCAACCTTTCCTGGAGGGATCGTGTTACAAATGTGGAAGTGCTTGCTGTCATGTATAATGACCGATGCTTCTAAGATGTGGATCTACAGACGTATCCTCAACATTCCCTGGAGGGATCGTGTTACAAATGTGGAAGTGCTGTGGATCTACAGACGTATCCTCAACATTCCCTAGAGGGATCGTGTTACAAATGTGGAAGTGCTGTGGATCTACAGACGTATCCTCAACATTCCCTGGAGGGATCGTGTTACAAATGTGGAAGTGCTTGCTCTCATGTATAATGACCGATGCTTCTAAGATGTGGATCTACAGACGTATCCTCAACATTCCCTGGAGGGATCGTGTTACAAATGTGGAAGTGCTGTGGATCTACAGACGTATCCTCAACATTCCCTGGAGGGATCGTGTTACAAATGTGGAAGTGCTTGCTCTCATGTATAATGACCGATGCTTCTAAGATGTGGATCTACAGACGTATCCTCAACATTCCCTGGAGGGATCGTGTTACAAATGTGGAAGTGCTGTGGATCTACAGACGTATCCTCAACCTTTCCTGGAGGGATCGTGTTACAATAGTGGAAGTGCTTGCTGTCATGTATAATGACCGATGCTTCTAAGATGTGGATCTACAGACGTATCCTCAACATTCCCTGGAGGGATCGTGTTACAAATGTGGAAGTGCTGTGAATCTACAGACGTATCCTCAACCTTTCCTGGAGGGATCGTGTTACAAATGTGGAAGTACTTGCTCTCATGTATAATGACCGATGCTTTTAAGATGTGGATCTACAGACGTATCCTCAACATTCCCTGGAGGGATCGTGTTACAAATGTGGAAGTGCTGTGGATCTACAGACGTATCCTCAACATTCCCTAGAGGGATCGTGTTACAAATGTGGAAGTGCTGTGGATCTACAGACGTATCCTCAACCTTTCCTGGAGGGATCGTGTTACAAATGTGGAAGTGCTGTGGATCTACAGACGTATCCTCAACCTTTCCTGGAGGGATCGTGTTACAAATGTGGAAGTGCTTGCTGTCATGTATAATGACCGATGCTTGTAAGATGTGGATCTACAGACGTATCCTCAACATTCCCTGGAGGGATCGTGTTACAAATGTGGAAGTGCTGTGGATCTACAGACGTATCCTCAACCTTTCCTGGAGGGATCGTGTTACAAATGTGGAAGTGCTTGCTCTCATGTATAATGACCGATGCTTCTAAGATGTGGATCTACAGACGTATCCTCAACATTCCCTGGAGGGATCGTGTTACAAATGTGGAAGTGCTGTGGATCTACAGACGTATCCTCAACCTTTCCTGGAGGGATCGTGTTACAAATGTGGAAGTGCTTGCTCTCATGTATAATGACCGATGCTTCTAAGATGTGGATCTACAGACGTATCCTCAACATTCCCTGGAGGGATCGTGTTACAAATGTGGAAGTGCTGTGGATCTACAGACGTATCCTTAACATTCCCTAGAGGGATCGTGTTACAAATGTGGAAGTGCTGTGGATCTACAGACGTATCCTCAACATTCCCTGGAGGGATCGTGTTACAAATGTGGAAGTGCTTGCTCTCATGTATAATGACCGATGCTTCTAAGATGTGGATCTACAGACGTATCCTCAACATTCCCTGGAGGGATCGTGTTACAAATGTGGAAGTGCTGTGGATCTACAGACGTATCCTCAACATTCCCTGGAGGGATCGTGTTACAAATGTGGAAGTGCTTGCTCTCATGTATAATGACCGATGCTTCTAAGATGTGGATCTACAGACGTATCCTCAACATTCCCTGGAGGGATCGTGTTACAAATGTGGAAGTGCTGTGGATCTACAGACGTATCCTCAACCTTTCCTGGAGGGATCGTGTTACAAATGTGGAAGTGCTTGCTGTCATGTATAATGACCGATGCTTGTAAGATGTGGATCTACAGACGTATCCTCAACATTCCCTGGAGGGATCGTGTTACAAATGTGGAAGTGCTGTGGATCTACAGACGTATCCTCAACCTTTCCTGGAGGGATCGTGTTACAAATGTGGAAGTGCTTGCTCTCATGTATAATGACCGATGCTTGTAAGATGTGGATCTACAGACGTATCCTCAACATTCCCTGGAGGGATCGTGTTACAAATGTGGAAGTGCTGTGGATCTACAGACGTATCCTCAACCTTTCCTGGAGGGATCGTGTTACAAATGTGGAAGTGCTTGCTCTCATGTATAATGACCGATGCTTCTAAGATGTGGATCTACAGACGTATCCTCAACATTCCCTGGAGGGATCATGTTACAAATGTGGAAGTGCTTGCTCTCATGTATAATGACCGATGCTTCTAAGATGTGGATCTACAGACGTATCCTCAAAATTCCCTGGAGGGATCGTGTTACAAATGTGGAAGTGCTGTGGATCTACAGACGTATCCTCAACATTCCCTAGAGGGATCGTGTTACAAATGTGGAAGTGCTTGCTCTCATGTACGAGTATAATGACCGAAAATTGCTCAGAACTGTGAAAATTCTCAAGTTGCTTCGCTGTCACATAATAAGGGACACAAAATACATGATTACACACCTACTCGTTTTGTGATAATAATAATAAAATGACAATTTCCCATATATAGCGCCGATGAGAGAATACACTCTGCTCAATGTCGCTATAACTAGGGATTCGAACCCACTATTATTGACAGATTCAAATTATTACAAAATAAATATATAAAAGTTGGGTTGAAAGATAGGAAGATATTGACTGCAGCTATACGATAAGATACTCGTACTTCCCCGCATCTGCATATGTTCAGGAAAAAATATTTGGTAAGAAAACCGCAAAAAAACTTACCAAAAAACGACGAACTACAAAGAAACCTTTGTAGATTTTTCGATATATGATAATAAGACATTCGGTTTTAAGTATAGTGTTTAAATACAATTATAAATGTTGATAAGACCACCAGAAAAGGCTTGTCTTCAAGTGCTTCCTAGAGTTGCACACGACCTCAAAGTTCTACCCCTCTCTAAAGGAACATCTCTCAGATACAGATTACAAAAGATACAATGGAACCATCCCATTAAGGGATTTGAATACAAAGTTCTACCCCTCTCTAAAGGAACATCTCTCAGATACAGATTACAAAAGATACAATGGAACCATCCCATTAAGGGATTTGAATACAAAGATACAAAGTTTTAAATCAGTCCGTTCGCAGAATATTATCTCCTGAAATTATCCAGGTGCACTTCTTTCCAGTTATGCCAACCCTTGTCCTTGATGCCTATCGCTGCTACCATGACAGAGATGTGAGTTTTCAATGATTCCTTTGCATCCCTCTTGACAACACGACAGCAACTCACTCGGTCTGTTCAATGCATTGGATTACCGTCCTCTTTTGCGCAGTCTCTCCATGCTTCCAGTTACTAAAAAGTTTATCTAACAGTCAACAATACCGCAGATAAAGTCTCAAACAATTGAAAAACTCTTCGTATGCTCTTGTACCAGCAACGGCTGATCATCATCCAGTGATAAATAAATGGCAAACAAAGACGAAGGCGTACCTACCGCACCTTAAGCTTAATAACTTGCAGTAGTCGTTTGGATGCAGTTTTAACGCGTCGTTTCAAGCTGGAGTATTCAGGGTGAGGATTGTCATAATGGGGACCAAATTCCGATAGGTGACAGCACAGATATAAAAATAAACTATCATGAACCATAACAATAACGACCAACTTTTGGTTAGATATTTAGAGAATTCAGGTCTTAAACGTAATCTATTTTTTAGATTATTATATTGAGTTCTAAAAGGAGGCTGATTGTATAATTTACAATATAAAGTGTTGAATTTGTACTGTACAGAGTGACACTCGGTGTGGTGAGGTGTGGGCAGTCTGACTCGAGACGTTCCGGTACGTATAATCAACAGAATATGTGTATATTGTTAAAGTTGTATATTTTAAAAATCATTTTGACTCTAGTACTTTCTTACATATGTATTATTTTAATTGTTATTTTGGGTTGATATGTCTTTTTTTTGGTTTTGTTGAATGGGTAGAAATAGTTTTATTTTGTTTTTAAGATTGTTTTGAAAATATAGTAAATGAAGTACTTAGTAAGATACATATAATATACAATAATTAGATCATTTTTTAATATAATTTGTTCCGTTGATGATGAAAAAAAAAACGATACACGGCATTAATTGAATAGTTTAATGTATCTAAGATAAGCTGGTTGATCGAAAATACTAAACAGCAACAAGCTTGCCAGACGTACCATGTTAAGCCGTGTACACAATATTATACAAAAATGGTTACTTTGCTCACGTTTTTTCATGTTTCTTTAAAATGTCCATAATTCAATCACCGTAGTTTAGTTAGTCAAATATTTGCCTGCAGGCTTTTTAACATTTTTCTAAATTATTGAAAGAAATTCTCACGTGGTAATAGGCCCGCTATGTTGTACTATTTACAACGGAAGTTGGATGGATAGTAAAATTATAATTATGAATAATAAGTATTTATTTTCGAGGAAATCACGTTCTATCACTCACTAGTTTCTAATTAACACTGTGAAGAAACCAATAAATGTAACATAACATAACATATAATGCGATTGCTAATGGTATACTCTCTGGCAGGGGCTGGCAACATTTCTCAGTGGAGGCTCAACTCGAATAGTTTTGATACAGCAGCATGCAAAGGACTGGATTTAAATAACGACATTGATTTAAACATGTTTCCTTTGAACGCTACAC
Source organism: Odontocerum albicorne (assembly GCA_949825065.1). Lineage (NCBI taxonomy): Eukaryota > Metazoa > Arthropoda > Insecta > Trichoptera > Odontoceridae > Odontocerum > Odontocerum albicorne. The sequence continues at coordinate 264,709 of OX463840.1, read as the reverse complement.
TAGCGATCAATAATTTATCAACGGTTACGACTTTAACTTTGCGAAGCTCAATATTAGAATATTAAACTGTAAATTAATTTGGTGTTCCATTAGCTACACTAATTCCCACTGCACTTGTTTCTTATCCCGAAGCTCGGATCGGAAGCATTCGGCTCGAAGAGAGATCTTCACCACGGAGTATTTTGAAGTATTAAAATTGAACAATTCCATTTATTTCAGAGATCAATTAAACCCAATAAAAACTTATAGAATAGATCGATAAATGCTCGTAAAAACTGAGAAGTATCTCTTAATTATTTATTTAACAATTTTATTGCAAATAAAATCTGGCGGTTTACATCTACGAGTATAAACTCACAAAACTTTATTCATTTCTATTTTATTAGGTCCCCACATACGAAACCGGCGTTTTGCCGTACTGGCAACTTTGATCTCAAATATCTTCTCTTTGGTTAGGAATTTCAAATTCAAATTTATACAGCTATTTACTCAAGTATTTGTGTTTCGAAAATTATAATTCATTTGTTTTTTCCTCAATTGTTTTTTTTCTTTGCGTCACTCAGTTTACAAAATGGAAAACTTGAAATATCGCGTTATTTACGAGTACGAGTTCCACCGTGGCACCAGTGCTGCAGAAACGGCTCGAAGGATTAATGATGTGTATGGCGACGGTGCCGCAAAAGAAAACACAGTGCGTTTTTGGTTCCAACGTTTTCGTTCTGGAAATTTCGACCTGCAGAACAAGCCCTGTGGACGGCCGGAGACCAAAGTTGATAATGAAGAACTGAAGGCTATTGTGGAAACGGATCCATCGCAAACCACGTCCGAGTTAGCTGCAGGCTACGGTGTTAGTGATAAAACTGTTTTAATCCACTTGAAGCAAATTGGGAAGGTGAAAAAGCTTGAAAGGTGGGTACCTCACGAATTGAGTGAAGCAAATCAACAAACGCGCGTTGACTGCTGCGTTGCATTACTCAACCGGCACAATAATGAAGGGATTTTGAATCGAATCATTACCTGTGATGAAAAGTGGATCCTGTATGATAATCGGAAGCGCTCATCGCAATGGCTGAACCCTGCCGAACCAGCCAAACCATGCCCCAAGCGAAAATTGACTCCAAAAAAGTTACTTGTGAGCGTTTGGTGGACTAGTGCTGGTGTCGTTCACTACAGCTTTCTTAAATCTGGCCAGACGATTACGGCAGATGTTTATTGTCAACAACTGCAAACCATGATGGAAAAGCTAGCTGCTAAACAACCGAGGCTGGTTAATCGCTCTAGGCCACTGCTGCTTCATGATAACGCTAGACCACACACTGCACAACAGACGGCTACCAAATTAGAAGAGCTTCAATTGGAATGTCTAAGACATCCACCGTACTCTCCGGACCTTGCCCCGACAGATTACTATTTTTTTCGAAATTTGGATAACTTCTTGCAAGGGAAAAAAATCAACTCCGATTGGGCAGTCCAAACCGACTTCAAAGATTTTATTGATTCCCGTCCGAATGGTTTTTTTAGTAAAGGGATCGATGAACTACCTATGAGATGGCAAAAGTGCATAGATAGCAATGGTACATACTTTGATTAAATAAATATATTATATTAAAAAAAAATCAACTTTATGTTCCTCCCAAACAAAACGCCAATTTCACATGTAAGGACCCAATATTGAATAAATAATGATCTTAAACTAATAGAATTTGTTTGAATAACTCGGGCAACATTTTGTGAAACTCCATAAATAATATATGAGTAAAATAAAAATACTGTCATTTTGTTTCATTCCACTCACTTGACGTTTTGCTGTTATGACACAGCAAGTCCGCAAATGCATTTTGACATGCAAAACATAGAATGGGATAGAATAGAACAAAGTAGCGGTGTTTTAATTTAACATCAATGATACTCGTATATTCATCTTTCCGTTCTACTGTTACTAGAGGTCAAGGAAGGGGGGGGGGGGTGCAAAATGTTTTCATATAAAAAAGAATCGCGTCGGTAGATGAAGTATGGAAGGCACTGGTCGATGGTCATAAATAAATTTATTTCATTTAAAAATATGCAAAAAGTACCCAACCAAAAAATAAGATTTTTTGGATATATGAAATTTTAAAAAGGAAGATATCTTATGTACGAGTTTGTACGTGTGTGCAAAACATCGCGTTAGTTAAAGTAATATTTCAAGGTTACATCTGTTTTAGAAGATATTTCCATACAACCCAGTGAGTGCGGTGAGATGTTACCTTCATTATTTCATAACAACTAAAATGTAAGTTGGGCTCTTTTTGCATACATACCCCCATTTATTTTGAGAGAAGTATTTATCGTTTTTGAAGAATTTGATTGCCGTTATTTTTACAGCCAAAGTCAGCTTCTGTACGAGTATTCCTTAAGAGCTTTCATGTACCTCAGGATCACACATTTATTTGATCATTACAAATTCCAATGTTTGAGGCTGAGTGGTTTCACGAATGTCATGGGTTCTTCATCAACCATCAATTTGATAAATCGATTAATTCCAAGCAAATATTGGATAAATATTTGTATTATTGTATTGCACTACACTTTTATTGCATTGAGAACAACCTGGCGGGCTTATTGACATACGGTAATATCTTACAAACATTGAGAACAACCTGGCGGGCTTATTGACATACGGTAATATCTTACAAACATTGAGAACAGCCTGGCGGGCTTATTGACATACGGTAATATCTTACAAACATTGAGAACAACCTGGCGGGCTTATTGACATACGGTAATATCTTACAAACATTGAGAACAGCCTGGCGGGCTTATTGACATACGGTAATATCTTACAAACATTGAGAACAACCTGGCGGGCATATTGACATACGGTAATATCTTACAAACATTGAGAACAGCCTGGCGGGCTTATTGACATACGGTAATATCTTACAAACATTGAGAACAACCTGGCGGGCATATTGACATACGGTAATATCTTACAAACATTGAGAACAGCCTGGCGGGCTTATTGACATACGGTAATATCTTACAAACATTGAGAACAGCCTGGCGGGCTTATTGACAGACGGTAATATCTTACAAACAACCGGAAAGTTGTTAAAGAGGCCGAAAGGGAAAACCAGACTGGGATCATTGTTTTTTAAATATTAATTCCAGCAGGAATTAAACCCATAACCCTCGGGTCGATAGACAGGCACCTTACCAACTAGGCCACGGAGGTCGTCATAACTAATCAAGTCTAATTCCTTATATTTTGGACTTCGTCGAAAATCGAACCCGAAATCCCAGAAAAGAAAACAATAATCTTAACGCCGAGACTTATATGTTGATACAAGCTAGAATGGAGTTTTTAAGACTCGAAACCTTCTCGTTTGACAATAAGGCTCGATTCCCACTAAACCGCCATCATATCGTGAACTGTTCGCGAGCTGGCATTGGCTGGACTGTAACATATCCGCGTTTTAAGTCAAACTGTTAGACTGTCGTGTCGACCGGCACCATTGATTGCCCATCGAAGGGAAATAGAATGTTCGTTATGACCGTGATGAAGAAGCAAATTGGTTTTGGACTTACCTCTGCAAAATATTCTCCTTATTCTTGAGGTTCCGCAGGGGCTCTGCGGCGTGTGGCCCCGGGACTGGGGGTGCGGGGGGCTGCAGCGGCAGGGCGCAGCGCCCGCTAAGCGAGCTGCTCTTACGACGCCGTGGCGTCATCGATAGCGATACTTCTATGCTCGCCATCTGCAACAAACAGAAGGATTTATAACATAAATTTTTTTAAAAATGTGTTTCTTTCTCAATCACATTAGATTTAAACAAACTGGCGTTCTTATTGTCACGTGGATTATTTTCAACCAACCTTAAAGATGTTATAAAACCTCCATGTGAGAAACCAATATATAACACTTGACAGTTAATTGGGAACGAAATAATCAACAGGGTCTAAAATTAAAGGGAAAAATAAAACGATAAAATACTTTTTGTTTTCTTATCTAAGAATGTTGTATCCACTGGAAGTTTAAAATGTAAATGTTTAATATTTCAGCGAGTAAAAAGCTTTTTGACTTGAGGGTTTGCGTGGCGATGTTTTGAAAAATTGGTATATGGCCTATATTGCTTGTGTTTTCTTTATAAAAATAATATTTTATTTCGAAAGCGTTCGTAATAATGTAGAAGAGGGCTTAGACTGATCCTTGGACATAATCCACACCTGCTCATACTCGTAAGGTTGATTAGGGAAATTCGGTCGGTATGATGATGGCGCGATCAAGTAACCCCCATCGATAAAATAGCAGTCTTCGGAATATTAAGCGACACATTTCTTTGTTATTTCACTGATCATATTAATCCCCGCTACATGCATTTCCCCCTCCTATCCCGAGGCTCTCTTCTTCAGGCAGAATGATCCCGGTTTGTTATGAGAGCAGTGTAAGCACTTAGGTCAGACTGGTGTCATGTTACATCTGAAGTGTGTGGCACCATATATTTATTTATTTATTTAATTAACGACACAACAGTGTCTTTATATACAAATGAACATGTGACAGGTTATACACGTACTTACAATTGACAAATAATACAAAACTTTATCTTAAACTAACATGAAGATATAAAAAGCAGTAGTAATAATAAATTACAGTCATTGTTTTAAAATTATTTAAGAATTATATGTATATTTAAGTTCAATATATTAATGTTATGTATGTATACCACAAAATATTACCAAACTTCACCAAGCAGACTTACGTAATTGTCGAAGACTTGTTTTATAGAGGTAAAGAACTCAGATTTGTTTTTAGTGGAATAACGCTTACATAGAACCAATATTGAATTTTGTGGGAATTTAATGGATAGATATTGAGACATAGAAAACACATGGCCTCATTAGTAGAACGAGATGCAAGTTGCTTTGCAGAATTAAAACCTTCCTACATGTTGATGAAGGGTTACTCAACTCCAGAGGGAAAGTATTGTTTTTATTATTATTATTATAATAACAATACTTTGCCTCTGGAGCATGCTTTTATTATTATTATTATTATAATAATAACAATACTTTGCCTCTGGAGCTTGCTTTTATTATTATTATTATTATAATAACAATACTTTGCCTCTGGAGCTTGCTTTTATTATTATTATTATTGTTATTATTATTATAATAACAATACTTTGCCTCTGGAGCTTGCTTTTATTATTATTATTATTATTATTATTATTATTATTATTATAACAATACTTTGCCTCTGGAGCTTGCTTTTATTATTATTATTATTATTATTATAACAATACTTTGCCTCTGGAGCTTGCTTTTATTATTATTATTATTATTATTATTTTTACCATAATTATAATACTTTGCCTCTGGAGCTTGCTTTTATTATTATTATTATTATTATTATAATAACAATACTTTGCCTCTGGAGCTTGCTTTTATTATTATTATTATTATTATTATTATAATAACAATACTTTGCCTCTGGAGCTTGCTTTTATTATTATTATTATTATTATTATTATAATAAGAATACTTTGCCTCTGGAGCTTGCTTTTATTATTATTATTATTATTATTATAATAACAATACTTTGCCTCTGGAGCTTGCTTTTATTATTATTATTATTATTATTATTATAAGGTACATTGTAGAGATTTAAAAAAAGTAATAAAATAAATTACTTGATGGATAGCACTAGACCGTTTAGATATGTTATATTTATAAAATATATTTCAGTATTTTTTTGGTAAAACGCATTCCATATTAGTTTTACTCGAAGATCAAATGTCTACTCAAAATAACGGTTACAGTAAACTCGCATCGATCCGAGAGATTGCAACAGATGCACTTGAACAACAAAACAAAAAATCCTAGCATTAAACAAAGGTGTGGGAATACTCGTAAGCCGATAAGCCAAGACAATGCCAGATGTTCTGTCGCGATGGAGTCATTAGGAACAGAACACGGTGTAACGTGTAACTATCAATTTAAGCTAAGTAAGTCGATAAAAAAGTCCGTTGGAATGTTAAATGACTAAGCTGTCGAGCAAACGTTGCATTTTCTGCGATAGATTTTGCGATATTTTCTACTGTAAAAAATATTACATGTATCATATATACGAATGTGTTAAATGCGCACCGTTTTAAAGGTTTTTCTTAATACTAAGCAAGTACTCATATTTCAGATTATTAAACACACTCTGTTATCAAGCCTAGACTATTGAACACACTCTGTTACCAAGCCTAGACTATTGAACACACTCTGTTATCAAACCTAGACTATTGAACACACTCCGTTATCAAATCTAGACTATTGAACACACTCTGTTATCAAACCTAGACTATTGAACACACTCTGTTATCAAACCTAGACTATTGAACACACTCTGTTATCAAACCTAGACTATTGAACACACTCTGTTATCAAACCTAGACTATTGAACACACTCTGTTATCAAACCTAGACTATTGAACACACTCTGTTATCAAACCTAGACTATTGAACACACTCCGTTATCAAACCTAGACTATTGAACACACTCCGTTAAGTAAAGGAGTCCACGGCCATATGGACATTTCTGATTCGCTAATTTCTTGACTCCAGTATTGTTCTCAATGCAGTTGTTAGGCTGAAATACTCGTATAGCAGTCATACTCGTAGATATGTCATATTAGTCCGCTTCTAAATATAGCAGTCATACTCGTAGATATGTCATATTAGTCCGCTTCTAAATATAGCAGTCATACTCGTAGATATGTCATATTAGCCCGCTTCTAAATATAGCAGTCATACTCGTAGATATGTCATATTAGCCCGCTTCTAAATATAGCAGTCATACTCGTAGATATGTCATATTAGTCTGCTTCTAAATATAGCAGTCATACTCGTAGATATGTCATATTAGTCCGCTTCTAAAAATATGCATTTGCTTAAGTGTTCAAGTCCCTTAATAGGATGACTCCGCTGTACCTTTTCAATCTTCTTCGGGTAGGAGTAGAATTTTGAGGTCGATTTCTTCATCTAATAAATTGATCGTTCCAAATCGATCCATAAGAGAGGGGTATTATGATAGAGATTTAGCTGTTGCTGGTCCTGTGGCGTGGAATAGTTAACCTCTTATTGTTAGAGATATGGATGGTGTGTGGAACTCTAGGAAGTACTTGAAGATATTTGAGAGGTCTGATCAAAATGTATAATATGATTATACAATACATGAACACAACACTCCACCTAACCCGAATGTGTGACTAATCACATATCGGAAAATGTAACAAGTTTATTTGAAGTAAATCTGGATACCAACGAGAATTATACCCGTAGACCTCGGACTTGAAGTGAAGCGTCTTATTAGCTTAGTCCCGTGAAAATAATCCGGTGTGTGTGTGTGTACATAATTCAAATCATAATTATTTATATTAACGTTAATTAGAAGAGCAATCTTAGATGATTTTGCCTTATTTTATTTATTTATTTATTATTACACATGACAAGAAATATACACAATTTGAGAAAAAACAACAGGTAATTTGATTTGGACATATAATTTTAATGGATCTGGGTTTGTTGCCTTTCATTTGTCGTATCCCCGGTAAACTAGGCTTTTGCATGTATCTCACTGAGGATATTTAGCATGAAAAAATAAATCGATACTTCTTTCCGAGTTTTGATAACACAAAAAAAACCCCGTTGCACGTTCTCATCAACCTGACAAACAGTGACACTCAACTACAACTGGAAACATCTTGCGAAACTCAACTCCTCACACATCATCACTCCAGAAAGACCAAAAATATTCATTCCACAATATACCGCACACAATCATAAGAATAAAAATCAAAACAAATTTAAAACAAAAAAAAAAGAAGAAAAAAAGAAAAACACACAGAAACACAAATACAAAAACAACCAAAATTAAAACAACAAGAAGAGACCCACACTCACGAGCTCACATAAATCCTTTCCACTCGTCATTCATCCTGAAAGCCCAAGTTCTCAAAATCCTGTCGCAATTACAACCACGAATGGAACAAATGATTGAAGAGAGACTAACAAAACAAATGCACGTGTGAGTAGAAGTCGTGGTAGAGGTAGAGGTAGACCGAGGCGAGGCGAGTATGGTTAGATAAATAAATAATATTTCGATTAAATAAATGAGTGTCTCGATCGGAAAGTCTAGCACTATGTCCTCTTTCCCTACTGGCGTAGGGAAAGAGGACATAGCGCAAATAGCTTGTCGGGACAAGGAAACGGTGTGATGGTATACTCGTATTTGTATGTATTTACGTAACACGGCTAGTCATAACGTGTTATGTAGGAAACAGGATATTAAAATAAAGACATTGACAAAGATTTGTGCTCTACTTGAAGTAAATCTTGTAGTTAATGGAACCCTCTAATACGAGTATAATACTTAAGTGGGAAACTAAGTCTGAATAAAGTTACCATAAATCAAAATAATCCGGCAATTTCAAACATAATGTAGTCTGAAGTAACACACACATTAATAATACATATCATATTTTCTGGCTCAGTACTGGTACTGATACAGGTACAGCTTCCATCACGATCCACAGTTTTAATCACGCACAGCAGCGAGTAGCGAGCAGCGGGCAGCGTGTCCGCTCGTTATCCGCAGATACTCGGACTGCTGATTCAATTACGTCTAATTGTAGCGGCATAACAGGACTCGGGGTCGGGCTCGGACTCGGGCTCGGGCTCGAGCCTCTTCTCTGCAGAAGGCAACCCATCGGCCAACTGTACACTTGTTCTCGTGCCGCCACACCATCTCATCTCTTACTCACCGATTCTTGTTCTGCTGTCTGCCATTTGTTATCCAACAAATGAACGAGCCGTTAACAACGGGTAACATCACAACTATCGGATTAGAATAATATTAAGAGGACAATTTATATACAATATGTAGAGCTGTTTAGAGAGGAAACTCTCCTCGAGGACGCTCTAACTCGGAATTCGAACCCACTTTTATTGAAAAATTTAAAATATTTCAATTTTTTTATAGATAGTGAAATGTATCATCCAAGGCAAAATAGAGGGTCGAAGAGGTGTTGGCAGGAGGCAAATCTCCTAGCTCCGCAATGTACCTGATTGGACTGGTATAAGGTGCGTCGGGGATCTTTTTTTGGGCTGCCGGGGACAAAGATGTCTATTCTCAGGCGATAGTCAACGTTGGGGGGAGCTGACATGAGACTGGGAAGAAGAAGATGTGAAATGTGTGGATAGGAATTGAGCAGGTGCGACCGTTAGATTGGGAGATTTCCCGCATGTGCATATGTTTAGAAAATGATCATTCATAAGAAAATCGTTAAAAAGTAATCAAGAGAAGAAGAACTACACACAAAGCTTTGTAAGCCTTCTCAAACGTCATGTTTAATAACACATTCAGTGTTAGGTGTAGTGTAGTGCGTGTGTGTGTAGTGTAGTGTTCATATACAATCATACATTTTAATAAGACATCCCAAAAAAGGTTGTCTTCAAGAGCTTCTTCAAGCGACATACGCTACCCACATATCTCCCATTAAGAAGTAGACCATTCCACATCACAGGACCAACCGCAATAAAAACTCTATCACAACTCCCGCCATGTTGGATTAATTTGGAACAGTTAATTTATTAGATGAAGAAGAAATTGACCTCGAAGATCTACTCCTTTCCGAAGGAATATCTCTCAGGCACCGATTCGAAAGATACAATGAACACATTCCATTAAGGGACTCGCGTACAAAGAGACAATATCTGAAAACCCCGTTCGCAGAATATTATTCTCTCAAATATACGCGACCTCTTATAAATACATAACATCACGCCATATCTCTATCGAGGTAGATAGAGAGGAGAGAACACCAGACGTTCCTACCGCGACACATATCTTTCGCATATTCTACATCAATACACCTTCTCATACAACTTCTACGATTTCTCTGACTTTCATATTTCCTTCCTTCAAAATATCATTCGTTTTGTCGTAAATTTATTTTGTTTTTCTTTCTTCCTTCATTCGTTTTACGTGTTAAAACCATCTTACTCAACACATCAGCCTTAAGTTTACTCGTTCATAGTCATGACTCTTGTGGGTGTATCTTAGTATTATAGCAAGTTGCATTTCAGTAAGCACACAGTTTGACACAAACCGATCGGAAGTTCCTAAATACGAGTATCAGAATTCCACGACGATCGGTAAGAGCAATCTTCTATCTCCCGCTTCCTTCTATCTTCTATCTCCCGCTTCCTTCTATCTCCCGCTTCCTTCTATCTTCTATCTCCCGCTTCCATCTATCTCCTATCTCCCGCTTCCTTCTATCTCCCGCTTCCTTTTATGGATCATATTCCTGAAGCGTTATTAATAATAAAAACGAATAATATATTTAAGACGTCGCAACATTTTATGTTGCAACGTCTAAAAAGCGAACTCTCCTCAGGGGCGCTTGAACTCACTATAATTGACAAATTAAAAATATTGAAAAATACATATAATATACAAATTGAGTGTAAGGATAGGAAGGATAAATGTAATATACAAGTTGAGTGTAAGGATAGAAAGGATAAATGTAATATACAAGTTGAGTATAAAGATAGAAAGGATAAATGTAATATACAAGTTGAGTGTAAGGATAGGAAGGATAAATAAGGATAAATACAAGTTGAGTATTAGGATAGAAAGGATAAATGTAATATACAAGTTGAGTGTAAGGATACAAAGGATAAATGTAATATACAAGTTGAGTATAAAGATAGAAAGGATAAATGTAATATACAAGTTGAGTGTAAGGATAGGAAGGATAAATAAGGATAAATACAAGTTGAGTATTAGGATAGAAAGGATAAATGTAATATACAAGTTGAGTATAAGGATAGAAAGGATAAATGTAATATACAAGTTGAGTATAAAGATAGAAAGGATAAATGTAATATACAAGTTGAGTGTAAGGATAGGAAGGATAAATAAGGATAAATACAAGTTGAGTATTAGGATAGAAAGGATAAATGTAATATACAAGTTGAGTATAAGGATAGAAAGGATAAATGTAATATACAAGTTGAGTATAAGGATAGAAAGGATAAATGTAATATACAAGTTGAGTGTAAGGATAGGAAGGATAAATGTAATATACAAGTTGAGTATAAGGATAGAAAGGATAAATGTAATATACAAGTTGAGTGTAAGGATAGGAAGGATAAATGTAATATACAAGTTGAGTATAAGGATACTCATAGACCTGAGGACGAGGAGAGCTGACCCCAACAGTCTTCGCAGACAATGAGTTGGGATGGAGCCAGGGAGAGAGAAGTTGAGTATAAGGATAGGAAGGATAAATGAATCGATTCTTAGTGTCCGCAGAATAAATGTATTGTATTATAACAGATAAATATCTACACAAGATATTGTACATTTATTTAGAGGACTTCAATTCCGAATGAGTAAACAACATTGATACTGTGCATAGCGTTGCGTTGCCCACTCGCAGAACTGCACTGCCTGAGAGGGGAGAGTCGAGAGTCGCTCTTAAACTCGGCGGGGAGGCGTTACTCGTAAGGATGAATAGTCTTTGGGACCAAGTTTATAAATTGACAAAATTAAACAGAAAACAAAATATACAATACTACATTCAAGTTATCTTTGAGATAATCTCAAATCCGTTAGCAAACAATGGGAAAATGACGACATCCTTCGGGACAACGTTTCTGAACCGTTGGTCCGTAGCCGTAGCTTGGTGCGCGGCGCGCGGCGATAGTCAAGTATCGAAGTATTTACTCGTATTACAGGTGAAATAGAGAGAATAACAATTATTCTCTATTCATCACCGATACAATCTGTCTCGTAGCAATATTTAAAAACATATATATCATATAATGACTGATTCATTCGTCACAAAAGAAATATATTTAAAAAATTAAAACAATTGCATTGAAATCAAATAAAAAGATACAATGCCAATGAAAAAACTATACAAGACATAATTATGCGATTATTCTCGTCAAAATTTACAAAAAAATACAAAAATGTTGTAAGATACATAGTTATTAATACAACACGGGACCGCCTCAACGTAGGCAGGCATTAATACAACACGGGACCGCCTCAACGTAGGCAGGCATTAATACATCACGGGACCGCCTCAACGTAGGTCGGGATTATTACAACACGGGAGCGCTTCAACGTAGGCAGGCATTAATACAACACGGGACCGCCTCAACGTAGGCAGGCATTAGTACATCACGGGACCGCTTCAACGTAGGTCGGCATTATTACAACACGGGACCGCTTCAACGTAGGCAGGCATTAATACAACATGGGACCGCCTCAACGTAGGTCGGCATTATTACAACACGGGACCGCTTCAACGTAGGCATGCATTAATACAACATGGGACCGCCTCAACATAGGTCGACTTTATTACAACACGGGACCGCCTCAACGTAGGCCGGCCGGATTGAAAAGTATAAATTATACATAGAGCCAAAATATTATTTTTAAAAATCAATATATTCGTAGTCAAAACGCATTCAAACGTCCATGTTGTATTTCATACTTTAAACGCAACCAAAACTCAACGCCGTATTTCATAGTTTAAACACTTAATGCTTTATTTCATATTTTAAACGCAATCAAACCTCAATTCCGTATTTCATAGTTTAAACGCCTAATGCTGTATTTCATAGATTAAATGCTTAATGCTGTATTTCATAGTTTAAACGCTTAATGCTGTATTTCATAGTTTAAAAGCAATCAAACGTCAATGCAGTGTTTCGTAGTGTAAACATAATCAAATTTCAATGCAATTAAACGTCAATATTTTGATTTTTTTATTCGGATTTTAAATGATTTTTTTATAGAAATAAAAAACCGAGTAAGTGAAATTAATTTAACATACGACTTTAGTGAAATCAATGAAATAGTACTCGGTTAGTCTTGATACACAAAAACAAAAAATGTTTCAAACACAAAAAATTCTCGATGAGTCGGTTAGTCAAATTGTGAAGTAGTTTATTGAACATGTGTTCATCTTTAAAATCAGATTGAGATCATCATGAGATGCCTATGGTGTCAGCTATCACATCCACAGTCGATCGATGATCTTTCAAAACCATATCCTGTATTTTCGCTATGATTTCTGGTGTTGATGCAATTTTTGGACGTCCTGAGCGTGGATCGTCTTCAACGCTTGTACGGCCACGCTTAAACTCCAAAACCCATCGGTGAACGGTTGGAAATGAAGGAGAAGACTCCTTTAATACTTTCACTATCTTTGCATGGATCTCAGTAGCCGATAAACCTTCCAAAACAAAGAATTTAATTTTGGTTTTCTACTGCTCCATAGATGTCGCTTTCAGAACTTATTGACTAACCTATTATGGTATACACACAAACATACACATATATTCAAAGCTACTTAAATACGTTGATGAGTGCTTTCTAACGCGCTCAATCTTAGAAGAAAATTTACTTTTGGTAATGTGATATGAAATATGTCAATATCCGAAGCAGTCCCGTTCAGAAGAGTTAAGACCCTTCCAACTGGCATAGCGGCTGGAAGACCCGTTCTTGCGTATGTTATTGTTAACAGTTCTTGCCGGCGCAGTCTAGTGTAATTGTTAGGAACATTTAACGCTAATCTTTATAGTAATGCTGGACAGCTCCCAACTCCTCGAACGAGTTTGACAACGTATACCAGGAGACGTATATATCTTCTTACGCTCAAGGAGTTATACACATATATTCCCACATTGTTGATGAGCAGCATGGCTTTCGACATGGCAAATCAACTGAGTGTAACATAATTGTATTTACTGATTTTGTTTCGAGCACAATACATGCTGGCTCTCTGGTTGATTGCGCTATCATGACTTTGCAAAAGCGTTCGATAGAGCAAATTATCGAATTCTACTAACGAGAATGTCTACTTAGTATTCCAAATAGTCTATTACAATTTTTAACAAACTATTTGTCTAACGTATACCAGTTCGTTTCTTATGGTATATTCGAATCTGACTCTTTTGCTACATAATTAGGTGTACCGTGAGGTTCTAATCTCGATTCGACATTGTTTTTAATACGAGTATTTATCAATGATATCGATCGAGTCATCAGACATTCCAAGTACTCGTATTTACTGTTTGCCGATGATTTAAAACTATTCAAACGGATTTACTCCCATCATTTCTGTTGTCATTATGCTGCATTTAAACTTAATGTTTTTTTTATTCTTATTTGCTGTAACCTGTATCAAATTTAAAATAAAATAAATAAACAAGAGAAAAGAATAAAGTATTATAGATTTTCCCAATAACAATACTTCCTCTGGACAAAGAACAACATGTCAAGAAACAAGAAGAGATTTTGATACTGTGAAATAAATTTGAATGAATAAATGATAAAAAATAAAATAAAAGTTTTATTGTTTAAGTTTACGATGGAATCAATTATGATTCACATAAAAAGGCAAAAAACTATTTATGGATGTCAGCGCTGCGCACGGCCTGAGTGATTTCGCGACCTGTTAATTCCGCAATAAAAGTTAAATGAAGTGTCGGATGAAGTTGGACAGTTTCCCGAAACCGATAAAACTGGTTGTCTGTATTCTCCAAACTAATTGAGATGTGCCATATACGAGGCATATCCAGAAAGTAAGTGTACTGAATTTTTGTAGGTTACAATTTTTTTTTATTTAAACAAAAAAATTACGTGGTTACCGTAGTACACATGTAAGCTATTTTTCGACATAGTCGCCATTCCTCTCAATGCAGGTGGTGAAGCGGGGTATCAACTTTTTGATGCCTTCCTCGAAGTAGTTTCCCGCCAACCCCTCCGTCCACTTCTCCACCTCCTCCTATACCTCCTCGTCGGTTGAAAACCTTTTTCCACCCATGTGCAGCTTCAGGGAGGTAAAGAGATAGTAATCTGAAGGTGCTAGGTCAGGGGAATGCGCGGAATGGTTCAGGACATCCCATTTAAACGAGGCGAGCAGTTCCTTCGTGGCGTTGGCCGTGTGTGGTCTGGCATTGTCGTGCAGCAGGCAGACTCCCTTTGTCAGCATGCCTCTCCTCTTGTTCTGAATCGCCCTCCGCAATTTTTTAGGGTCTCACAGTATCTTGCAGAGTTGATGGTCTCCCCTTGAGGCATATATTCAATTAAAATTATGCCTTGACAGTCCCAAAACACGGATGCCATGATTTTCTTGGCTGAAATTGTGGTTTTGAATTTTTTGGCGAAGGGTGAAGAGGTGTGACGTGACCGTTCTTAAACTCGCGACACCACTTGTACACACTCGTACGATTCATAGCTTTATCACCATATGCAGTTTTCACCTCATTATAAACCTTAACCGGAGGTTTTCCCTTCCAAACGAGATAACGGATGACGCCGCATATTTCGCACTTGGCGGGAGATTGGATTTACATTTTTCACGAAACGTGTTGTCACGTCGACACTTCTCAACGTACTGACCTCGAACCGGTCTCGTTATGGAGGGGAAGGGTCAGGCTACACGGAAGTGTAGCCAACATGTCGAAAATAAAATCCATCCGGTCGTGAGAGCCTCAGTACACTTACTTTCTGGATACGCATAGTATATATTTTTTTCATAAACTTGAATTACTGAAAAAAAAATTGGCTTAACCCCGCTTTACTCCTGACAGAATGTTCTTTGACACGCCTCGCTTATAAGTTATTACGATTATTATAATCAAATTAATAAAACACTATTTTTACCACTTAAGATAACAATATAATACTACCGGTTTCAAGATTTTATCTTATCATCAAGGGAGTACAAAAGAATCTGAATTATATTCGACCTGGCACCGACATACTAAGCGCATCTAACGGTAAAATATCGGAGTGTGAATTGTGAGTGGAGGGAGGCAGGAGATGACTTTGGCAAGCAGCAGCGAGACCTTGGGAACATACGAGTATATGCTTACCAGATATTCATCCCAATACACAGATTTTGATATTTTCAGGTCCTCTAATATGTTTAAATAATTTCAGTAATTATTGATGAACAACAATTTGCCAGCATCGATAGAAAATGTGGGATTTTTTCGTGACAGTGATCAGTCATTTAAAAAAAAATTAGATTCTTTATGATGGATTTGTGTTCACGAAGTCTTTTTTTCAACGACCTTCCTTTCTTTCCTATTTAGAAATAATCGCAGTCAGCGCATATAAGTTTAAGCACACCACTGTTGTTAAATACTCCATGGTTTTTTCAAGACAATGGAAAGAAATAGATTTATGAGAGAAATTATCAACGGTCATCTCATAACATCCCTCCAGCCGAGTTACACCCCTACCAATAGAGGACGAGGCTGGTCACTAAGACATCTCAAGGTTTTCAGTCCATACCCTCATTTACCCATATTTACTCGTACATACATAGATAACATTCAAACCCGATGTCTTTTTGGAGTAGGAAAAGAAAACAAATTTCCACACTTTTCTGTTCACACACACACCATTTGTTCGTCCACACGCATACGTCTTGTCACAAATGCTTTTTGGTTTCCAATTTTTCACACCTTTCCCTTAATTAGAATTTCTTCATCATCTCCTTACTTTCATTCTTCGACCCAACTTTTATGTACGATTATAAACAAACTACGTAGATTTGTAAGATGATCACATACGAAAAAAATTTACGTAATTTTCAGTCTTGTGCCACGTCCACGTTTTACTCCCCTGCATCAAAGTTGGTGCTAAAATAATGTTGTGGGCTACCATCTTGGCAGATTTTGATACTGTCCGATTCGAGTATATACGTTTTTGTGCCCAATTACTTTTGTTATCTATCGCTACACCCCCAACTTGCAGCTTTCTTTTCGCTACAATCTGAGCAAATGGTAATTATGATTAGCTTCATATCTACTGTAATAGAGAGCTTGAGCTTCCTTACAAAACATATCTACTGTAATAGAGAGCTTGAGCTTCCTTACAAAACATATCTACTGTAATAGAGAGCTTGAGCTTCCTTACAAAACATATCTACTGTAATAGAGAGCTTGAGCTTCCTTACAAAATATATCTACTGTAATAGAGAGCTTGAGCTTCCTTACAAAACATATCTACTGTAATAGAGAGCTTGAGCTTCCTTACAAAACATATCTACTGTAATAGAGAGCTTGAGCTTCCTTACAAAACATATCTACTGTAATAGAGAGCTTGAGCTTCCTTACAAAAGATATCTACTGTAATAGAGAGCTTGAGCTTCCTTACAAAACATATCTACTGTAATAGAGAGCTCGAGCTTCCTTACAAAACATATCTACTGTAATAGAGAGCTTGAGCTTCCTTACAAAACATATCTACTGTAATAGAGAGCTTGAGCTTCCTTACAAAACATATCTACTGTAATAGAGAGCTTGAGCTTCCTTACAAAACATATCTACTGTAATAGAGAGCTTGAGCTTCCTTACAAAACATATCTACTGTAATAGAGAGCTTGAGCTTCCTTACAAAACATATCTACTGTAATAGAGAGCTTGAGCTTCCTTACAAAACATATCTACTGTAATAGAGCTTGAGCTTCCTTACAAAACATATCTACTGTAATAGAGAGCTTGAGCTTCCTTACAAAACATATCTACTGTAATAGAGAGCTTGAGCTTCCTTACAAAACATATCTACTGTAATAGAGCTTGAGCTTCCTTACAAAACATATCTACTGTAATAGAGCTTGAGCTTCCTTACAAAACATATCTACTGTAATAGAGAGCTTGAGCTTCCTTACAAAACATATCTACTGTAATAGAGAGCTTGAGCTTCCTTACAAAACATATCTACTGTAATAGAGCTTGAGCTTCCTTACAAAACATATCTACTGTAATAGAGAGCTTGAGCTTCCTTACAAAACATATCTACTGTAATAGAGCTTGAGCTTCCTTACAAAACATATCTACTGTAATAGAGCTTGAGCTTCCTTACAAAACATTTATAAAACCAAACTAGTTCGGCTATTTTTAATTTTACTTGTTTTTTCAAAATCCATCTTATAGATAGATTGGGCTCGTCGAACGAATGAACAAAGAAAGACTAAGAAATCAAATATACAGTGTATATGTGAGTGGAAGGCGTGAGATAGAAAGATCAAGGAAAATATGGTTGAATCGGTGTACGATATTTTGAACGAAGGAAACGTTAAAAGTCAGATAAATCGTAGGAGTTGTATGAAAAGGTGAATTAATGAAGAAGAGGCGAAAGATGTGTGTCGCGATAGGAAAGTCTGACATTCTCTCCTTTCTGCCTACCCTGATAGGAAGATGGGGTGATGGTATGTATGTATGGATCTTATTTCGAAAAAGTTTGTAGAAAAATATAAGCTCTTGTTAACAAAAAGCTCACATAACAGATACGTGCGAAGGTGACGCTTGAGAATGTCAATTTTGATATTATGTATTTTTTGTATCGTTTGAATATTTAGTCACGGCTCGTCAGACACAACAACACAAGCTGAGAAGCATTCCTCGGCAGCGCTTGACATAACGCAGATTGTCACAACGTGACATTCACGAAGGCCGAACGCGTCGGGCTTTCGTGCTGAACCTTCTGTACTCGTATGCATGCCGTATGTTCTAATCAAAATAATGTGTAAAAACTGCTACACCGAATATGAAACTACAACAATGGCACTTAAACACTTTTGTCGATTTTCAATTCGAGTTGTGTGTAAGTATGGATTAAACGATTAGGACAAGAATTTATCTCCACCAAATTTGTTGAACCGCGAAAAAATTGTTTATTTTTTGCAATTGATTTTTGATATTTTGTATATGAGGGCAACTTGAAAAAGTTAGGTGAATGCAATACATGTATATGAGGGCAAATTGAAAAAGTTAGGTGAATGCAATACATGTGTTTGCAATACATGTATATGAGGGCAAATTGAAAAAGTTAGGTGAATGCAATACATGTGTTTGCAATACATGTATATGAGGGCAAATTGAATAAGTTAGGTGAATGCAATACATGTGTTTGCAATACATGTATATGAGGGCAAATTGAAAAAGTTAGGTGAATGCAATACATGTGTTTGAAAGAAAATAGGTTTATTGATAGCAACATACACATAATATGTACATATATAAATATAATACATTTCGACATCATGTACGTGTATATCTCAAGATAAATAACAGAAAATACATTTAAAAGAGAAGCTATCAAAAGATCTAAGCTCATCTCGTAACACCCCCCAGCTAAGATACACTCCGTCAATATAAGGCGAGCCTGGCCGTAAGGACATCAGATGTTTTTCAACCCACACCTTGTATGTTGGGTGAGAAACCAATTAGCCAAATTCGTGCATGGCATTTGTGGGATAGCGTGTTGTGTTGTTATTATGGAAGAGCGCTTTTTTACGCATCAATCATCTTGGTAATTTTTCCTTAAATTCGTATTTCAAACGATCTAATTATGCCGCATAATAGGAACCTGTTATTGTCTTGCCCTTTTCTAAGTAGTCCAATCATGATGATTTCTCGAGGATCCCAAAAACCATCGGCCATCACCTTCCCAGCCGACAAAACGCTCTTCGCTTTCTTCGGCGTACTTTCACCAGTTTGTTGCTTGTTGTTTAGACTGTTCTTGGACTGGACTGATGTAAAGTGGTGGATCCAAGTTTCGGTATACTTTCACCAGTTGTTGCTTGTTGTTTAGACTGTTCTTGGACTGGACTGGTGTAAAGTGGTGGATCCAAGTTTCGGCATACTTTCACCAGTTGTTGCTTGTTGTTTAGACTGTTCTTGGACTGGACTGGACTGGTGTAAAGTGGTGGATCCAAGTTTCGGCGTACTTTCACCAGTTGTTGCTTGTTGTTTAGACTATTCTTGGACTGGACTGGTGTAAAGTGGTGGATCCAAGTTTCGTCCACAGTCACAAATCGAAACAAGAATACCTTAGAACTGCGATCAAATATCCTCACGAGTGTATTTTGGTCGAAAGCCAACAATCGCGGTCCCCGCAATAAAAACATGATACACTCTCAAAATTATCGAAGCAACTTTTACTCGAGCCCAAAGTTGTTGACAATTCTCCTGGTATTTCAACCAGGTTAAAATATATGTAAACATTACAAAATAGAACCATACGTTTAAAAATATATTTTAATTATTTTTCCTTGATTGTATTATAGTACCTTGATCAAAAGGTTTTAGGACTTTATTCATAAAATCGAAAATACAAGTTTATTCATCAAAATCGATATGGTCCCCTTCAAAGTACTCCCCATCGACTGCAACACACTTACGCCAGCGCTTGATCCAATCCTCGAAACACCACTGGTACTCAATTTTCAGTATGTCCATCAGAGCCGTCTTCGATTTTTTCATGACATCCTCTAGGGTGCTGTAACGCGTTCCGCGAAGCGGTTTTTTAAGTCGGTTGAACAGGAAAAAGTCGCAGGGAGCCAGATCAGGTGAATTCGAAGACTGCTGGATAGTAGTCGTGTTGTTTTTGGTCAAAAACTCATGGAAATCATGTCTTTCGCGATTTCAACGCGGTCCTTTTTTTGCATGAAATTGAGGTATTTCGGCGACAGTTTTGCAGCGACACGTCTGAGGCCCAAATCACTAACCAAAATGTCTTGAGTGGATACATAAGCGATGATCAAGTCCTCTGCCAGGCCTCTGATGGTCAATTTGCGGTTTTCGGCCAACATTTCTTTGATTTTATCGATGTTTTCATCGGTTTTCGACTGCCACTGCGTTCGTCATCCACCAAAAAACACTTCTGCAACATTTTCAAGGTCTGCGGACCGTTAAATCCGTTTTTCACATAAAATTTAATGCAAACTCGTTGATGCACAATTGATGCCATTTTCAAACTTGTAAACAATCGAAAACACGCACAAAGGTAGATGTACTCAATACAGCGTAACTTTTACAAATGTCAAGCTATGACGCTGAAATTTAGAGGGAAGTGGCAACGATAGATGTGGTTACCTAACAAAAAAAAATTCCAATACGGTGACTGACAGCGCCACACGGTGGCCGGTCCTAAAACTTTTTGATCAAGGTAGTATTACACTTTCATCGTATCATATACAGTACAGTACAATCTGGTGGGCTTATTGCCATGTGGCGAACTCCTTCAATAAACCAGAAATACGTTCAAGAGGCTTTGAGTGAAAAACAGATTGGAATAATTTAAACAAAATCTGTGTTACAACAGGGATCGAACCCGCAACATCTGTGTTGAGACATATGCCTCTTTCCAATTAGGCCACGGAGGTTTGGACTATTACTAAAACTTATAGTTTTAACTTAACACGCTAATTAAAACTTAAAACAAAAGTGGCTCGACTAATTGGGTGATCTGTTCATTGATTTAATCCACACATATAAATTATGTAGATTTATTTGTGTACTCGTATATAAAACCTGTGTTATACGAGTAACATAATATACGAGTATACGAGTACGTGTATTGTATTGCTTGTGCGAGCCAACATATTATTTGAAGTAATCTTTACACCTAATCTAAAAAGAACAATTCAATACAAAATAACGTAGGAGAGGAGATTGGACGTAGGCTAAAATAATAACTCTCGAGTTCATCGTTGTTTTATTATGCAATCAAACATTTATTACTCTGTTGCAATTATAGTGTCAAAAATTTCATATGCAAAACTGCTGATTTAGTTGAATTGAAGCAAAAAATGGTGTGTTGGTGGATGATCTTCATTTTTAATGACTCGATGATGCAAAATAACGCCTTTTTATTAAATATACTCGTATTTTGTAAATTTCACCGTCCTCATCAGACCAACAGAACATATTTCATAAAAATGAAACCACCGAGCTACATAAATAAATATCTTCGTGAAAAGTGTTAACACTCGTATAGATTACAGATTTTTTTTGGAAAAAGTTATATTTTTCAAGTTTTTGTCTATGAGTACAAAGTCTTAATCGACCTAAACTCAAATGACCTAATTTCTAGTCTAGTGTATCTTAACTTAAATGAGATAATATCTAGTTATGTGTATCTAAACTTAAACAACATAATATCCATGTCTATCTAAACTTTAACGATATCTAACATATAGTCTAACTTAAATGAGCGAATTAATCTCTAGTATTTAAACTTAAACAACCTAATATCTAAGTCTAGTGTATCTCAACGTGAACAACATATTCTCTAGTCTAGTGTATCTCAACGTGAACGACATATTCTCTAGTCTAGTGTATCTCAAAGTGAACAACATATTCTCTAGTCTAGTGTATCTCAACGTGAACGACATATTCTCTAGTTTGGTGTATCTCAACGTGAACAACATATTAGCTGGTCTAGTGTATCTCAACGTGAACAACATATTCTCTAGTCTAGTGTATCTCAACGTGAACAACATATTCTCTAGTCTAGTGTATCTCAACGTGAACGACATATTCTCTAGTCTAGTGTATCTCAACGTGAACGACATATTCTCTAGTCTAGTGTATCTCAACGTGAACGACATATTCTCTAGTCTAGTGTATCTCAACTTAAACGACATCATTTCTAATTAGTGTATCTAAACTTAAACGACTTAATATCTAGTCTAGTGTATTACAATTTTTTTAGCAAAAAATGCAAACTTTTGTATAGGATATTCGAACGACAGACAAGTCTAGTGTCCTACTACTCTACTACTTGATAGAGAAGGTCGTTAGTCATTATTTCGTACTCACTTGAAAACTGTGCAAAGTTAAAAAAAATCTTTCACCCGGCCAACTAGGAAACATGTACGAGTAGGAACGATTAATATTGTTTCCTAGTTATAGTAGTCAGGCAGGCGTGTTTCCTTGTTAGTTGGTGTCAATTTGAAAAATACTCACACAGTAGAGAACCGTATATTGGCAAGTCAATATCTCATCATATTGTTAAAAGACGCCGTATTACATCACACTTTGTCGTATATAGTACACTCTGACACCGAGAGGCAATCTATTCCAACCAACCACAAATATTTAAAGAAGTTTTAAGTATAAACCAAACTGTATTCCTTTTGAAAAATCTGGATTTCAACGGGAATCGAATTAGCAACCCTCGGATTAGATGACACGCGTTTTACCAACTAGAATGTTACAGAAGAATAAAAACTAAGAAAAGAATCAAATAAACGACTTAATTAATCATTTATATTTTATTATCCATTCCTCACGAAGAGCTCGACCTATACAAACGAGTATATACAAACACACCATTTCCCTGTAGAGATAAGTAGAGAAGAAAGCGCCAGACTCCCCTTTTCTGTATTAATACACCTTCTCTTCCAACTCAAACGATTCTCTGACTTATAACATTAACTTCTTTCAAAATATTTTTCACTTGACCTAACCATGTTTCCCTTGGTTTTCTTCTGCCACGTTTACCACTAACATTCGCACTATATATTTGTTTTGTAAGTTCATTAATTCATACAGCATGCCCAAACCCTCTAAGAGTGCTTTTCTTCGTCTTATTAAATATAGCCTTATGCTCACACTCATCACTGATCACTTCATCCCGTATTCTGTCATACATTGTTCCTATATTCCTCTAAATGCACGCATTTCTACAGCATTCATTCGGCTTTTTAGTCTTTTTCCACATCGACGTTTCACCCCCATACATAAAAGTTGGACTAAAATACTATTGTGTTCTATCATCTTAGCAGATATTGATACAGTGCGGTTTAAATACGTGTGTTTTAGTGGCCCATTGACTTTGTTTCTTACCGCTACATACCGTTCGATATCCCTCTTAACGGTATCTACCACCATCTAAGAAAATACCACCTAAATAGTATTATATAATTCTTCAACTTGCTTTGATCTTTCATTACTCACCCAGAACTCGCTCTAATCTCTCATGTACACTTTGATCTTTCATTACTCACCCAGAACTCGCTCTAATCTCTCATGTACACTTTGATCTTTCATTACTCACCCAGAACTCGCTCTAATCTCTCATGTACACTTTGATCTTTCATTACTCACCCAGAACTCGCTCTAATCTCTCATGTACACTTTGATCTTTCATTACTCACCCAGAACTCGTTCTAATCTCTTATGCACACTTTGATCTTTCATTACTCACCCAGAACTCGCTCTAATCTCTCATATACACTTTGATCTTTCATTACTCACCCAGAACTCGCTCTAATCTCTCATGTACACTTTGATCTTTCATTACTCACCCAGAACTCGCTCTAATCTCTTATGTACACTTTGATCTTTCATTACTCACCCAGAACTCGCTCTAATCTCTCATATACACTTTGATCTTTCATTACTCACCCAGAACTCGCTCTAATCTCTCATGTACACTTTGATCTTTCATTACTCACCCAGAACTCGCTCTAATCTCTCATATACACTTTGATCTTTCATTACTCACCCAGAACTCGCTCTAATCTCTCATGTACATTTTGAACGTTTCCTTTATACTCGTATTTTGGTAATTACTATGAATAAGCAATGGTTCATGATATTTACATGTTATAATTTATCTAACTCCGTTTAGTCATCGAAGTCACTACAAACGTTAAGCTTAATAAGTCAGACTCCTTATTTGTTATACTTGTATCGCTTTAAAAAAAATTGAAAAAGTATTATAACCAGAGAACACAAATACTCTTGCAAGATTTTATAACCTTGTTCTTTAATTTAATATCATGTAATACCACTTATAATTGACAGCACCACGAACATAAATGTGTGATTTTACAGTTTCCTATACCACAACACTTCCCACTTCATTTGGCACGCATATGTGAATCCATATTAGCAACGCGGCACTCACAGTTGACGAAAACCCATAAATGTTCCGTCCATTCCACAATGTTCGATACAAGTTTGTATTGTATAAAACAAGAAGAGAAGGAACACGCCTAATGCCTTGTAACGTAACATTTAACGATTTAACACATTCGAGGAAGGAATTAGGAACCGTCTCATTAATCGTATTGACGTTTCAGGGTCTTCCGCGAATGATGAATGGAGTGATGTAATGATAACTCTAATTCTAATGATTAAGTCTCGGTCTGAAAGGTTCAGCTCATAGCAATGTCTGCTTCTATTCACGACCTCCGTGGTTTAGTTTGTAAGACGCATGTCTGCCAACCCGAGGATTACGGGTTCGATTCCCTTTGACCCAGATTTTAAAAAAGAATTTCAGTTTGGGTTTTCTTAAAGGCCTCTTGAACATCTCTGGTTGGTTGAAAAAGATTGTCACGAGGCAATACGCCTGCCAGGTCGTACTATGTGCAACAAAAGAATAATGCAATAGAAAAAACTTCCTAAAATATTTCGCTTATTATTGTACAAAAAGTATCGCAAAGTTTACACTTTCGTTGTATACAGTATAATCTGGTCGGTTTGTCACCATGTAGCAATCTTTTTCAATTTAATATAATGATGTTTAAGGGACTTTGAGAACAACCCAGACTAGAACCCGTTTTCTTTTAACTAGGCATCAACGGGAAATATGCGTGGAACATCTGGACTGGAAGAACTAGGCCACGGAGGTTACCGTCTATCTACTCGTATCTGTCACTAGCTACAGATATACTATACTATATGTCACTATCTACAGATATTTTTTTTGTATTGGCAACTTCATTAACATTTCTTGATTAACCCTTTTAATCCCACGGGGCCGATCATTGGCCTCAAAGTTTTCATACAAGTTTTTATGTTGAATGAAAAATATATTTTTTTATGAAATATGAAAATTACTTATTATTTAACACTCTATGTTACAGGCAGTTCTCCACAGAAAAAAATAGGTTTTAAAACTAAATATTAACTGAGATAAAAATAAATTATAAACTACTGTTTTTTTGTGCCAAAAAATGCTTGAGCAACGCAACGCAGTAAGCAACATTGATACTATGCACAGTATCAATGTTGCTTACTCATTCGAAATTGTCACAGCCACAGTTATGTGAGTGAGCAACGCAACGCTATGCACAGTATAAATGTTGCTTACTCATTCGGAATTGTCATAGACATAGTTCTGTGAGTGAGCAACGCAACGCTATGCACAGTATCAATGTTGCTTACTCATTCGGAATTGTCATAGACATAGTTCTGTGAGTGAGCAACGCAACGCTATGCACAGTATCAATGTTGTTTACTCATTCGGAATTGTCACAGCCACAGTTCTATGAGTGAGCAACGCAACGCTATGCACAGTATCAATGTTGCTTACTCATTCGGAATTTTTACAGCCACAGTTCTGCGAGTGGGCAACGCAACGCTATGCACAGTATCAATGTTGCTTACTCATTCGGAATTGTCACAGCCACAGTTCTGTGAGTGAAGAACGCAACGCTATGCACAGTATCAATGTTGCTTACTCATTCGGAATTGTCACAGACACAGTTCTGTGAGTGAGCAACGCACGCTATGCACAGTATCAATGTTGTTTACTCATTCGGAATTGTCACAGTCACAGTTCTATGAGTGAGCAACGCAACGCTATGCACAGTATCAATGTTGCTTACTCATTCGGAATTGTCACAGCCACAGTTCTGTGAGTGAAGAACGCAACGCTATTCACAGTATCAATGTTGCTTACTCATTCGGAATTGTCACAGCCACAGTTCTGTGAGTGAGCAACGCAACGCTATGCACAGTATCAATGTTGCTTACTCATTCGGAATTGTCACAGCCACAGTTCTGCGAGTGGGCAACGCAACGCTATGCACAGTATCAATGTTGCTTACTCATTCGGAATTGTCACAGCCACAGTTCTGTGAGTGAGCAACGCAACGCTATGCACAGTATCAATGTTGCTTACTCATTCGGAATTGTCACAGCCACAGTTCTGCGAGTGGGCAACGCAACGCTATGCACAGTATCAATGTTGCTTACTCATTCGGAATTGAAGTCCTCTGAATAAATTCTGTAGATATTTATCTGTTAGAATGCATTTATCTGTTATAATACTTTTATCTGTTATAATACATTTATTCTGCGAACACTAAGAATCATTTCATTAATATTTCTTATCCTTACACTCAATTTATATATTATATTTATTTTAATCTGTTAATAATAGTGGGTCCGAATTCGAGGTAGAGCGCCCCTCCTGAGGAGAGTTCGCTCTACATATAAACGTCTTTATATAAATTATCGTTTGATGACATACTCGTACTAAATCAAGCGATCCCATGAAACTGTCTCGTAACATGTGTTACCATTATATAACCTAAATATAACACATTCCTCTTGAGGCGCCGCGCGCCGTCTTCTATCGAAGTTTCACTTAATTGTCTGCATTTGAACAGCATCCGAAGCACTCGCACTGGTTATTAAGTCATGACATGAGGCGTTTTCCTATCTTTTTTTATATATATTTTTCAGGAACGTTTTTTCTCATAATTAAAAAAAAATGATGATCAAAATCGCTATATTAATACAGATGGAATAAACCTTTACAATAAATTGAAAACTGGCGGACAATGTATAAAGCCATAAAACGTGTTTCGTATACAAGAATGCGCACTCCGAATCAGCTTGAAATTAATGAGATTTTTTTTGTTAAAATATACATTTTCCTGTCATACATCATAAAAATGTTTTATTGTAACGATATTTTTATTAACTAGTTGACTATCGATGCATCTCCGATAGGTGTTTGTTTTTAATCTTTATGTTGGGCTGTTCCGAAAATATTTACCGATTTTAAGCTTCAAATTGAATCAAACATAACTTTAGAGTTAATAAACTTTGACTTAAGTAAGAGTCACACGTTTATAACATATGTATTGCTTATAATCAAATACAACCTTATTCATGCCTATATAATATAACTCAGGCGGATTAGAATTCAAGAACTATTTAAAGGGATTTTTTGCTACTTCTCTGTATTAGATTTTTTTCTGTGCAAATAGTTATCGAAATGCTTGAAAAAGTGAAAATCAGTTGGCGACAGATCGGGTGAGTAAGGCGGATGAGATAATGCTTCGTAGCCCAACTTGTTTTTGTTTGATGAATTCCGCGATGTAAGGTCGTGCACTGTCGCGAAGCAATATACGGATCCTCTTCGACTGATCGGTGTTGGTTGTTTGCCGCGGAGTTTTCAGTGCACACCTTCCAAATCATCACTATACAATTGGGCAGCGATATTATAGATTAGTCCTGATCGAGAAAATAAGTCCCCATCCAATGCGATCTACACTAGAAGATCCAAATATTCGTTTTTTTTTACAAGCGCGACATCACGTAGTGACAAAGAAGGAACTGCTCAAAGGGACTCTTCCGATGGCGACACGCATGAGTGTTAAAAAAATTACAACGGACTTAAGGTCCGACATCACAGGAGAAGGAAGTTGACTCGCAGCGTATTATTATTTTTCTTATAAAGTGGCTTAAGGTCTGGAGTTCAAACAGTCCAGCAAGTTGCCAGTATTTTCACAGAAAATTTCGAATACAATAAAACTATCCTTTGACGTCACTAAATCGGAGTATCCAATCGGTCCGAAGATGAACCGACGTAAAGCTAAGTGAAGTTTTCTTCGGAAATTACTGACTCGATTATCATCGCAGTAACACAAAATATACTCTGCAGATTGATCCAGATGACCGCAAAAATTACAACAAGGCGAAGGGAAGAGAAGGAATAAGTTTGAAGCTGAATAGTTTGCCATTATATAATAGCTCCCATGGTCAGAGAGAAATTGGTTAGTCCAGGATGACCGGGAGCAGGATGACCGACGATGTTGCCGAGTCGAATACTGGGTCTCCTGGGTTACCAAGTCGACTACTCATGGGTTGACCCTTACCGAGAAGGAAAATCGCGCGCGACGCTGGACCTCCAGATCTAACGGAGCGAGCTTCATCAAGACCGATAGTGCTTCCGCCGAGCATGTTCCATAAGCTTTGGCGATAGCCAACAGCGCTCACCGTTGACCGCCAATCAGCATCCTCCTGGCATCTGAGAGTTAAATTTTGTGTCCAGCACCCGACTGCATAGCACACAATTCCCAAAAATACTGTACTATAGTAAAGTCTGCTCGTACGGAATGGTAGGCCCCTTTATGGTTTTCACCAAGTGCGATACAGTTAGAAAAGTCTTTCTTGCACTCAGTAAGGACGAGATAACATACCTAGGCCACGGTCGATTACCACTCCGAGATTAGTTGCCTCCCGTACGACACAGATGTGTAACACCAGTTGCTGACTACCATACAGTTACGTTAACTTTTGATACAACTGGTTTTGCAAAATGCTTGGTACTTTTTCAAGATCGAGCCATTTTGCAAATTGTTCATGGTCATTATATAGGATCAATTTCTCGTCGCAAGTCACAGCGTCGGTTAGAAGAAATGGATCATCACGGTTACGAAACAGCAACAAAGAACGCATTGAGAAGTGACTTTTTTTGGTTATCACTAAGTGCATGTAGGACCCGACTTATCAAGCTTTCCAATTTGTTTGAAATGTTCATTCAAAAGTGATTATTTCACCCCATGTTTGGTTAACATTGCGTGCTGTTTGAGATGCATATTAAATGCTTGACTCAATAAATAAATAGACTGGAAGCATTTGAAATGTGGTTGCATCGTCGAATGCTCAAAATTCCCTGGACAGACATGGTTACAAATACCGAAGTCCTGAGGCGAGCTAGAGCTGACAGGGAGTTGTTGTCCACTATAAAAGTTAGAAACATTTCATATCTGGGTCACGTGCTGCGTGGAGAGAAGTACCACTTGCTCCAGCTTATATTGAAGGGGAAAGTCGAGGGACACCGGGGGCCCGGAAGAAGACAGATGTCCTGGCTGCGGAATGTGAGGGAGTGGACCGGCATCCGGAGTGCAGAGGAACTGTTCCGGGCGGCTCAGGACCGAGACGGATTCGCCGAAGTGATCGCCAACGTTGGGGGGACCCGACAGGGCACTTAGAAGAAGAAGAAGAAGTGGCATCCTAACTGTCGAACAAAAGCAGACGAACAAATACTCGTATTTCCTAGAAAAGAATATTTGAAATGGTATACCATTAAAATCATACATTATTTTCGGAATAACCGGGGGGAGCGGCTTTAAAAAATAAGACCGCTTTAAATTTTAATGATGAAACCTCATCGAAATGTAAATTGATTATCCGAATAAAACCTGGAAGTAAAGCACTGCAATATCCACCCGTCAGCGTAATGGCATGACTTTGTAACAGATCAGCAGCCCGCCCCTTTCCACTCCCGCTGATTATTATGCTAATGGATCTATGCTAAACAGACTATTCTTATCAAGTTAGCAGCGACCCTGCCGCACTGCCGTACCGCCGAGCTGGGTATCCGCAACCGTATCCGCTCTTCTACCACATTCACGAACAATAGAACAACACGAATATAACGTAGCTCGATTTATCTATAACTATTTTAACGCCCTCAAAATGACAAGAGAGGGACTACTCCTACTCGCGAGTCCCAAACCCAAGGACGGCAGAGACTTTTAACAGCTTAACGTTCTTTTCATGACTCTCAACCCTATAAGGAGTGTTAAACAAACAATTCAACATGTCCTCCGTATCTCTGTGGATATTTCATTTTTCGTCCAGAACATGGATTGGCAAGGGATAATCCTTCGCACACATCCTAACAAATTCTTGAATTTAAAATTATCACAGCCACAGCACTACAAGATCCCATGACACATTGAAGTTATACAATCGAAGTACACCGCAATGTTTTCATTTTCTCTTTATCGGAAGAATATATTTGACCGAAGTCAATGGTATCTTTGTACCCTCGAATTTAAGAAGAGTTTATTTAGCACAGCGCGGGGTTCGGACCGGTGATCTTCCGCATGGAAGTTCAGTGCATTACCGCGCGGCCATGAACCTCAAATATAACGCTACGTTGCTATCAATAAACCTACATTGAGAGGAGTAGCACAGCGCGGGGTTCGAGCCGGTGATCTTCCGCATGGAAGTTCAGTGCATCACCGCGCGGCCATGAACCTCAAATATAACGCTACGTTGCTATCAATAAACCTACATTGAGAGGAGTAGCACAGCCCGGGGTTCGAGCCGGTGATCTTCCGCATGGAAGTTCAGTGCATCACCGCGTGGCCATGCACCTCAAATACAACGCTACGCCACTTGTTTCACGTAAATAATTTGGTCTGAAACACTTCCCATCGCGCAGTACAGGTCACAGGAACTCACGATGTTATGGACCTACTCTTGGAGGATCCGCCCTCCCCCTCCCCCCCCCCCCCTCGCCCGGCCTCTTGATCTATCGCACTATCCACACAGAGAGCCGCCGCTGGAAAGTTTACGAATACCTCTTAAAAGGTTACAAATACCTCACACTGAGACGTGGGCGTATGAGCCACCTTGCACTTTGGAAACAATTATAGCTCTGTTACGGCTAAATACTCGTACTGTTGTGTCGTTACTCATTTGACCAGAATTATACGTTTGCTAAAAAAAAACTGATGTCGAGAAATTTATTATCATGGTAAATACTCGCTTTATAAAACTGTTTATTTTTAGAATTTGACGTTGTTTCAGGCCAATTTGGTAAAATAAATATGTTCCAATAAATTTAATGCCTTTTGCTTCCGCATACATTCAACTGGCACATATTTGAAATGATATATGTATGTACATGTACTATACAGACAATATCAGCTACTTATACATATTTTCTCACATTCATCACATATTTTACAAATATATTTTGTGTATAATATTTTTCGTCGACACTACAATATTTTCAAATGAAGTAAACCGTAACCTAGAAACAGATACTTAATTAATTTGATATCCTAGCAAGAATCGACTCTTCTCCCTGGCTCCATCCCAACTCACTGTCTGCGAAGACTGTTGGGGTCAGCTCTCCTCGTCCTCAGGTTGTGTGCTTTTCTGTCCCGGACTACGTACCCCAGGCCGTGCCTCTGCATCAGGTTATCTTTTTGCACTACCCATGAATTATTTGGTCTTCCTCTGGTTGTTATTCGAGGAAGATCCATGGAGATTGCCTGGTTCACAATGTGATCGGGTGCTCTGCGTCTAAAGTGCCCATACCATCTCAATCGCCTCTCTTCCATCTTGCTGTTGATGTCTGTAACACCTAGGCTTAACACCTTCTCTAAGAATGCGTGAGCTTTTTATTTTGTCTCTTAGGGACACACCAGCTGACCATCTTAGCATGCGCATTTCAGCAGTTTCTAGTTGCCTAGAGTAAGAGTTATACATTGTCCAGCATTCGAAGCCATAGAGGAGTGCGGGTTTGACAATCGTTTGGTATACTTTTCCTTTTAACTTTACTGGCATTTTCGGATCACTTAGACCTCCCGTCATTGATCTAAACTTCATCCATCCCATCGATTATTAATACTATTTATTATTTTCTTTAATGTGATTTGCATTCAGCAGGACACGAACAGTAGAGCGCTTTAATGACTCGGTTAGCATTGTGCGTGACTAAACAGACACACACGTCTGTGGCGATATTCAAAGTGGATTAAGCGCAGCTTCCCGAGCATTATGGATTAAGCGCAGCTTCCCGAGCATTATGGACTTCATGATAATTACGATCTAACACTGAAAACCAAAATAGCAATCTATAAAGAGGTAAGAGCAACTTGAGTGTAACGCTAGTCTAAAATCGTAAAGACGCTGAATATTCTCGGCGAGATAAGACAGGGTGGCGGGACAGTCAAGAATATTATACAATAGTGATAATGTATGAATATATATGATTTAGGGTGAAACTTTCCTTGTTAACTTCATTTCAAACGTGCTGAATATGTATGATTTTATGAAAGGTAATAGTTCAGTGCATTTTTTCGGCTATTGTTTTCGTGAATTTCTTAAGCGGTGTCATCGTTAAGATGGATCAAAATAAATTATTTTGTGACAGACGCTTTTTTACCACCGTTAAAGAAAAAAATGCGACACATACGAAATGTATGGCGATAATGCAGTAAGCGATCACATGTGTCAAATGTGATTTAAAATGATATGATAATGATGATACGACACTCGAAGATGGTGTCCACTGGAAACTGGAAGCTGGAAGGTCGATCAATATCGACGACGACAAAATGAAGGTTTTGACGGAGAATAACCGGAGTTTTACGACACTACTATAGAGTTACTGAAAATATAGAAAACCTCAGTCCACGAGTATTTGGTGCAATTTTAGCGTTTGAATTTGACATAAAAATACAAAATACATTTTGTTGCGAGATAAACTTGCTAATGAGTAACGTTACGAAACGATCATTAAAAAATAAAATGCGTTGACGTATTAAATAAGAAAAATGATGAGGGGATTCCATCCACAGATTCCATCCACAGATTCCACCCACAGATTCCAACATAAATGATTATTTCTCTCACTGTTTTGTGCACATTACAATGAAGAAAGAACTTTTGCCTTGGGAAAAGAAAGATTTAATTATTCATATAAACTCCCATTACGATTGTTTTGTAATTGTCACTTCATTTCTCACATTCATGTTAAAGCTAAAAATGTTATTGTAATTCTACGTCTTACAATCAAATTAATAAATGCGGTTTAGGAAGAACAGACTTCGCATTGACATGTTCCCGAAGCACGTGTTAGAAAGAAGATACTTCGCATTGACATGTTCCCGTAGCACGTGTTAGAAATAAGAGACTTCGCATTGACATGTTCCCGAAGCACGTGTTAGAAATAAGAGACTTCGCATTGACATGTTCCCGAAGCACGTGTTAGAAATAAGAGACTTCGCATTGACATGTTCCCGAAGCACGTGTTAGAAATAAGAGACTTCGCATTGACATGTTCCCGAAGCACGTGTTAGAAAGAAGAG
The DNA here is from genome assembly GCA_949825065.1 of Odontocerum albicorne. Classification (NCBI taxonomy): domain Eukaryota; kingdom Metazoa; phylum Arthropoda; class Insecta; order Trichoptera; family Odontoceridae; genus Odontocerum; species Odontocerum albicorne. Next base: position 230,939 of record OX463840.1, on the reverse strand, counting down.
ACTTCGCATTGACATGTTCCCGAAGCACGTGTTAGAAAGAAGAGACTTCGCATTGACATGTTCCCGTAGCACGTGTTAGAAATAAGATACTTCGCATTGACATGTTCCCGAAGCACGTGTTAGAAATAAGAGACTTCGCATTGACATGTTCCCGAAGCACGTGTTAGAAATAAGAGACTTCGCATTGACATGTTCCCGAAGCACGTGTTAGAAATAAGAGACTTCGCATTGACATGTTCCCGAAGCACGTGTTAGAAATAAGATACTTCGCATTGACATGTTCCCGAAGCACGTGTTAGAAATAAGAGACTTCGCATTGACATGTTCCCGAAGCACGTGTTAGAAAGAAGAGACTTCGCATTGACATGTTCCCGAAGCACGTGTTAGAAATAAGAGACTTCGCATTGACATGTTCCCGAAGCACGTGTTAGAAAGAAGAGACTTCGCATTGACATGTTCCCGTAGCACGTGTTAGAAATAAGAGACTTCGCATTGACATGTTCCCGAAGCACGTGTTAGAAATAAGAGACTTCGCATTGACATGTTCCCGAAGCACGTGTTAGAAAGAAGAGACTTCGCATTGACATGTTCCCGTAGCACGTGTTAGAAATAAGAGACTTCGCATTGACATGTTCCCGAAGCACGTGTTAGAAATAAGAGACTTCGCATTGACATGTTCCCGAAGCACGTGTTAAAAAAACATTCACGAGTTGGAAATATTTGTGTTTATTGAAGATAATGTTACGTTTGCAGTAAACATACTTTATGTGAAAAAATCATTTTGTATTTACTACGCGATAACCAGTTTGTTGAAATCAAGTTTCTATGGTTATGGATTTCTTCAGGTTATTTGACTCACGGCAGTCGTACCGTCACATTTAACATCTGGAGTATGGAGACGTTTGTTTTTCCAGCGGTCTACAGGATTCTCAACATCCGACGCTAACGCATTTCAAATTTGTATTTATGATAAATAAAATAAAAATACATTTTTACTTTGAATTATTTATTAAAATAGTTTTAAAATCAGAAACTTAGATTTATATTTAAAAAATCACATAAAAGCGATTAAACAAACTTCGTTGCAAAATACAAATGATAATACATAAATAATAATACGCGAGTAAAAATGTACGGGATGTTATCGAGGAAAAGTGAAGGAGATACGGTACGGTACGGTCACTTTATAGGTAAAGCTGGTTTTATGAAAATAAAGATGGTTGTTGGTTCAAATCCAGCTCGTGGCTTTTCTTTTCAAGTTTTTCTTTAACAATCTCTATTATTTTTATTATTGTCTCCTTTTCTACATAATCAGCATAAACACGGTTGTGTGCTAAAACAATTGCTTGTATTGTTATAAAACTTTTAATAAAGGCTTCACAAGAAGTACTCGTATATGATTCGAAAACAATTTAAATCAGATGACACTATCGAGTGGTCTGCGGATGTTGTTCAGCGCACACCTTCAAGATTATTAGAGAAAGATCCGACTCAACCCGAATCATTCAAAACATAAAACGATGTTCTTGTCCAAGGAGAAAGACAGCTCGAATTTTTAACTGGCGACCAAAGTATAACCAAACAACAATGAGTTATAAATACAATGCAATTATACATTTGTTCATTTTGCAATATATGTGCTATCATCAAATCATATACTGGCCCCCTATCCGTGTTTTGTAAGAATAAATAATAAAGAAATGGTGGTATGCCTACCTTAGCCTCGAGGGTCTCCAGTTGCGCCATCCGCGGCGGGATGTCCGCGCCTGCGCCTGCGCCAGCGCACTGCAACAGACAACACACTAAATGTTATACTCGTAATTGCCTTCATTTGTTGTGGACGCCATTCATGTTTATATGTAACATCCACAATTCCTGTTTATATGTAACATCCACAATTCATGTTTATATGTAACATTCACAATTCATGTTTATATGTAACATCCACAATTCCTGTTTATATGTAACATCCACAATTCATGTTTATATGTAACATTCACAATTCATGTTTATATGTAACATCCACAATTCATGTTTATATGTAACATTCACAATTCATGTTTATATGTAACATCCACAATTCATGTTTATATGTAACATCCACAATTCATGTTTATATGTAACATCCACAATTCATGTTTATATTTAACATCCACAATTCATGTTTATATGTAACATTCACAATTCATGTTTGTATGTAACATCCACAATTTGCTGTTTATATGTAACATCCACAATTCATGTTTATATGTAACATCCACAATTCATGTTTATATGTAACATTCAAAATTCATGTTTATATGTAACATACACAATTCATGTTTATATGTAACATTCACAATTCATGTTTATATGTAACATCCACAATTCATGTTTATATGTAATATTCACAATTCATGTTTATATGTAACATACACAATTCCTGTTTATATGTAACATTCACAATTCATGTTTATATCTAACATCCACAATTCATGTTTATATGTAACATCCACAATTCATGTTTATATGTAACATCCACAATTCATGTTTATATGTAACATTCACAATTCATGTTTATATGTAACATTCACAATTCATGTTTATATGTAACATACTATAAATTTAAACCACAATTCGATGCGGTATCGAGAGTGGATTATCTGATAAATTTACGATTACATTTTGTGACCATCGGCTTTTTTTATGTTCAATGTTTTTTGTTAAAATATCTAAGAGGTGCATGGCCGCGCGGTAACGCACTCAACTTCAGTGCGGAAGGTCGTCGGTTCGAATCCCGCGGTATGCTACTCCCCTCGAACGAAACAGGCACTTTTTCCGCCTAGTGTTCGAGGGTATAAGAATACCTATGACTTCGGTCATATGTATTTTTTGAAATTTGTTAACTCTAATGTATGACAGAATACGGAATGAAGAGATTAGGGATGAATGTGAAATAAAGATGATGTGTTGAGTAAGATGAACAAGATAGTTTGACAATAAAGAAGAAAAACAAATATACAGTGCAAATGTGAAAGGAAGTCGTTGTAAAGGAGAATATAATTGGATCAATGTATGATATTAAAAGAAGGAAATGTAAAAAGTCAAAGAAATCGTAGGCGCGGTGTGGATATATAGTAGAAGAGGCGAAAAATGTGTGCCGCGATAGGAAGGTTGGCGATCTCTCATCTCTGCCTACCCTAACAGGGAGACGGCGTGATGGTATGTGTGTAATTTTTTTTGTACTAAATTCAAGATAATTTAGCGTGTGTCCTAGTAGGACGTGCTGATGATGTTGATGTTGACATCTCTGTATTCGCTTAAGTAGAATTCTGTGTTCCTTTTCGTTCGGGGTCATCAATTTAGCGGGATGCTTAATTTGATACGTCGTGATGATTTTGACTTGTTTGTATTTAAAATAAAATACGTCGATTCAGGAATGCGGGAAGTGAGAGTGAATAATCAATAAATAGTAAACAGCGATGAATGGTCAAGTGAATAATAACAAGTGCCTTTATTCATCGATAAGTAGGTATATATAGAATTTCAGAACGGGACGCGTGAATGCGTCCGAGGTATATCTCGATCTCACTCCTGCGCGTGCTGAGGTGGTCGCAAGCGCTGCGGATACTACAGTGGGTAGGATATTTATTGTCGAAACGGCGAGACGGCGTGATATGTTCTCTTTCTACCTTGGAATGCGATGTAAATATTATTTGCGTGTAAACAGTGTTGACGTTTCTGGTATGTGACAATTGTACATATCCAGAGGTTGATTCATCGGTCGTTGACCCTGCATGTTGACAATGTTTTAGGGACGTGGGTACCCTACAATAATGACATGAGATATCGTAGTACGCCTAATACACTTTATTTACGGGTCAAAGTAAGTCCACACCATTCTGCAATATAATAATTGAGTAAATTTCTATCTTTGTTTCGAACGATGCAAAAGAGAATTGTGGAACTACGCTTCGTGTGGGTAGTTATGCGGATGTAACAATAACACTAATGGCAGGTTTGCACATTTCAATTACAATAAAGTGAAGGAGTTCGGAGGTAAGCGGCGCGGCGCGGCACCTCTCCATCGCGCGAATGTGCCCAGCCTACACGTACTATCTATGGACACAGACGCAGAACCCATCGGGATATGTTATAGTATAACGGTGCTCTACGGGTATCTGCGCCGGCCTCGGCCTCGGCCTCTGCCTCGGTGCCGCGCGTCGTGACGAGAGTGGGACGCCGGAAAACCATCCGAGAGCCCCGTCCCATCGGATCTGCTATGCAACAATAGAATGTTCTTTTTCAAAACAATGCTATCAATTACTTCGCCGAGACATCTTCATTTCTTTTTTTCTTCCAGACAACGTTTATTTTTTCTCTATAGCTATACCTATATATATGTACACGATTATATCGAATATAAGACATAAAACATATTTCTATTGCAAAAATATATTGATTTAGTAGAAAGGAAAAAGCTCATTTCAACTCCTCAAGACTTTGTAGGACTCATGATGATCGCCTATTATAAAATATTTTTATTGGTGCCAGAAAGAAAAATTAATTGTTTTTTATTTTATTTTGACTTAATAAGTTACATAGCAAAACATGATAAGGCATCCTAAAACGCACTATTTATGGAATAATATCACTTTACTACACGTACCTATAAACAATTTAATCGTCATGTCCTTCGATTTGTCAGGTGATACTCCAATTTCCAATATCACTAATCATAGAGTTGATGTCGTATAAGTTTATTTATTTATTTTATTTATTTATTTTTTCAAAACAGGCTTAGCCCAATTACTTTGAAAATACAAAACATCAAAAAAGAAGAAAAAATTACATAGAGGGGAAAAAAATAAATTATATAAAATAAAAAATAATGCATATGCATACAAACGAGTAAATACACACAAACATATTACACACATATATTCACAGTCATTTAGGTATGTTGATGAGTGCCTTCTAACGCGCTCAATCTAAGGAGAAAATTTACTTTTGCTTTTGGTAATGTGATATGAAATATGTCAATATCCGAAGCAGTCCCGTTCAGAAGAGTTAAGGCCCTTCCAACAGGCATAGCGGCTGGAAGACCCGTTCTTGCGTATGTTATTGAGAACAGTTCTTGCCGGCGCAGTCTAGCGTAATTGTTAGGAACATTTAACGCTAATCTTTGTAGTAATGCTGGACAGCTCACAACTCCTCGAACGCGTCTGTCAACGTATACCAGGAGACGCACATCTCTTCTTACGCTCAAGGAGTTATACCCGAGCATGCCCAGCAGGAACTGAGTAGGATAAAGCCATGGATAGACACCGAACTCTCTCATATAGATATATCGTAGATATTTTTTTTGTACTTTCTCCACCATGAGCGAGTTCTGCGCCCCCACTGGGCTCCAAATGCAAGCATTGCTTTCTAGTTTACTACGGATCAATGAATTAAACAACGTTTTGAGCACCAATTGGTTTTCAAACGACTTAGAGATTCTCATCACAAATCCTACAGTTTTATAAGCTGAGTTGCACATAACTTCTATGTGAGGACCAAACGCGAGATTGCTGTGGAACAAGACACCCAGATCTTTAATATTATCTGTGCGGGGTATAGGTGTAGATTCTAGTGTATATCTATGGAATTTCAAGACGTGTGAGCGATAATACGACATCATTTTGCACTTTGATGCATTTAAATATAATTTATTATTGTGGCTCCACTCACAAACGTTGTTGAGATCTGACTGTAGGTCTAAGCAGTCGGTATAAGAACGAATTTTTTTTAAGATTTTGAGGTCATCAGCAAATAGAAGAAATGTGGATTTTTTATAACTCTACCTATAACCTACTCTACCTAAGTTTAGATACATTAGACTAGAGACAAAGACACGGTGGTACGAGTAAACCCGACACATAGTACTCTACTGTGTACTACTTAAGAGTTATACGAATACAATCCAAATACAATCAAACAGTTTTTAAATCCCAAACTAAACATCTACGACTGCCCAGTCTAAGTTAAAACAAACCACACGTGTTTTATTAAAATCAGTTCGAATATGTTTTGAGGCTATCGCGGTTCTTCGTATCAGTTATATTAATAAGATCTTTTGAAGTGTTATCCTGGCAGGTTGGTCTTTTTTATGCCGACGTTTTGATAACTTTACAGCCTTCGTCTTAAAGGCTTGTATGTTGTCAAATTTGCCATAAAAGGATGCACGTCAGATACTGATAGGCTTACTGCAGAGTCTCAACCGTAAGCAAAGCACCTGCGTTCGTTCCGGCTCGCGACTGTAACAATATGAGCTCATAGTTCCACCCCACCATGAGAGAACAAGCGCGCGGTTTCCACAAAGGCTCAAACTATTATTCATTTTCATTAATGGGGTACCATGCTGATTTTGAAAAACTGAAACATGAAATGTTTTAGAAACGTTGACATTGAAAGCCAAATCACTCGACACAACACTCCGAAAGGCCTTATATTATTTAAAGCAGTTCAAGTGTAAATGAGAAAACAAAGGTAACGAGTGTACACTCATACGAGTACCCATGGAGAAGAACGTGTCCGACAAGTGGAGGTGGACTTGTTGGAGTAGTTTCACGCACGATTGCGTTGTATTTACGTGGACAACTCCAACTTTCGTTTTCCTGCGGTGTCTGCGCGAGCTGATGCTGGGACTTCGTCAGTCATTACCACACCACAGTCGGCTACTGGTGTTATGCGCATTTGCATAACAAAGAATCAGTATACTCGTAAATAAAATAGAATTCATTCATTGAAGACACATTAACATTTTGTTCAGGATAGTCCATAAGTCGCGCTCCAATTATTTTATTCAAGGTGTTTTTAATCATATTAATAAAAAGACAATTTATAAAGTGCCGTCTAGAGAGCAAACTCTCATCACGAGCGCTCTCACTCGGGATTCGAACCTTCTAATATAGCGATTAAAATACTTGTAAATAAATCTGTTATTTGATTATTTGAAAGAAATCTTTTATTTGAGTGTGCGGAAAGGAAGGCACTGATTGCGGCCATTAGATTAGGTACTTCCCCGCATCTGCATATGTTAGTAAAAACATATTTGGTAAGAAAACCACAGAAAATTTACCAAAGGAAGACGAACTACAAAAAAACCTTTATACTCGTAGATGTTCCGATATGTGTCGGTAACACATTCGGTTTTAGGTCGAATGAAGTGTCTGTGTGTAGTATTCATATTACATCATACATTTTGATAACACCTCCCAAAAAAGTAATGATTTTAAGTGCTTCCTAAAGTTGCACACGCCATCCATATCTCTAACACTAAGAGGTGACCATTTCACGCCACATGACTAGTTTTAATGTATCTTGTAACTTCATTTCTTATACTTTTTGAATTTTATACAGAAAGAATTATAAATAATTTTTAATTTTCGTTGTAGTGTCGTTCGAGACATTTCGAGCTAAGCTGAACGTCGTTTGATTATACAATATTACCAGCAACACTGTTTTGTACCCTTTGTCTTACTGTTCTCGTGCGCGCGAATAGTACGCGATCTTCCGGCTCGAGGCAAGTCTGATGCGACTGCTGATCTCCGATGTCTCTCCTAAACGTCGATCTTGCTGGACAATCTCCACCAGTCAAATGACGTCAATATTACTTTTGTATTCGAGTACTAAATTTGTGAATAAAGCTTCAACCCCTAACGTTCATTTTTCTGTTGTTTAATTATCCATAATAAAACTTATGTACACCTTTTAAATAATATGGAATAAATTTAAAAAAACGGATGCTTGAAACTGAAGCACGACTAATGGGCGACCCTTTATATTATGTTCGAGTTCACGAACTGTCGTAACCACCCACACTCTTACGAGGGACGAAAATGTCCTCGTTCTAAGTGATTGCTCATAGGAAAACGGAAAATAACATTATTTAATTAACATCGTGGCGAAAAAGGAATAATTCGCAAATAATAAATTATTATATTTAATTGATTCACTAAAACACTCGAGACAATTATATAGGTATAACCCAACCAGTTGAAGGGTTTTCCCTCAACAAGACTTGTGTGAGCTCCACTGATGACGAGGTGGCCTTGAATTTGGTACGACCATTCCGTTGTCTAATTAATGGTGACAGAATTATCTGGGGAATGTGTTTTATTTTTTTCCATATATTGTATATATAATAATTTGTTATATTTTCACTGACTGGCTGACATGACGGACCTGCCTATGAGATTGTTATATTTTCACTGACTCGCTGACATGACGGACCTGCCTATGAGATTGTTATATTTTCACTGACTCGCTGACAAGACGGACCTGCCTATGAGATTGTTATATTTTCACTGACTCGCTGACATGACGGACCTGCCTATGAGATTGTTATATTTTCACTGACTCGCTGACATGACGGACCTGCCTATGAGATTGTTATATTTTCACTGACTCGCTGACATGACGGACCTGCCTATGAGATTGTTATATTTTCACTGACTCGCTGACATGACGGACCTGCCTATGAGATTGTTATATTTTCACTGACTCGCTGACATGACGGACCTGCCTATGAGATTGTTATATTTTCACTGACTCGCTGACATGACGGACCTGCCTATGAGATTGTTATATTTTCACTGACTCGCTGACATGACGGACCTGCCTATGAGATTGTTATATTTTCACTGACTCGCTGACATGACGGACCTGCCTATGAGATTGAACCTTGGTAATTGGGCTTTCAATCCTTGGTATTATTTATAAAGCATATTTTTGTTTAAAAATCTTGATTAATTTTCACACAGTTTTCTTTTGCAATAAAAAATAACAAATATTATCAAGTGAATTGTCAAGAGTCGGTACAACAGAAGTCTAAGCTTTGAACTAATGTGGATTCAACAATAAAACAAAACCATCTGTTGACTTGCATCTGTTCTCGAATCTGCATATCATATTATTATTCTCCAAACAAATCCTACCTTGCAATTCAGTCGTAGATAATATTCTCTTGCCTTTGCATATTCTGCATATCTCTGCCCGCCCACACGGTCCACACGGTCCCTGTTTCCCCTCGCCTCGGCTATATCCATCATAATATCTCCATCCACATGCTCGAGAATCGCCGAGGTAGGCAATTTGTGCCGCGAAGGTCATCGATCATTCATTGTTTCATAAAGCCATACCCCATTCTGTGATTTTTATAATGACACCAATATGGTTTGCCCGGAGACAAATTATAGCTGTACGCTTAGCAATTTGCGCTCCTAAGTAACGGATATCTCGGCTGGTTTACTCGTACTTTAATATTTTAGAAGGCACATTATGGTTGCCTTCATCTTTCCTATTTGTAAGAGATACCTGTTTTGTTTGGTCATTGTTTTGATGCCTTTTCAATGAATATGTTTATAAACCTGAATGGCGAATTAATATTTAAATGGTTTTATCATGACTATATTTAGAAACAATTTGATCTTTTTTTTTGGGTTCCTGGTTGAATGACAAAATTCCCACATTTGATACTTATACAATAATAATGTCTTGTCTCGACTAATGAATGACTTATTATGTATCCTGCTTGGAATAATAATAATGAAACAATAATGTGTATGGCACCGCTCAGAGAGCTTAACAATTAGGCAAATTAAACATATTACAAAACAAATGTATATACCATAAGTGAAGTGTAAGGATAGGAAAGAGGTGAACATTATACTATATTAGGTTAGGTTACGCTAGGTTAGGTTAGGGTAGGTTAGGTTAGGTTAGGTTAGGGTAGGTTAGGCTAGGCACTTGCCCACATCTGCATATGTTTAGAAAAATATATATGAGTATAGTAAGAAAACTGTACGAAGACGAATTACAAATAATCCTTTTAAGATCTTCTGATATGTGATACTCGTAGTAGCACATACTCGTACGGTTACACCAGGATTTAGACGTGGAACTCATAGCTTTTTATAGAAAAAAGTCTAGTTAACTTAAGGCATGCCTCGAAAATGCCAGACTGTACTCGTATGTCAAAAATAGTGTTTAAGATAGCACTCTAGGGAAGAAGTGCAGGGAAGACAAAGGAGTTAGAAACCGCAAATGTTTGTATATACTCGTATATTGAAACGAGTTCCAGTTTAGTTTTCACCGAACGCATTTTCAACATCTTTCTAGTAAATAAGGAAAAAAATATCAAATAGCAATCATCCCGCCAGGTTGTATATTATACAATGAAAATGTAAGATGTACAATCCAATGAAACGACTGTTCGAGGACAGCCTTCATTCTGGACTGGGGCAGCACTCCCGAGAGTGCATGGGACAATACAATGAAACGACTGTTCGAGGACAGCCTTCATTCTGGACTGGGGCAGCACTCCCGAGAGTGCATGGGACAATACAATGAAACGACTGTTCGAGGACAGCCTTCATTCTGGACTGGGGCAGCACTCCCGAGAGTGCATGGGACAATACAATGAAACGACTGTTCGAGGACAGCCTTCATCTTAACTGGAGCAGCACTCCCGAGAGTACATGGGACAAATTTACCCTCCCTCGACTCGACTAGTTATGGAGGAGAGAAAATGAAGATCCTGCCACTGGCTTAGTCAAAATCTCACACTGTGATGCCTGAGGCCATCTGTTTACTAAAAACTGTAAACATATGATAAAAAGTCATTCGTGGAATTAAATTTGTCGCTGTACCTATTTGGTACCTCACGACTACACGCGATGAAGAAGAATTACGATATGAAATGTTATATCTCGTAATCGAGCATTTTGCCAGCCCTCACGTGGATGGAAGACATCTGGGCTTGTATTGGTGTGTACAACTGTTGCACTTCAGCAAGCACAGAGTGTTGTCGACAGATGAAACTCGAAGTTCAATGTTCCAAGAGAATTGCCAGATTTCATCTGCTGCAGCCTTTCATTAAGAAGAGTTTTATGTGTCGCTAGTTTTGTGTTGTTTTAAAAATGTATGGTTTGCAGCATATAAGCTTCCGAAAAATATGCATTCTAATGTAAAACAGTCTAATAGTAAAACCAGTAAGAAATCAAACCTGGGGGGCTCGCTTGCTTAATGTGAACGTTAACGGTTTTAGATACAGATACAGGGCCGTGGACATTGTTATATTACAATATAATGTGCGTATTTTGGATGACAACAAAATTAAATACAAAAAATATTAATCGCATAAAATATTAGTGAACATATGTGTATTAGGTTTAAATACTGCATCATTAACTATGAATGAAAATTGTACCCAAGGTGTAAAGTAAAGTTGATAATCTCAACAGCTCACTTAATTCAGACCGTGATCAACACAACTCCGACGCACATTTGTATTTTTATGATAATTAAGTAATTATGGATTTCTCAACAAGCTTCTGATAGAAGTATCTCAGATGAAAAGACATAAAAAAACACTTTCTCCTTTCATCGTATATGAATTGATATGAGAACCTATCGACACTTTTTATACGGAATAACAGATGTAATATTTCTTCTTCAATGGGAATCGCCTCCCTCCACAGCACCTTATTGTACAAAAGATTCTGAATTTCTCCCATTGCATTGATGGCATTCTCCACACGTTATCTACTTTTTCCAAATCAAACCCTAGTGTGGTAGTGCATAGCTAACATAGAATATACAGGTGTAACAATTAACAAATATTTAGTGATTGTTTTCACATATCCTTTGATAGACTTTACACCAGGTATATATATACACATAGGTATATAGTATTAAAAAATAATTTTATTACAATAGTTTTGTGTACATCTTCTTCAAGAAAGAAAGTATTATTTCTCGAAATTAGACGGTTTATATCATATGAGTGGTCAAATAAGAGTATAACAACATGTATTATATGAGTGGTCAAATAAGAGTATAACAACATGTATTATATGAGTGGTCAAATAAGAGTATAACAACATGTATTATATGAGTGGTCAAATAAGAGTATAACAACATGTATTATATGAGTGGTCAAATAAGAGTATAACAACATGTATTATATGAGTGGTCGAATAAGAGTATAACAACATGTATTATATGAGTGGTCAAATACGAGTATAACAACATGTATTACATGAGTGGTCAAATAAGAGTATAACAACATGTATTATATGAGTGGTCAAATAAGAGTATAACATTATGTGTTACATGAGTGGTCAAATAAGAGTATAACAACATGTATTATATGAGTGGTCAAATAAGAGTATAACAACATGTATTATATGAGTGGTCAAATAAGAGTATAACAACATGTATTATATGAGTGGTCAAATAAGAGTATAACATTACGAGTATGTGTTATATGAATGGTCAAATAAGAGTATAACAATATGTATTATATGAGTGGTCAAATAAGAGTATAACAACATGTATTATATGAGTGGTCAAATAAGAGTATAACAACATGTATTATATGAGTGGTCAAATAAGAGTATAACAACATGTATTATATGAGTGGTCAAATACGAGTATAACAACATGTATTATATGAGTGGTCAAATAAGAGTATAACATTATGTATTATATGAGTGGTCAAATAAGAGTATAACAACATGTATTATATGAGTGGTCAAATAAGAGTATAACATTACGAGTATGTGTTATATGAATGGTCAAATAAGAGTATAACAATATGTATCATATGAGTGGTCAAATAAGAGTATAACAACATGTATTATATGAGTGGTCAAATAAGAGTATAACAACATGTATTATATGAGTGGTCAAATAAGAGTATAACAACATGTATTATATGAGTGGTCAAATACGAGTATAACAACATGTATTATATGAGTGGTCAAATAAGAGTATAACATTATGTGTTACATGAGTGGTCAAATAAGAGTTTATACTCTTATTTGACCACTCATATAATACATGTTGTTATCAACATGTATTATATGAGTGGTCAAATAAGAGTATAACATTATGTGTTACATGAGTGGTCAAATAAGAGTATAACAACATGTATTATATGAGTGTTCAAATAAGAGTATAACAACATGTATTACATTAGTGGTCAAATAAGAGTATAACAACATGTATTATATTTGTAGCATTGGAGGAAAAAGCAAAAATAATGGGACTTGTCATAAATGAAGATAAAACAAAATTGATGATTGCTTCTAATACCGCATATCCATACCCCCAGGTTTTCTCAGCTGCAAATTACAACTTTGAAATAATTAATTCATTTACATACTTAGGCTCAACAGTTACCAGTGATAATAACACCCGAGAAGAAATTGACAGAAGGATAATGGCAGCAAACCGATGTTACTACGCTCTCCAAAAACAGTTAAGATCCAAATTACTGCGAAGAACCACAAAAACACTATTGTACAGGACCCTGATCAAACCAGTCCTCACATATGCCTCTGAAACCTGGGTGATGACAAAACACACTGAAGGGTCCATCGCAGGATTTGAAAGAAGGGTTCTTAGGACAATATACGGCCCAGTGAGAGACCACAATGGTTGGCGTCGTCGATATAACCGAGAGCTATATGATATCTATAAAGAGCCCGATGTGATCGGATCCGTCAGAGTAGGGCGCTTGAGATGGGCTGGTCACATAATCAGAATGGACGACGACAACCCTACAAAACGCCTCACGCTCTCAGTAACACAGGGACGTAGAAGACCAGGAAGGCCCAAAATGCGATGGATGGACAGTGTCAACACGGATGCATCGGTGTTGTCAGTGAGAAATTGGAGAATAAGGGCATCAAACAGACAAGAATGGAGGAAGCTCCTGGATTCAGCCAAGGCCCACCCAGGGCTGTCGAGCTTAGGATAATAATAATAACATGTATTATATGAGTGGTCAAATAAGAGTATAACAACATGTATCATATGAGTGTTCAAATAAGAGTATAACAACATGTATTACATGAGTGGTCAAATAAGAGTATAACAACATGTATTACATGAGTGGTCAAATAAGAGTATAACAACATGTATTACATTAGTGGTCAAATAAGAGTATAACAACATGTATTACATGAGTGGTCAAATAAGAGTATAACAACATGTATTATATTATACAATATTGTAAAATAAATGTTAGAATTTTAAATATTTCTTTAAAAAAATATGTTAATGTTTTTAGTTTTGAATTATTTTCAAACTTTCGAAGTTTAATTTAAAAAAAGGTGATGATATATTGTAATAAGATACAATAATATTCCCTTTAGTTCGAATTGTCTTTTTATTAGTTAGCTGTTTTAAGTTAGCTCCATTTAAACTTTTCTAAATCTCTAGCCTCGATACATTATTTTATCTAAATACTTTTCAGAGAAATGATCGAAGACAACGCAATATTTAAATAAGCGGCGAGCAACAAGGTATAATCATCGGTGGAAGTGGGCGGCCAGGGGCGGCCAGGGCGGAGTCGGATTCAAATATTTTTGTAATATTTATCAACATATGTCATTAAAACGTCATCGACAGCCCTGACATACACATACAAAGCAATCAATAGCAAACTGATCAGATGGGCGACTCGAAATTTTACTTAGAAAGTTATTAAAAAAATATTTATTTATTTGGTCAAAAATCAAAAATGTTTCATTTTAAAGGTTGCTCGTTTCCCCGTTCGTTCAGATTATATTATTTCCATTATGTCTTTTAACACTTGCCACCCTATGATGGATAGTGAGTGACCAGGACTTACATAATAAAATAATTTTATAGCTAATTACAAAAAATAACCTAGCAGATTTTGCATCATTTTAATTTAAAACATACATTTTTCACTGGATGCTGAGCGTCCAGCACAGTGGCTGGCGGAATTGTTTAGCACAGTAAGGCAAGTGTTAACTGCGTGATTTGTTAATAATTTGGAGGGGTCTGAAAATGAATAATCAGTTTTGTACGATACATTTACGAATGAATGTACATCGATCATATTTATTTAAAATACAAAAAAAACTAATAAAAACTTGCAAAGCACATCCTTCAACAGTTAATAGAATATAAATTTTGAGAGAATTACCTCACATTTTGCTGGTATCTTTTTTTTTAAATATGGGTTCCACTGGAAATTAAACTCAAAACCTCCGAGCTGAGCTGGAAGACAGACATCTTATCAACTAGGTCACGAAGGTCATCTTTTTTAGAAAATAAAAATATTCATATAAATTATTAAACGAAAAATAATTCAAACGTGATATTGTATTTTAAAGGGTGAGAATAGGAAAGTATTGGCCGCGGCCATTAGGTTGAGTATTTCCTCGCATAAGTATATGAATCTAATTTGGTTCGGACATTTATGAAGATAGGACAAATAACACGAGAGATAAATAATGAAGAAAGAATGACCAAGCGAATATACAAGTCAGAAGTGTAAGATGTGGGTGGAAGAGGCAGACCGAGGAGAACGTAGCTGGTCCAAAAAGACCAGATTTTTAAAGAAGGTAAAGTGAGATGAATGAATAATAGAAGATTGTGTGAAGAGGCGAAAGTCGTGTACTTGAATAAAAGAGTTTTGAAGTCTGTTGTCTCGACCTACCCTTCAAGGGGTGATACGAGTATGTACGTGTGTGTATGTTAGCTTAAGATACATTTTTGTATTTTTGTGAATAATTTAAGAACGAATATTTTAATTAACTTGTCTTATGCGCTATTGTTTCCATGTTATGTAAAAGAGACTATTGTGTCGTGAATTAAACAAATAAAGAAATATTTTACTGTGTGCTACCACCACCTTCCATGCCCTACACGTATGTCCGCAGTTCAATGATATTCCCCAATAACCTCCCACCCCCTTCCATGCCCTAAACGTATGTCCGCAGTTCAATGATATTCCCCAATAACCTACCACCCCCTTCCATGCCCTACACGTATGTCCGCAGTTCAATGATATTCCCCAATAACCTCCCACCGCCTTCCATGCCCTACACGTATGTCAGCAGTTCAATGATATTCCCCAATAACCTCCCACCCCCCTTCCATGCCCTACACGCATGTCCGCAGTTCAATGCTATTCTCCAATAACCTCCCACCCCCTTCCATGCCCTACAAGTATGCCCGCAGTTCAATGATATTCCCCAATAACCTCCCACCCCCTTCCATGCCCTACACGCATGTCCGCAGTTCAATGCTATTCCCCAATAACCTCCCACCACGATGTGCCCCAGAATTCAGGTAATGACGACACCCGACGACACCCATTAGTAATCTGCCCGCTTTGGTTTTGCGCAATGCCTTATCACTCGACATCACGCGTGGGAAAATTCGTTATGAAATTTAAGGAGACTAATTCTGTGTCGGAATCTGTAAATATACTCGTATTTATTATATCTTAAACTGGATTCTTTATATTATGACACTCGCGACTTTTTCTACACTTAAATTTGCGGGGGGGTAGTTTAAAATAAATCATATATGTACATCCATAAATAAAAAGTATTTTTTTCGCTGACTGGCCATATAGTACGGAATATATGTTAGTTATTTAGGATTGTAGCTTACCCCTCAGTCTATTCACCTAATCCACTTCAACTAGACAGTTAACTCTATGATATCCAGACAATCTCAATAGAAAAAAAAATTCAAGTAACAATTAATAAAATTAGCTACCTTAAATCTTCATGCATAGTGTCAATTATGAAAATATTTTTTTAATATTTTTGTAACCTCCAATTAAACTCCCTTCTCGAACCTCCAATTCAATTCGAGTTGGTAAAACACCAAATATAATTCAACAATTGGATTATGCTAACTCGTATTACTATACAATATACGAGTATGTCGGCATATCAATGGGCATTACTTGGCAAAGAGATTATTCTAGTCTCAAAATGAAAATAAAATATTAATATTTAAGGTGTTTACACTGAGGAGCTTTAAACATAAAAATTTGTTATATTTAACATTAAATAACTTTGTTATTCCACTGATTAAAATAATAATAATAAAATACACGTGTTTCTACCTCCGACTAATGTTATTAGGGAAATTGGGAATTCGTATATTATAATTAGTGGAATAACAAATTAATTTATTTTTAAATATAGCTGAAACTTCTGATAAAACATTTTGATTTGTTTAATAAAACATTGTTTTCCACTTAAGATCACGGTATGACCCTACCGACTTTAGGGTGTTCCCCTCGTCATAAAGGAGTCAGAAACAAGACTGACTTATGCTCGGTGTGTTTTTTTGAACAAATTATGGTACATTGTTTTATTAAACAAAAAACAGTGTTAGATCAAACCAGTTCCAAACAAAAAAAGGTTGTTTTCATCTTAAATATTGTATATTTTTCCAATAGCGATAACATAACGCTCACAGTTAGATCCCATAACGTCATATATTACGCAATAATAAATTCACTTTTCAACCATCAATGATATTTTATTACCCGGCCAGATAATTACATTCAAATTTTTGCTAATAATACAGTTCGCGGAGGTGGTACACTGATGTAATTCCCGCCCACTTAGTACGCATCTGTAATGTGTTAATTGACAATACACTGGAATAAAATAACAATACAAAACAATTATCCGCGTCTTTACTCATTCTGCAGCGATCTGTGTAGACATGACCGGGAGAACTCGGCTATAATATTATACACGTAATAACAATAAGACAGACCTTCCCTAAGGATATTCTAGCTCGGAATTTAGAGGACAGACCCTCCCTAAGGATATTCTGACTCGGAATTTAGAGGGCAGACCCTACCTAAGGATATTCTCACTCGGAATTTAGAGGACAGACCCTACCTAAGGATATTCTCACTCGGAATTTAGAGGACAGACCCTCCTAAAGGATATTCTAACTGGGAATTCGAACCGACTATCATTGACAGACACAAAATATTACTCGAACCGGGCAATATCAAAATCTGCAAAGATGATGATAGCCCACAAAAGTACAATAGTATGATGCCAACTATGATGTATGGGTGTGAAACAAAAGACTGAAAAAAGCCGAATAACTGCTTTAAAAATACGTGCATTGAAAATAATACATGGAGTGACAATGTATGATAGACCGAAGTGATTAAGGTGAATGTGAATTTAAGGCTGGTGGAGTATTGAATAAGATGAAAAAGAGCACGCTGATATGGTTTGGTATGGTATGGCTGTACAGATAAATACTCGTAGCGCAAGAGTGAACGGAAAGCGTGTGAGACGAAGATGGAGGAAAGTGTGGTTGGATCAAGTGAATGACATTCTGAAAGAAGGAACGAAGAAAGTTAGAGAAATCGTAAAAGTTGTATAAGAAAGTATATGAATGTAGCAGAAGCTTAGGATGTATATCGAGATAGGAAAGTCTGGCGCCTTGTCTTCTCTGCCTACATAGGTACAAGGAGATGGCGTGATGGTATGTATGTATGTACAAATTGCATAATAAAGATATAACATATGTATAAATCGAGTGTACGGATAGGAATAGGAAGGTACGAATAGTAGCTACAGCCATTAATCGAGTGTACGGATAGGAATAGGAAGGTACGAGTAGTAGCTACAGCCATTAATCGAGTGTACGGATAGGAATAGGAAGGTACGAGTAGTAGCTACAGCCATTAATCGAGTGTACGGATAGGAATAGGAAGGTACGAATAGTAGCTACAGCCATTAATCGAGTGTACGGATAGGAATAGGAAGGTACGAGTAGTAGCTACAGCCATTAATCGAGTGTACGGATAGGAATAGGAAGGTACTCGTAGTAGCTACAGCCATTAATCGAGTGTACGGATAGGAATAGGAAGGTACTCGTAGTAGCTACAGCCATTAATCGAGTGTACGGATAGGAATAGGAAGGTACGAGTAGTAGCTACAGCCATTAATCGAGTGTACGGATAGGAATAGGAAGGTACGAGTAGTAGCTACAGCCATTAATCGAGTGTACGGATAGGAATAGGAAGGTACTCGTAGTAGCTACAGCCATTAATCGAGTGTACGGATAGGAATAGGAAGGTACTCGTAGTAGCTACAGCCATTAATCGAGTGTACGGATAGGAATAGGAAGGTACGAGTAGTAGCTACAGCCATTAATCGAGTGTACGGATAGGAATAGGAAGGTACTCGTAGTAGCTACAGCCATTAATCGAGTGTACGGATAGGAATAGGAAGGTACTCGTAGTAGCTACAGCCATTAATCGAGTGTACGGATAGGAATAGGAAGGTACGAGTAGTAGCTACAGCCATTAATCGAGTGTACGGATAGGAATAGGAAGGTACGAGTAGTAGCTACAGCCATTAATCGAGTGTACGGATAGGAATAGGAAGGTACTCGTAGTAGCTACAGCCATTAATCGAGTGTACGGATAGGAATAGGAAGGTACGAGTAGTAGCTACAGCCATTAATCGAGTGTACGGATAGGAATAGGAAGGTACGAATAGTAGCTACAGCCATTAATCGAGTGTACGGATAGGAATAGGAAGGTACTCGTAGTAGCTACAGCCATTAATCGAGTGTACGGATAGGAATAGGAAGGTACGAGTAGTAGCTACAGCCATTAATCGAGTGTACGGATAGGAATAGGAAGGTACGAGTAGTAGCTACAGCCATTAATCGAGTGTACGGATAGGAATAGGAAGGTACGAGTAGTAGCTACAGCCATTAATCGAGTGTACGGATAGGAATAGGAAGGTACGAGTAGTAGCTACAGCCATTAATCGAGTGTACGGATAGGAATAGGAAGGTACTCGTAGTAGCTACAGCCATTAATCGAGTGTACGGATAGGAATAGGAAGGTACGAGTAGTAGCTACAGCCATTAATCGAGTGTACGGATAGGAATAGGAAGGTACGAATAGTAGCTACAGCCATTAATCGAGTGTACGGATAGGAATAGGAAGGTACTCGTAGTAGCTACAGCCATTAATCGAGTGTACGGATAGGAATAGGAAGGTACGAGTAGTAGCTACAGCCATTAATCGAGTGTACGGATAGGAATAGGAAGGTACGAGTAGTAGCTACAGCCATTAATCGAGTGTACGGATAGGAATAGGAAGGTACGAGTAGTAGCTACAGCCATTAATCGAGTGTACGGATAGGAATAGGAAGGTACGAGTAGTAGCTACAGCCATTAATCGAGTGTACGGATAGGAATAGGAAGGTACGAATAGTAGCTACAGCCATTAATCGAGTGTACGGATAGGAATAGGAAGGTACGAATAGTAGCTACAGCCATTAATCGAGTGTACGGATAGGAATAGGAAGGTACGAGTAGTAGCTACAGCCATTAATCGAGTGTACGGATAGGAATAGGAAGGTACGAATAGTAGCTACAGCCATTAATCGAGTGTACGGATAGGAATAGGAAGGTACGAGTAGTAGCTACAGCCATTAAATTAGATATGGTACGAGTACACTCCCTCTGTTCGGAGACTCACTAAACAATTTGGCCACGCCTCGAGCTATCGGCTCTCAGCCTCCATATTTATGCGCATTCATAATTATATTTTTCAACATTCGTTGTCCAGTATTCTCTATACCACTGTGTGGAGTGGAAACATTGAAGATAAGAAACAAATATACCTTCGAGATGTGGTGTCGGAAGTGGATACTCCTTATCCCATGGACTGCAAGGCGCACCGACATCTATACGAGTATTATCCGAGAATTGGAGATTACGGAAAGAGTTTCGACAACTTGCAGAAAAAGAATGGACTTTGGGCATGGTTACTAAGATTAAAATCTGAAGAAGCTGGTGATCAGAGTGACACTTGAGGTTGAGGTAAAGGTGATCAACATGGAGGTGTTCTATGAGATGAACGGATCAAATAAACGGGTTAACACTATCTTTAAGCGCTGCATTCAACATGGTCCAGGACCGAGAGGGATAGAAACAGGTGGTGCGCCGAGTTCGAGGCATAGCAGAGGACCACGACGCTGAACATTGAGTACACGACGACGAATAATGGTAACTATTTTGAATGATTGATGAAATATAAATAAGTCGTTGAATAGAACTGCGGACCGCAAGTTGGAAATTCCCGCTGTAAACTAGTAAAAGTAAATCCTATTATAATAGATCGATAATAACCCAGGCTCGGGGGTGTCTGCCTGTCTGCCTGTTCCTGTCCATCATTACGCGCTGATGATGGCCATCTCGGTCCTGTCCGGATGATCTCTTGATTGGTATCCTCGCCACGGCAACGCCTAAGTGGGCTTAATACCGCTAAAAAGGCAATCAAATTTGATTCGTGTAGCCTCCGGATTATTTCGGCGTCTGAAAACAACTGTCCAATCTCACACATACATAGAACCCACGCCATGCCCAAGTATGAATATGCACAAGCCCAACATGCACATATTAGAAGATTTAGAACCATATATGCGAATAAGAAATGACAGATCAACGAAATTGCAAATCTGTATAATAAACATTTACCGGGGTCCAAAAATAACTGAACGTGGACAAAATACTGCAAGAAGCCAAATAAAAGCTGTGAAAACGCGTGCACTCAGAAGAATACACGGCGTGACAATGTATGACAGTATACGGAATGAAGCATTTAGGGACGAATGTAAATTAAAGGCTGATATGTTAAGTAAGATTATGAAGATCACTCTGATATGGTTTGAGCGTGTAGAACGAATTAATGAAGAAAGACTTATAAAACAAATATGTAGTGCAAATGTGAGTAGAAGACGTAATAGAGGAAGACCAATGAAAGTATAGTTGGATCAAGAGAATGGTATTTTGAAAGAAGGAAGCGTACAAGTCAGATAAATCGTAGATGGTAAATGGATTTAGAAGAGGTTAAGGATGTGTATCGAGATAGGAAAGTCTGGCGCTGTGTCCACTATGTCTACCCCGACTGGGAAATGGTGTGATGGTATTTGTCATATGGAACTTCATTACATATCCTCATTGTTATAGGTGGAAATATCGAAGAGCGTGACTGAGAGATAGCATTGTCGTCGGTCCCAATAATTAATATTTTGGGTTTAGAACAACTGGAGTAGGCACTGCATTTGGTTGGCGTGCGTGTTGGCAGTACTGAACTCAACCAGAGCGGGATGGGATCTCAACCCTTTTATTATTCATGGGGATTGTATTATACTACAGTACAAGTATGTTACAGCCCGCCAGATTGTACTGTAACATATACAGTACACATACCGTTGTAACATATACAGTACAATCTGGCGGGCTTATTGGTATCTCTTTCAACCAACCAGAAAGATGTTAAAATGGCCTTAAGTGAAATTTAGGTTATTATTATTATTTTTTTTAAATTTAGGTTCCAACGGAAATCAAATCTGAAACCCCTGGGTTGGTAGACAGTCGTCTTACCAACTAAGCTACGGAGGCTTACGGAGGTATGATTGAGCTAAGTTGCGACATTTAGCTTTTCATTTTAGTGTTTTGGCGATGTTATGAAATAATATCTACAAAATGACAAATGGATGCGCCCGCCCCGCCGCAGGCAGGTGTGAAAAGTTATATTTTTATAATAATTCCATTACGAAACACTTTTTCCGTTCATTAGCAATAATAATCACAAGAATGACATTCTAAAATAATACATCATGGCGAAATCCCCAATTCTCATTAATAACAGATAATAGCAAAGTCAGTACGGTACGGTACGAGTCACTAGCGCAGCGTTTCACAATTAAATTTAGTCACAGAACCCTTTTATATTTTGTACAACATAACGGAGCCCCTTCAATATTTTCTTTGTAAAAGATCAAACACTTTAATATTAAAAGTTTCATTTTTCCAGGGGGAAAAGGCAACTGCACGTTTTGTCCACTTTCGGGTTCAATAAATAAATGCAACCGTCTTATGTACGTGTTTATCAGGGGGGAAATAAGAGGTTTTTATCTTAATTAAATGATAATTGTGGTAAAGACGGTTTCCCACCATGTGAAATACGAATCCAAATAACATTACTGCCGTTTCCTAGTATTTAGGTAGGTATTGTAAGTTTGGAAGTTCAGTTTGATTCACGACCACCCACGCTGTTACGGGAGATAAAATAAGTCCTCATCCAGCGCAATCTACATTAGAAGATTAAAATCTCCTTAGTTTTTTATATCTTAATGCGAAAAAAATAGCAGTGACGACGTGCTTAAGGTCTGACGCCGCAGAAGAGGAAAAACGACTCTTAATAATAAAACATAGTTTTAAAATGGATTGCGGCCCAGAGTTTACAGGGAGCCTAGCAAGTTGCCAGTACTTTCATAGGAAACTTCTGATGCATCAAAACCAACCTTTGACGCCACTAAATCAGAATAGTCCGAAGATAGACCGACGCAAGGCTGAGTGGAGATGCCTCGGATAATTGTTGACACGATTATACGAGTAATGGGAGTACCACAAGATACGAAATGGTACTCGTAGATGCGGTACAACGGATGCTCGTCCACTCAAACTACAGGTTCTGAATTACTGTTACAAAGGCATTTAAGTACACAAGCTGCGCAGTAAAAGGGACTTGACCCAAATATTGTCTTATTTGCTAGATATAACCGTATCCACAATATTTTAATCTTTTAATGTATTTATTTTTATTTTTTTCGCGAAAGTCTTAATTTTATCACACGGAACCCCATTAGGGAAACGCTGCAATAGCGTCAGACGGTGATTGGTGAAATCGACCAAATCAAATTACATAATTCACGGAGAACGAATGATATACAATTTGACGAACCGCCCGTGGATTAAAATCTGTTCGCATTGCGCACTCTATGTATTATTTCTCAGTTCGGATTAACGTCGTTTGACATTTAATTATGAAACGATATTTGATATTATTAAGAGATTGGTATATTAATATCATGTAACAAATTGCCGAATTAAAAAGAAACGACTGAAATGAGGTACGAGCTATGGTATGATGTCAGAAATGTTAACCCAGAGAAGTTGCGTCTATCGGACCAGACCGGACCGGACCGAGATTATTAATATATTACTCGCAATATTGACTCGGCCTCGTCCGGCAGGCAAAACAGGCAAACTGGCCAAACAGGCAAACTGGCAAAACAGACAAACTGGCAAAACAAAGTGTACCAAGCCTAAAGATTCATAAATATATTATTTACTGTTAATCTGAATATATGCATTATTTTAAGAATATTTTTATGCACACCATTAACAAACTATTAAACGGAACGAATTTTCATTATTGAAATGATTAAAAAAATATTTAAGTACATGTAATATTTATAAGCTCATCGTTTTTTTATAATATTCTCTTTGTTTGAAATCATTATTGTTTCACCAGAAACATAAGGATTGTTCCTGAGCTACAAGGGTGCCTAGGTTAGTTTCACCTGAAACATAAGGATCGTTCCTGAGCTACAAGGGTGCCTAGGTTAGTTTCACCTGAAACATAAGGATCGTTCCTAAGCTACAAGGGTGCCTAGGTTAGTTTCACCTGAAACATATGGATTGTCTTAAGCTACAAGGGTGCCTAGGCTAGTTTTACCTGGAGGCTCTTCACCTGAAATTTATTCTAGTCCTCGCACTTAGTACCACTTTTAAGTTCGCATATACCTCGCACTTAGTACCACTTTTAAGTTCGCATATACCAGAGAACAATACTTATGAAACGAAAAGCGGAGTTCAACTTTAGACATTACCAATTTATTCCGAATAACCACTGATCTGATAGATTGAAGACGTTTAGATTCATAAAAAATTTCATGCAAATTTTTAAAAATGTATGTAAGTGACGCACGAGAATTTTTCTTAGTATAGAAAATAAACCAATGGGCGTAATCAAATGTTTTTGAGTTAAAAAAGACATTAAGAAGAATTTCTCAATATTTTAATTTTATTTTACATTTAATACAGGTTTAGTACAATTACATCAAATAACAAGAATACAATAAAATTATCAACAACATGAACAATGTTACGCACGCTTCCCTGTCAAGTGACTCAGTTATGTGATACAAAGTTTATTCAGGAGTTTAATACTCAATTTATCCACCGTGTGCGAGTGGGGATGCTCTTAGCAGTTCAGTTGGTGAATATGACATATAGTACGAGTATATGGTATGGTATGGTATGGTTTGGTATACCTAATATATAATAATACAAAGCAAACGGTAAAGAGGAAAGTCCAGTACTTGTAACAATTCACAAAATATTTTAAATACCACTTTGTCTTGTTGAAATATCCCCAGAATGACTGTTGTGTTACACAACGAGTCTCGATTGGACGAGATGCGAGTTGCGAGATGCGAGTTGCGAGATGCAGCATGCGAGATGCATGAAAGAAAACAATCCTCTCTAAGTCTAACATTATAACATACAATAATTGAATATGCTATGGCTGTGTTCAAATATACCCAGTGCCGCATTTGCATCCCCAAAATACGCAACAAAGAGAATATTTACCCTTTCCGTTCGGGATGATCACTTTGACCACTACAGTTTACATCTTCTTTTCTCAGCAAATACATCTACGATGTCACTAAACGCCATATTCACTGTTACGACAGATTATATTGAGAATGTGACTAACGTGTTTAGTCTGTTTTATTTTAGCGTGGATCTTCAATATATTTTTAATCGTTTCAATAATAAAAAAACTTCGTTCCGCGGAGCAGTTTGTTAAGGGTGTGCATACATTTAATAATGTGGATATTTGGGTAACAGTTACTAATTTAATAATGTGGATATTTGGGTAACAGTTACTAATTTTATTTGAATTGTCAGCTTGCTAAGCTGCAGTATTCGCATTCAACAGTCGGTATTATCATTAGATTTTAAATGTGAACGCATTCTTCCATAAAGCATTCATCTAAATCGGTCTTGTACGTATTGTACAGGCTAAGAAACATCTGATTTCCTCGCGACCGAGCTTGCTCTCTATTGGTGAGGTGCATCTCGACTGGAGGGATGTAATGAGATGAGCTTTTAACTTTTTGATAATTTTTCTCTTAAATGTATTTTCTTAGTCATTATTTTGAAATATACTCGTATATGCAATTTAAGGATAAATGTATAAACTATTGTGCTTATCAATAAACCTTTATTTTTTTATAATTATTATTTTAATAATTTATTTACGAATCTTTGGGTGACTCCTTTGTCATGGCGCTCCCACCCAAAATGCATAGGTTTGCCTGTTAGCAAATGCGGCTCTTAATGTTACTGGTGGGTAAACCGAAGTTCTAAATACCCAACATGACGGATGACGTAAAAATGTACGAATCTGTAACAACAATTCACAAAACATTTACAAAAAGGATCCGTCAAACAAGGAATTTCGTCTTATTTGAGATAAATTTATTTATTTATTTTTATTTTTTTATTTTTTTTTTCAAAACAGGCTTAGCCCAATTACTTTGAAAATACAAAACATCAAAAAAGAAGAAAAATTACATAGAGGGGAAAAAAATAAGTTAAAAAATTATATAAAATAAAAAATAATGCATATGCATACAAACGAGTAAATACACACAAACATATTACACACATATATTCACAGTCATTTAGGTATGTTGATGAGTGCCTTCTAACGCGCTCAATCTAAGAAGAAAATTTACTTTTGCTTTTGGTAATGTGATATGAAATATGTCAATATCCGAAGCAGTCCCGTTCAAAAGAGTTAAGGCCCTTCCAACAGGCATAGTAGCTGGAAGACCCGTTCTTGCGTATGTTATTGAGAACAGTTCTTGCCGGCGCAGTCTAGTGTAATTGTTAGGAACATTTAACGCTAATCTTTGTAGTAATGCTGGACAGCTCACAACTCCTCGAACGAGTTTGACAACGTATACCAGGAGACGCACATCTCTTCTTACGCTCAAGGAGTTATACCCGAGCATGCCCAGCAGGAACTGAGTAGGATAAAGCCATGGATAGACACCGAACTCTCTCATATAGAGATATCGTAGATATTTTTTTTGTACTTTCTTCACCATGAGCGAGTTCTGCGCCCCCACTGGGCTCCAAATGCAAGCAATGCTTCAGCCTAAATGTATCAGCCTGTCATATTGAAGACAAATCTGCAGATACTTTCACGAGTGTCTGTCTGTTGTACGATGTAGACGGAAGATAATGGGACAGAGCCCTGCTGCGTGTGAAGAAGGGTTTCACAATAGAGAGGAGCGTGGCGAGGCGAGGCGAGGCGAGGCGAAGAGGAAGTCAGCGCGAGGTCAGCTGGGATCAGCCTCGGTTCACTGAGCATTCTCATAATGGGACGTGCCTCGACATTGTCTCATTGTTTCCGCTCTTCCAGAAGAGAGAAACCGCGATTGTCTTCTGCTCGTTTCGATTGTAAAAACTAAAAGTTTTCGAGAAAAGATTAAAACTGCGATGATAGCGAAAATGGTGACGAATCGCGATATAAATTTCCTAAATTAATCATTATCAAACGAAATACAAACATTTACTCGTAACAATGAAGAAATCTCAGATATTCGTGTCTTTGGAAAACAATTTGAAATTTAGTTTAATACTCACTGTTTTCCTTCTTTAATCGACCAAATTCAATATTGCTGCCGACAACTGTGGCCTCGTTGGTAAAATGTTTTCTTAGACCCGATGGTTTCAGGTTCGGTTCTCGATGATAATTAATACATAAATAGAAAGTTAAAAAACTTCCCAGTTCAGTTTCAACAACACTCGAACGCGTTAAACATGCGCGAGTGGTGTGGTCATTCCTTATTCAGGTAGTTTCTTCGACATATGATATACTCGTATGTTGATGAACTGTGAGATGTGTGCCTGCCTACCTCGGTGTACTCGTGTATCAACACGGTTACGAAATGATTGGGTTTGAAGACGATGTTATCTCCCTACCACGCTTTGACAGGATCGTATCACCAATTTAGATCATCCTAGACTGTCGACAGGGTGAGATGCACACAATACAATAATTTAGCTGGAATAAGTAACCTGAACGGCGGTGAATTCAATTATAAGATTCGATATTTTTTCTTTATATAATATTCAAACAAGAGTCAGCATTACTGCGGAAATGTTTTGGTACCGCAAAGCTTTGCGTGGTTTAAGAAAATAAAGTTAACGGCATTTTTACGCTGAATCATCAAGTTTACCTACGAGTGTTTCGTCGTATAAGGGGATTATCACATTAATGTGTTTGGATATTACACTTGTAAATAAGGTAAACGTGGCCAAGGAAATAGCTTTAAAGATGTGTAGGAACTACTGTCGTCGCTGAAATATTGTCAACATACACGGTCAACGACCGACGAAACGACCTTTGGATATGTCCAAAGGTCGCATACCAAAACATTGAGATTGTTTACCCGAAAATACTATTTACGATACATTCCACAGTAGAAAGAGAACGCATCGCGCTGTCTCGCCGTTTTCGCAAACAAATCGTCTACCCACAACACTAATTGCGATGTCTGCAATATTTCAATCGACCATCTCTGCACGCACAGAAGCGAGATAAAAATATATTGCGGGCGCACTCCCGCGCCCGTTCTGAAATGTATAAATACCTACTTACCGATAAATAAAGCATCATTAATTATTATTTATATTCATTGACGTATTCACTCTCCGCATTGCTAATCGACGTATTTTATTTAAATACCAAACAATCAAAATCATCAGCACGTCCCATTAGAAGCATTCCGCTAAAGATGTGAACATAAGCTGGTATAAATAACAAGTACAGGGTAGTCCATCGTTCGCGTTCAAGTTTCGTTCATTTTGGAGAATTTTACAACAGAAAAACGAACGGAAATGGTTTAACTTTGTTTTGCAAATCAAAAGTCAATTATTTATTTATTTCATTTTACATTTGTTACAGGTTTAACCCGATTACATAAAATAACTGTTACAGGTTTAACCCGATTACATAAAATAACTGTTACAGGTTTAACCCGATGACATAAAATAACGAGGGAAAACATGTTTTTCATGCCTACCTACAAAGTTTACTTAAGAGTTCAATCATCAATTTATCCACCGAGATATGGAAGATGTTGATATCATAAAATTCATTCAACAAGGTAATTCCGTGTTCGAATGGTGATGATCTTGTATCAATAAAGCATTCCGCTAAACTGGTGACCCCGACGTGATTTTAGCGGAATGCTTTATTGATACGTCGTGATGATTATGATTGTTTTGTATTTAAAATAAAATACGTCGATTCAGGAATGTGGAAAGTGAGAGTGAACAATCAATGAATAGTAAACAGCAATGAATGGTCAAGTGAATAATAATCTTTATTTGTCGATAAGTAGGTATTTATAGATGTGCGTGAATGCGCCCGCAATATATACTTTATCTCACTCCTGCGCGTGCAGAGGTGTTTGCAGACGTTGCGGATAATATAGTGGGTAGAATATTTATTGGCGAAAACGGTGAGATAACGCGATGCGTTCTCTTTCCACCGTGGAATGTAACGTAAATATTATTTGCGTGTAAACAATATTAGTGTTCTGGTATGCGACCTTTGTACATGTCCGAAGGTTGGTTCGTCGGTCGTTGATCGTGCGTGTTGACAATATTTAGGGACGACGGTATTCCCTACAATCTTAACAGCTCAGTTCGTGAATAAGGCGTCAAAATTCCTAATTTACGATGGCGTAAATAATTGTCCGGTACATTGAACAAAAGCTTGTGAACCAACAAAGGGCTCGTTATTTTTCCCGGTAGCAATTTTTATATTGGTAATATACAATCATACTCATTAGAAAAATATGTGGGATAAAGTCACGGGTAAAATTGACGCCTAATGACATACTCGTATGTTCATTATCCTGATAAAGAGTTTCTGGCTAAATTCATGATTAGGAGATAAAATGCACGTTTTCGACAGCAGGGATCAGGAATTACACTTCTTCCAGCAGAAGATCGCGTTCTATCCGTAATAATGAGAATATTTAAAGTGTACTGATGAAGAGAGTGTTGCTGTTGATCGAGACGATGACTTCAACCAGACGATGTTCATTCAGCTCAGCTCTGAATGTTACGAACGACACTTAAACGAATCTTATGAAGCGATTTGCACCACTTTCCATATAAAATTCAGTTGATGCAAGACTCGCAAGTCGCAAGATCCACAACAACGCGACTTACGAGTATATATGTTACAGGCCGTCCTGTATTCAATGTTGAACTCGTATAGGAAATCAAAACGTGGGAGGATTCAACAGCCGAAGAATTTGTTCAAGCTGGTCGAATCCAAAATATATATTTTTGCTTAATCATACGGCTATAATCATGTATATATATATTTCCGTTTTCCATATATTTATGGAGCATTTTGAATAACTTAATTCAACATATTTTGTTTCCACTTGTCAATCTGGTTTATTTATTAGTTCCGTATTTGGGTTTTGATTAGATCTAAACTTCTGCAATCTTCGTTTTTTTATTTATTTTCAATGAATGTTTAGTTACAATACATTATGATATTCCTATTTGATACGAGTATTAATGGTAGATAAAAAATACGAAGGCTATTGCGTTAATTATTTGTTTAAATTTTCTGTGTTATTTTTGTAAAATGAGAGTCTGTTTTAATTTAACATCTTTATAGAATTTAATTACAATAAACTAACAAATTTAAGGGACGCCGTTATTTATATAGTTTAAATAAATAATTTGCCAAACTATCTCATATTTTTTCGATATACATATTAGTAAATAGTTATTTGACCAAGTTTTTTCGATATACATATTAGTAAATAGTTATTTGACCAAGTTTTTTATGCTATAAATACAGTTGCTACACTATTGCAACTGGCATCGTGAAAAAATCCTATTATTCGAATATTTACATTACATATCACTTTCGTTGTACACTGTACTACCTGACGGGCATATTGCCATATAGCAATCTTTTCTAATCAACCATTTAGATGTTTTAGAAGCCTGAAGTGAACTATTTAAATAAAAATTGGATGTCAATAGGAAACAAACCCGTAATCCCTGACTCGGTATAAAGCCATCTTACGAAGTAGACCCCAAAGCTCGAAAAACACACATTATATTCGTTTTATTGAATAAACACGTACGAGTTAAAGTGATGAAGTAACTCGCCACTTTATATTTTCGAGAAATAATGCAGCGAAAAAAAAAAATAGAAAAACGAATAGCGCAAATTTCAAATATGTTACGATAAATAAAAGGACGAATAAAGGGAACTGAGAGATAGAACTTAAAATGTAACGTTTTATTGTATTCTATTAGACTGTCGTTGTATATAGTAAAGTAAAATCTGACTAATTGATAAATAGCAATTTTTTACTACCAACAACACACACTCCCGTTGTTAAAGGGTCCGATCTGAATATAAAAATGGTCCAGTATTTTTAGTATGATTTTAATTGAAATGAAATGCTTGTAACATACGAGTATTCAAGATTACAAAAGCATTTTAAATGTATGATAAGTGAACTACGCCATAAAGTTAACATCATTTCGTTCTTCATCATCCGTATGGGTGCCTGGTACATGTGTGCGGCGAATCTCATCATTTAGTCCACCGCACCGCACCCTGTGAAAGGAGATAGAGCTCTTTCAGCCCTCCAGGCGATGTAGATGTTCGACAGTCGTAACCAATAAATTACATTATTAACTACAACACAAGTATGGGCGAGTTTGATGAATAATATTGACATGGTAAACACATACCAATCACACCATTTCCTCGTTAGAATAAGCAGAGGTGACGGAGCTCCGGGGTTTCTTATCTCGACACACATTGCTAACCTCTTCTACATTCATACATCTTTTCATACAACTCCTACGACTTTTCTGACTCAACATTTCCTTTTTTTTAACCATTTACACGATCCAACCATACCACGCATTCCATACATATTTGCAGTATACATTTGTTTTGTTACTCTTTCTTCATTCATTCTACGTGTCGAAACCATCTCAGAGTGTCCTTTTCAATTTGACTAAACACATCAGGCCTAAGTTCACATTCATCCCGAATCACTTTATTCCCGATCTAGTGCTAAATCGGGCAAAAGATAATTTATACTGGGGAAGTTTGCCTGACGAGTGTGGTGATCACGGTCCTCGGAATTATACTGGAGAAGGATGGCAGACGAGTGTGGTGATCACGGTCCTCGGAATTATACTGGAGAAGGATGGCAGACGAGTGTGGTGATCACGGTCCTCGGAATTATACTGGAGAAGGATGGCAGACGAGTGTGGTGATCACGGTCCTCGGAATTATACTGGAGAAGGATGGCAGACGAGTGTGGTGATCACGGTCCTCGGAATTATACTGGAGAAGGATGGCAGACGAGTGTGGTGATCACGGTCCTCGGAATTATACTGGAGAAGGATGGCAGACGAGTGTGGTGATCACGGTCCTCGGAATTATACTGGAGAAGGATGGCAGACGAGTGTGGTGATCACGGTCCTCGGAATTATACTGGAGAAGGATGGCAGACGAGTGTGGTGATCACGGTCCTCGGAATTATGCTGGAGAAGGATGGCAGACGAGTGTGGTGATCACGGTCCTCGGAATTATACTGGAGAAGGATGGCAGACGAGTGTGGTGATCACGGTCCTCGGAATTATACTGGAGAAGGATGGCAGACGAGTGTGGTGATCACGGTCCTCGGAATTATACTGGAGAAGGATGGCAGACGAGTGTGGTGATCACGGTTCTCGGAATTATACTGGAGAAGGATGGCAGACGAGTGTGGTGATCACGGTCCTCGGAATTTAGGGAAGGATCAATAAGAAAAAAAGAATTTCTTAAAAATGGTCGAAAAAGTTGGGATTATTTGTTAAACCCTTTTTGCGTGTGCACCTCCATAACATGTAACTAAATATTGATTGAATAAAGGTCGGACTATCGATCCCGATAGATGATCGATGCGGATATATTATTGTATAATATAATGTAATGTAATGTAAAGCAGGGGAGCGGGAGGAGGGAGCGGGGGGGTGTAATATGAATGTTGCGTAATTGCAGGGCTGGGGTCGGGAGGGGCCGGCCGTGGCCGCCCGGGAGCGGGGGGCGGGCCGGAACCGAGCAACGAACTTTCATGCGGTGACCATAATGTCTATCAATGTTATGTATGTATCTTCTTAATGATATTCATAGTTTCAATATTTCATGTGCACGGTTAAACAAGGTATAGTATTAATATGGTACGCTCATTGGTGTACAGCAATTTAAGTTTGGTATCTGCAATTCTATAATTTACGTCAGTGCTTTCCAGTTTTATCAACGGTACAGTGTATCTTATAAAAATATTTAAAATATACTCGTAAGTAATGACTTTTTTATTCTTCACAAAAGAAAAATATTCAAAAAAAATTTTTTTAAATAATTAAATTGAAAATACACGAAAAGAAACAACCATCAGAAAAAAACATTAAATAAAACATGAATGTATTTCATTGTTTTAAAAATACTAGTTTTACTTCATTCATTACAATGAACAATAATCTAAAAATTAAAAAAAAGTACAATTTCCAACAATAAATTTAAAAAACACATCAACATAACAAAACAACTATAATAATACACAAGTAACTAAGTATCATATTGATACCACCTCTCGGTAATCATATGTCTCTATGGCAGTGGTCCCCAACCGGGCCGTGGACCAAATGGTACTGGGCCGCGCAAGGGCCTGCTTAAAAATCAAAATTACTTTTGAAAAATCGAACATACCCAATAAAACTTAATTATAGCTTAAAATAATTATTCCGTTGAAAACCCCTTCACGCTAAGTTACCCCCGACCTTCCGACAATACCTTCGAAATAAAACAACACCATATGCATGCCGCATGCGGAGTCGTCCTTGATTCCGAAGGCGGTCTTGCCGTAACTTAAACAAGGCAAATACTATATATTTTATATACTTTATATATACATAAGATGTCAAAAGTCGTCCTCTGT
Source organism: Odontocerum albicorne (assembly GCA_949825065.1). Taxonomy (NCBI): domain Eukaryota; kingdom Metazoa; phylum Arthropoda; class Insecta; order Trichoptera; family Odontoceridae; genus Odontocerum; species Odontocerum albicorne. The sequence continues at coordinate 197,157 of OX463840.1, read as the reverse complement.
CGATCGAAGATCGAGTCGAGACGTCTATCGATCGAGATTTGAGATCTTATCAATACTTAAAAAAAGTGAAAATCGGGATAAACTATATACTTAACTGTTGGAAGCTTCCTTATAGGTACGAGCTGTACGCTGTACGGGCCGGGCCGGGACGTGGCTCTTCCATTTCAATATGTATCTAAATAATAATGTACCGGGAGTCTGGCAGAGCCAAAATAAAAACTTCATTTTTTGTTATATTTTAAATTTTATTATTATATATTGTACAAAAATATTGTTATTAAATTTAAAAAAAACTACATTCAATGTCCCCCCCCCCCCCCCCCAGTGGGCCGCGGTAAAATTATGAAACGTTGACCGGTCCGCGGCAACAAAAAGGTTGGGGATCACTGCTCTATGGTACTACCGCCGTGACTGGAGGAGTCTTCAAGGGGCTCAGGGCGACAGTGACAAGTCAACAAAATAAAAAATTAAAATTGATTTTCAATATAAAGGCGATCCAGTAGACTGGTAGCGTTTCAGGTGGGCGGCAACGCTAGCCCGGGCAGAACGGCAGGGCGGTTCCAGATGGGTGGCAGTGCTGCTACAAGCAGAACGGCACGGCGGCTCTAGCAGGCGGCAATGCTGGTCCAGGCAGGGCGACTCTAGCAAGCGGCAAATCTGGTTCGGGTAGGACGGATAGGCGACTTTATCAGGCGGCGACGCTGGTCCAGGTAGGACGGCAGAGTGGCTCTAGGTGGGTGACAATGCTGGTCCGGGCAGGACGGCAGGGTGGCTCCAAGCAGGTTCATTTCATTTCACCACACCGAGTGCCACTCTAGGCATTCATACGGAAACAATAGTACAGTACAAATTTAACCCTTTATTAGTATTGACGACATCTATGGCCTAGTTGATATGACACCAATCTCCCAGCCCGACGAGTTACACCGTTTTTTATTTGTCCTTTCTAAAATGTCGAGACATAGTTGGTGACAACTTTTTAGTTACTTTATGGTCACCGCACTAATGGACGATGCTGCCGGCCACCTATAGACACTAAATAACTGAAGGAACAAAGGCGGATAAAAAAAGAAAACAAAAAAGCGGACAGTGGCGGTGGCCGAGGGTCTCACACACACACACTGCGGTCCCGCTCATCCCGAAGCAGGCAACTGCCGCTCCCGGCCATCCCGGCCCATCCCGGGCAGGTGGGAAAGGAATGTCGGGAAGCGGTGAAGAAAGTGATAGCCCTTTTTTTGTTACATTTCTTTTTTCAAACGAAAATTTAATGGAACTGTTTCTAGAGTAAGGGCTTCTGCTGGTCTTCAAAAGATTCTCTGCCTGAGTGATACTGTTTAGCCCATTCTTCCATTGTGGAATATGATGGAGAAGATTCTCGGTAGGCAACTTCTTAACGTCTTTTAATTTGTGCCGGACTTTTGAAAGAAACTTGAAAACCGCGCGATATTCAGTTTGAAACATTTCAGAATATAACGGTGTTCCCGTTACCCTAAGCTTTGGGACACTTAGGAATACTCTCCAAAGAAATCCGCCCCTACTCCTATAGTAGGCATTGAATATTTACATAAATTTGCAAAATACTACAGACATTAAAAATAATATATATCATATATATATTTTTTTAAAAGAATAGATATGACCGAAGTCATAAGTATCCTTATACCTTCGAACACTAGGCGGAAAAAGTGGGTGTGTCATTCGAGGCGAGTAGCACAGCGCGGGGTTCGAACCGACGACCTTCCGCACGGAAGTCCAGTGCGTTACCGCGCGGCCATGCACCTCTAAATAATAAAAGGACTATTTATATAGCGCCGTTTAGACTGCAAACTCCTATAAGGAGCGCTCTAATTCGGGATTCGAACCAAATAAATACAATACATCACAACAACAAAAAAACAAGTTGAGTGTAAGGATAAGACGATAGTGGCTGAGGCCATCAGATTAGGTACTTCTCCGCTTCTACTGCTCCGCAAAAACGCAAAAAACTTACCGAGCGGAGATGACCTATCAAAAAGTAATACATTCGGCTTAAGGTGTAGTATAGTGTTCATATACCATTGTAAATGTTGCCTCTTCGATTTCCCTAAAAGGATTATCTTCAAATGCTTCCTAAAGCCGCACGTGCTCCCGTATCTCTGCAACTAAGAAGTGGCTCATTCCACGCAACAGGACCAGTAACGATAAAAGTTTTTATCATAATACTTCACCCTATTGGATCGATTTGAAACAATCAATATATTAGAAGAAGAATAAGAGATATCTCCACGATATCTAAAAAAAAAAAACAAAATACCGCAGCAATCCTTTTTTTACTGGTCAATTAGTATACTTCGCTAAATTAATATTCTGTGATATTCTAACCTCCATTTTTCACGTTCTATGCACTTAACTTCGTGGTTTTTAAGGTATCGTGTAAAATTGAAATGCATTCGTTAGTGTCGAGAAAAGCGATGGTTTCAAGTTCAATCATCAGCAAAAGCAAACAGTTTTGGATGTGTAGAAATAAAAATATCCCTACAAACACACTACACCTAAAGCCTATCATGTATCGTAAAATCTACATAAGTTTCATTTTAGTTCGACTTTCTCACCAAATGTGTTTTTTAATATAAGCAGATACGGAGAATTTCTTAATATAATGGCCGCAGCAGCTACCTTTCCATCTTTTTTATATTTTAATCAGTCAATAATAATGGGTTCGAGCTCCATGTTTCGCTCCGGAGGAGAGTTTGCTCTCTAAACGAAGTTATATAAATTAACATTTTAATATTATTATATTATAGATAGTTGGCTACAGTAGATGTTGTCTTTGGATGTATAGGCGATAGCTTATTAGAACCGGAGCTGCATCATAAATTGACAGAGGATCTTAAAGAGTTATATGGTATGGTATGGTAAGACCATCGGAGATGATCTAAGCAACTAAAGCTTTTAAGTACTCTTGACCTATCAATAATATAAGCATTCCTTTCTTCTAATTAATAGCTTTAAGTATTATCCGGAGCCGCCAAGGGCATAAAGTTCACCCATGGTGGAAAAGTACAGTAAAAATATCTACGATATATACAGTACCCGGCGGTAAGTAATACACATCGGGCTTTCTTAAGAAAGAGACTGTCGGCCATAATCAGCTAGCTTCGGCTTTGTAGAGCGTCGTCTCTGTCGCACGATGCGCTAACAGTCCGGTCCGCTTGACAATAGTCCGGTTGACAACGACTGTCAAATAGCGACGCAACACGTATATGACTGACAGAGACGACGCTCTACAAAGCTGAAGTTAGCCGATTATGGCTGACAGTCTTTTTCTTAAGCCTGATGTGTATTACTTGCCGCCGGGTACTGTACCTATATATGGTACATGATTGAGATCGGTGTCCGTGACTTTATCCTACTCGGTGTCTGCTAGACATGCATGGATATATCATGTAATTCTTTGAGCTTAAAAATAAATATTTTTCTACGTTATCCGACTCCATCGAGGAGTTGTGAGCTGTCCAGCATTACTAGAAAGATTAACATTAAATTCTGTGGCGTTATGGCAGAAGTTGATATGTCCGTTTTACATTAGTTTACAGGAGAAGCAATATTAACTTTGATAAGCTGTTACAATCAGTACAAATAAGCATTTGTTAAGTTTTTCCAAACGATATATCTTTTGTTTGGATAATGACTGACACACCAAGTTTTGCCACAACATGCTGAGAAATATTTTCTATAAATTGGGAGAATAAACACAAAATGACAAAAAACATTTCTGTGGCGTTATCGCCACAGAAATGTTCCTAGCAATTACACAGGATTGCGCTGGCAAGAACTGTCAATCACATAACATATGCTAAAGTTCGAAAATTCTAGGATGAGTCCTGTGACAGCTCACAAATTTGCCCCAATACAACCTTATGTAATGTATTCACCTAAATAACTTGCTATTTATTAGAATCGAGGCTTATATTAAAGTTGATAAAATAATTAAAATTACTGAACATCGTTACAAGGTTGTATTGGGGCAAATTTGTGAGCTGTCACAGGACTCATCCTAGAATTTCCGAACTATAGAACCTATGCCTAACTTAACCTAACCTTTGCCAGTTGGAAATACCTTAACCACTCTGAACAGAACTGTTTCGGATATTGATATATTTCATATCACATTATTAAAAGTAAAATAAATAATTCTTCTAAAACTGGGGACGTTAGAAAGCACTCATATTGTTAATATTTTTTTAATGTACAATATTTGTTTTAAATATGGTAACTATTTTTTTCATTGAAAATTCAAATTTAACTTGTCTGTATTGTGAATGAAAACAAAAACTACATCTGTAGAGGAATCCTTGTATGGTATTTTAGAGAATGTAACACGTACGAGTATGATACTCGTACATTCTCATGTGTTGATCATAACTTGATTAATGAACCTAAAACGTGAGAAACTGACCTCCGATATTTAATATGTCAATTAAACCGTGGTTTTACATTATTTTTGATAAATGTGGTTCACATTGTATATTAATAAACCTTACGATAGTCAAGTAGCAATAGCTGGAATTCAATAATACGAAACCTTGAAAATAGATTTATAGCGCGGCAACTTATACAGGTATTTAAATAAAATTTACTTTACCTCTAATATGTAGTATAGGAACAACAATGGAACTTAATCATGTCATATTGTGCTGTAATAAATTGTTTCTCAGATAAAGGAGAAATATATTATCAATTAATCGTACTAATGATCATAAAATATATGAAATATGGATGCAGAATAACACTATGATACTCGTATCTGTTTGGTGGCCACGTGGGGCCTTCCTGACATTTTCAATTTAAATTCAGTGAACTCTTTTCTTCACTAGGAACAATCGATAATGCTCATAATCTAAGAACAATTGATAATGCTCATAATCTAAGAACAATCGATAATGCTCATAATCTAAGAACACGTCAACTGATTTTATTGCCCCTTTATTTTACCTAACCAGTTAATACCAATGACAATAATACCAGGAGAACTCTATTTATCCGTAGCCTACTTGGTAAGAGGCCTGTCTTTCAGCCCAAGGGTTACGGGATCGATTCCCTTTGGAACCTAATTTCGATTGCCGTTGGAGTCCTATTTTAAAAAGGGTTCCAGTTTAGTTTTCATTTAAGGTTTTAGAAGAGATTGCCACGTTATAATCAACCAACCCACCAGTTTGGACTGGAAAAAACAAAAGTGTAACCACAATACAACATTATATTAACCCAAAAGATACATTTTATCTTAAAATATGAAAATGAAGGAAAAAATATATTTGTAATTTTTTTAAATGTTTCCTACTTTTCGTACCGTTACCGATGTCCAATCTCAAGGCGGTTTTATAACCAATTCGTAACAAAATAAAATATGTATGTCGATATAGGAATGTATGACGCCTAGGCGTGTCCTCTCTGCCTACCCCTTCAGTGAAACTGCTTGTTGGTATGTACGTGTATAAGAATTTTTACTTAACTAAAAACTCATAACTGTGTGGAAAAGCGTATCGAATGACAGCGGATAATAAATAATCGCGGATAATCCGCAATTCGAGCTGATGCCACGCTCCCAGGTGGCGCGGGGCTGCTATGCCACGGTCCCCGGGCCCCGGTCCGCCGGACTAGGCAGCCGGAACACGCGCCCCGCGTCAATCACCCGTGATCGGCATCTCACGAAGTCTCTCGACCAGCATCGATCCGGCAGGGCCTCATCAGCGAGCTACGAGCTACGAGCTATCTGAGGCACGGGCAACAGCTGTGCATGCTTCGCGTCATGTGCCAGTATCGGGGATTCTTGAATTATACGAGTAATCATTGAGATAATGGGAATTGTACAGTTGATAATCTACTCGTAGTAAATAATAAAACTATCTTATAATTCCTATTTAAAAATACATTTTAGATCTCTCCTAAAAATTCGATTATTAATTTCGAGCTGGTTTAATAACAATTGATATTAATTTTGAATTGAAAATGCAATAAATGTGTGTTATAGCCAGGGCTGTGGAGTCGGAGTCGGAGCCGGAGTCGTGGAGTCGGAACATTTTAAGCGGAGTCTGAGTCGGAAAAAATCGACCGACTCCGACTCCGTTTAATTATTTTAACATTTTCTTTAATGAATAACGTTACGGTATGTGTTAACCAGTTAACCTCTCATCGTTTCATGCCTGATACTATGCAGATTTTTATAATCGCAATAAACCCCAAAAGGGGATTACGTTCAGTTTACAGTTTTTACAAAATTAGATATAAAAACAGCAATACTGCGATATCCTGAAATTATTCAAGATTCAGCGCTGACCGTCACGGCCTTACCACTTACCACCTACACAAGTTAAGAGCTTCCATAAATCCTGACTTAATAGAAGCAATTCTTTTTTTGAGATCTAATTCCATTTAGACCACGAATAGGAAATAAGATTTATATAAAGTATATTTACTTTCAAAAATCTTATCTTGTGTTCTATTCAATATTGAATCAAAATAATAATAAACAATATTAATAAGATTTAGTTAACGTATGAAAACAAATGAAGCAACCTTTTTATTTTATTTTAAAGTGTTTTCTTATTTTTTTTTATTACCTACCTGTGTTGTTTTTCTAATTATTTTAAAAGTTTCATTTAATTCTTTTTTTAAATATTAATATATTTAATATTATTTTAGTGTGAAGATATTGCTTAATGCGTATTGTTTATATATTTTTTTATAAAATTGTTTCATTTGTGTACGAATATAATTAATTTTTAATTTATACCTGTATCCATTATTAATAAGTCAATATAAATACATTAGGTAGACGCAGTAAATTATAAAATAAAATAAAAATTGAAGTCAGAGTCAAGAGTTGGAGTCGGAGTCGGTGTCGGAGTATAAAATAAAACCGGAGTCGGAGTCGGTAAATTTTCATCCGACTCCACAGCCCTGGTTATAGCAATGGGGCAGGACAGCGACAATATGGTCCGATATGGTATAACTTCGTACGAGTCTTGGTACATCTGGTGAACTTGCTTACCATATTCATTTATTTTATTTTTATTTATATATCACAGGAAATAATTTAAAAACAACAGGTAATTTAATGTAGACATCAAATTTTATAATGGATCTGGGTTCGTTGCCTTTCATTTGTCGTCTCCTCAGTAAACTAAACTTTTGGCTGTATCTTGATCTGAGGATCGGTATCTGAGGACAGTACTGTATCTTATTACTAAACAGCAATTTCTTCCAGCCAATCAGCTCATCTGGGATACATTAAACTGTTTTAATCCATGACAGATTTTACGAAAAACAACATTCCTTTAAATTTATGTAAAAAACATATAAATGAAAAATGTTTATCAATAAAGTAGAATTATTATAAAAGAAATGTATTCCCTAAAAGATAAGAAAGGAAAACAAAGAAAAATTAGAATAAAAGAAGTAACGTTATATTTTTTTCAATTCTCACTTAAACGTAAATAAGGATGATGCACATCTGATTAATCTTGAAAGACCATTCCATAGTAAATATTTCAAGAGATCTTAAAAATATGGTAACTAATTATTCTTTTCCTTTTCGACTTTCAAAATTATCAAATTTCAGTCGAGATTTCAAACATATTTTAATCCAGTTTACATCGTGGGAAGTTTTGAAGAAAAATACGTTTTGAAGAAGAACCCGCAACCCTCGAGTTGGAAGTCAGGTGTCTAACCAATCAGACAACGGAAGTCGTTTCTTCGATTCAACAAAACATTCGTTATTTCGTTCGATTTGACCTGTATTTTTTAATAAGAGCCATTGTCGAAAAACTGTGAAGAAGTGTGGTAAATTATTGACTTGAAAACCTGTATAATATGTTAATAAACTATTTAACAAATGGCGATATGTAACCACTAACTAGTAACTACTAAGCACCGTATGTAAATATATTTTTGAAAGGCGACGCGCCGTGTTTAATGTACGCGTATAACATAGTATACTGGCGGGTATCCAGCACCGAGTATCGTAACACGCGGCAATAAGAACAAGGCGCAAGTCACGCGACCAGAACTGGGGAACATTTGAATGTTAAGGTCCGCTGATAAAGGCAGTAACCCTCCAGCCGAGAAGCCTTCATACCCGTACCCGTATACATAGTCGAGTGATCCGGTACAAACTGTTGATGATTTAACCTGCCGCTGTTGCACACTGCAATTCTTAGAATCCGTATTAAGTGAACCGTCAGATATGCATTTGGACTAACTATGTTAGTGTATGCAAGTGAATGGGGGCAGAATTGGCTGTGTAAGCTCTTTAATAAAATATTGGCCGGAGCCCCAATGCCAGATGAATTCTTCTTCTATAAAAACAAAGGAGACTCCAGGAAATACGATAACTATAGAGGCATCAAGCTAATATCCCACACTATGAAAATCTATGAACGAATTATAAACTCGAGAATCAGGAATTTGGTGGAAATACATGACAACCAGTGTGGCTTCGTATCGGGAAAATCAACTGTAAACGTCATCCAAACCGTTAGAATCCTTGTCGAAAAACACCGTGATGCCAAGAAAGACCTTCATATGGTCTTCATCGATCTTGAAAAGGCATTTGATAGGGTCCCTAGAAGCCTGATCTGGGCAGCACTTAGAGCACATAGTGTACCAGAAAAGTATGTACTTGCCATCCAGGATATGTATGATAACGTGAAAACGCAAGTGAGGTGCACTTCGGGAACTTCACCAGAATTTTCTATTAAGGTGGGGGTACATCAAGGATCGGTACTCAGTCCGCTACTGTTCATCTTAGTCATGGACTATTTAACTAACCAGGAAATGAACAGTCTCCTAAAGATCCTACTATTTGCAGACTCTATCGTATTAATAAGTGAAAACCTGCAAAATAGTCTGGAAAGGTGGAGAAGAATCTTGGAGGACAATGGATTGAGACTGAGCAGAAAGAAAACAGAGTATCTTTACCTACCATTCGAGAACACAAATGCTGTCACTCCCGTAATGCAAATGGATGGAGAAACATTACCAAATTGTGACTCCTTTAAGTATCTTGGGTCACTCATCCATAGCGATGGAGGATGTGCAGCAGATGTAACACATAGAATAAGTGTGGGATGGATGAAGTTTAGATCAATGACGGGAGTTCTATGTGATCCGAAAATGCCAGTAAAGTTAAAAGGAAAAGTATACCAAACGATTGTCAGACCCGCACTCCTCTATGGCTCCGAATGCTAAATACCCGTATTCGTACTACGCAACAAACACTCCTGACTGAATACCCGTACTCGTACTACACAACAAACACTCCTGACTGAATACCCGTACTCGTAGAACACAACAAACACTCCTGACTGAATACCCGTACTCGTAGAACACAACAAACACTCCTGACTGAATACCCGTACTCGTACTACACAACAAACACTCCTGACTGAATACTCGTACTCGTACTATACACAACAAACTATAAATGAAAGATTGCAAAACAGTTACGAAAGTGATCCGGTGCCGTTTCCTGGCGCACGCTCGATTCGTCCGCTCATTGTAGCTTAGCCATTAAAATAATGCACCAAACGATGTTACGAAATCATTAAGAACGGGTTTCGGTCCGAACTAGACTAAGCGGAAGAGTCAGAACCAGAACAGAAGAGGTGGACCCGCGAGGCTCGTTAATGAGGTCGCGAGACGGGCGGCTGCGGAGACAGGACAGGTGCGCCGCGCGCCGCCACGACCTATTCAGTCAGTCCCTTCTTTATTCATCTTCAGTCGCTCTGTGCCACTTTTACCTTATGAGATTTCTGGTGTTCTGCTTCCAATATCTCTCTCAGCTACTTTTGATATTTTTTTATTTTATTTCAATGCACGATGTTTTAGCGGTCATAAAATTAGATTTTTTGAATGCGTGTGGATAAAAAATCAAATTGACACAAAAAGTACAAGTATTAACATTTAAAACGTAACATCGGTTAGACAAGGATGCCAAAAAACGCTTATATCCAGGTTGGTCCGTTACCGGCACTTAATTGAGTCTCGCGTCAGCGCGAGTCGACGAATCTAGAGTGGGAGACAAAACAATGCTGCTGTTGGCTAGCTTTCAGGTGACATCCTGAATACGTGGCACAACCCCCTCCAGCGACTCACTTTTATTGTATAGCTGCGTCTAAAAACAATCCCCTCCAGCGACTCACTTTTATTGTATATGTTAGCTGCGTCTAAAAACAAACCTTTTCATTCGTTAGATGATTCTCCTTTTTGACAGCAATTATCCTGTTAAAGCATCTGTTCTGTTCTGTTCTCGTTACGTAAAAATAAATGTTAATGCCAGTTACCTTTAATCGAATTGTGAGATTCAGAAATAAAATAAATTGGTAATATCAAATACAAAAATATTGTCAAAAAATGTTTTAACAGACGTAACAATGTCATATTTTTTATTTTAAAAAATATAAAACTTTTTAAAAGATGGATTAATAAAAGAACAATTTATACAGTACCATTTAGAGGGAAGACTCTCCTCAAGGTTAACATTAGAAAATAAGTATTTATAAATATGTTGTTTATAGTTAAGGCATTAACATTGTGGAGGTTTAAAGACATTGTAATTTATTTTTATCAAACACTGTTTATTCCACTTTTTTGTAACGGTATAACCCTACCGGTTTCAAGGTGCACACCTCATCTTCAGGGGAGCGCAAACAAGACTTGCGCTTCCCCTGAAGATGAGGTGAAAGCCTTGAAACCGGTAGGGTTATACCGTCATAAAAAAGTGGAATAAACAGTGTTCGATAAAAATAAATTACAATATTTATAAATATGAATCGTATAGAAAAATATATCAGAAAGCAGTACGTACTACCGTATTAGCCCGACTATAAGGCGAGGTTTTTATTTTAAAAAGCGACACGTAAACAGGGGGGTCACCTTACTATATATTCGAGATTTATTTTTCATATTATAATAGTGAGGGAAATGTTTTTTTCTCCAAAAAGCAGATAAAAAATAGGGGTCGCCTTATAATCAGGGTCGCCCTATAGTCGGGCTAATACGGTATACTATCTACCATACATATAATACAAACATGAGAGGGGCCAAGTCTCAGGAGATCCAAAGCCCTAACATATAAAAAATGACAATCTGTTCGGGAAATAATAATAAAAACATAAACGTATTATATAATTCATCCACTCCAATCAATACACATAAAAATCGCACATCGTAATTCCAATGCCCTAAGTACGTTAGGATTCTTTTTCCGCATGTTGTCGAAAGTATTCCGCAAATCTCCAATTCTTGGATGATACTCGTATAGACGTTGGTGCAATACCACATCTCAAAGGCATTTATCATCATTACTCATAAGGGGTTTGTTAATATAAACTTTTGACATTTCTCGCTATATTTCATAAGAAGACAAAACGTATCAAATAGTATAAAATCTAATTCGTATCAGATATTGTCTGAATACCCATACTCAAGTTTACAAAATGGGCGATTAAAAAAAAACTTAAAGCGAATTTATTACAAGGTTTTGCAACGAAACGTTTCACTCGTACCTTACGCCGACTCTGGTTAGAAACGAGAAGACCGGAATTCGAAGGCGCTCCACCAAGGGTAGTGGTAGTGGTAGTCCCGCGCCCGTCTGCCTCGCCAACACACCGAGCCGCCCGAGTTGACCTTCTCTCGAGGCAGACGGCCATACCACGCGCGGACTTCTTTAATTTTCTTTCTATATTTTTTTATCGTGTGGGATGCGCCAAAGATGGTAACGTAAACAATGCATAAATATTTGAATGTATAATTGATGACATTAGATTGAAAATGTTGTAACAGAGATAGCGCAGCACCATCATATTGTACAATAGAAGTGGCACTTACCACGGAAGAGGAGCGTTGCCCGTCGTGGTCTTGGAAATGAGAACTTTCCGGCTCATCAAAGTCTGAATGTGAAACTGCGGACTTTTTGAGCGCACTGAAAAAAGAAGAAAATATATATTAAAATTTTATGAGAGCCTTACCATATATGTTTTGAGGCTTTCGTGGTTCATCGTATCAATTGCATAAGGTTTTTTGGAGTATGAAATATTCAGTTATTCATATTTCAGGAAGTAATTTTCCAACTTTTCAAATCAACAATCAATTTTTATTTATTTATTTTTACACATGACAAGAAACATACACAATTTGCGAAAAAACAACAGATAATTTAATTCGGACACACAATTTTAATGGATCTGGGTTTGTTACCTTTCATTTGTCGTGTCCCCAGTAAACTAGGCTTTTGCCTGTATCTCACTGATGACATATAGCGTGAAAAAATAAATCGATACTTCTTTCCGATTTATGATTATGTAAAACCCTGTTGCACATTCTCATCAACCTGACAAACAGTGACACTCAATTACACATGTATACATCACGCGAATCAAACTCCTCACACTTCATCACTCCAGACAGAACAAAACAATCATCCCACAATATACCGCACATAATCATAAAGAAAAAAAAAAACATTTATACAATAAAAATCATCTTGATGTTGTCAAAGGAATTTAAAATATTTAACAATAATTTTTATTTATTGATCATTTCGCCTAAAGAACGCCTCGGGATAGGAGGTAGAAACACGTATAGCGGAGATTAATATAATGAGTGGATTAACAAAGTAATTTATTGTTTAATACTATAATATGGAGTTCCACAAAGTTAAAGAATTTGATATAATATTTAATACCTATCGTTACCTTCTCAACTATGAAGAAATCGATTTAACCTTTTGAGAGCCCAAAAGTTCGAGGTCAAAACGTACCTTCCGACGACCACCGTGGCCTAGTTGGTTATACGCTTGTCTCCCAACCTGGGAGTTACGGGTTCGACCTCCAAACTAAGAACGCCATTTTCTCAGGATAGAGAATTTTGAGTTACCTAGTTATAGTATTGAGCCCACGATATGTGACATATCGTGATCACGAGCCCACGATATGTGACAAGTGACGATAGACAGTGATCTTCAGTGAATTTGAGAAAAAAAAATTGACGATAATTTTTTTTCGATCGCAGCCAAGCCGTAACAATTTTTTACATATTTAAAAAAAATTTGTTATTACATTTTCCTTGCATACAGACCTACCTGGTGGGTATTCTTTCAACCAACCAGAAATATATTAATGTGGACTTTCGCTTTTTTTTTCTTTAAAAAAAAATCGGGATCCCAAGATAATCGAACCCGTAATATCTAGGTCGGAAAACCAGACACCAACAAGGCTACATAGGTCGTCTGGTTAGTAAGACGCCTGTATATTGATTATAGGGATAAGATATCACATTTTATTAACACGAGACGTTCAAAAAGAAAAAAAACAATACTGAATAAAATACACAATTTGACATTTTTACAAAGAATCCCATTATGCTTCGAATTCCAGAATTTATTTAGATTCGATCATGCAACACTCCCTCCCGGGTAGTGATACCGATATTTAGATTCGATCATGCAACATTCCCTCCCGGCTAGTGAAACCGATAATTAGATTCGACAATGCACCACTCCCTCCCGGGTAGTGATCCCAATATTTAGATTCGACAATGCACCACTCCCTCCCGGGTAGTGATCCCAATATTTAGATTCGACAATGCACCACTCCCTCCCGGGTAGTGATCCCAATATTTAGATTCGACAATGCACCCCTCCCTCCCGGGTAGTGATCCCAATATTTTTGTACGAAAAAAAAACGTAAATCAAAAGTTTCGTTTTTAGGTAAGAATATGTGATATCATTTGATATATTATTTATTGTTAAGGCATTAACACTGTGGAGGTTTCAAGATATTGTTATTTGTTTAATCAAAAACTGTACATTCTTCTTTATATAACCCTACCGGTCTCGGAGGTTTTCACCTCATCATCAGGGGATAACAAGACTAGTTTGTGCTCCCTGATGTTGCTCCCTGTTTGAACACCTTGAAACCTGTAGGATTTTACCGTTATATAAAGTGGCATATGATTAAACAAATCACGATGTCCTTGGATTTAAAAATCTATTGTTTTAAAAATAAATTAAAAATAAAACCACTGATATAGTTTAATGTAATATCGTTGACGTCTCACACGAACCGAAAAAGACTTGCTCAGCCTGTACGGACAGGTCTTGGGTTCTTGAAGGGTTTGGGAGTCTTTTTACCTCTATTCAGTTTTACTGCGGACAAGATCCAGTCCAGTCTCGGTGTATAACAGCCTGCAGAGGAACATGTGACGCGGTGCGACAAACGAGTTGAAAGTCAATCTACAGTTCGAGTATGTTCTTTCATTTAAGTATTATATTTTTTATTTCTTTGATTCAGTCGTGGCAAGTCCCGAGGAGTGCGCGGCATTTTTGGTCAAAATGATTTAGTACTAAATATCTAATAAAGTGTATACGAGTACTACCACAGAAGGGAATCCTTAGACCTATAAATACGTCTATTTTACCATTAAGACAATTAAATCCAAACATATGTTTTCTTAAGCGGAATTTACATCCATTTTATACTGTTTTAAATATATAACCTGCTTTTTAAGTAGTATTTTCTCATATAATGGAAGAGGTACAAGGGATATTGAACGACGTGTAACGATATGAAACAAACTCAATGGGTCACTAAAACATTAACGACTATACTTGAACCGGACAGTATCAAAATCTATACACGAGCTCACAATATACGAGTATAACAGAAAGTGGAAGTGATTAGCTATGAATGTGAAATTAAGGCTGATGTGTTGAGTGAGATGAAGAGAATCATTCTGAGGTGGTTTGGGCACGTGAAACGAATGAATGGAGAAATACTAACAAAGCAAATAAACAGTTTGGGTGTGGTTAAAAAAAGTGGTAGAGGTAGATAAAGGAAAGTATGGTTGGATCAAGTGTACAATATTTTAAAAGAAGTAAATGTAATAAGTCAGAGACATCGTAGTAGCTGTATGAGAAGGTGTACGGATGTAGAAAAGGTAAAAAATGTATGTCGATAAAGAACACTCTGAATCTCTCTTCACTCAGCCTACCCTGATAGGGAGACGGTGTGATGGTATGTATGTTAAACATAACCAGTTGTCGAAAAACGGAAGACACCGGGACGCCGAGACCATGGCGCCGAGACCTCATAATCTCACGTGACGCGCATCACCAAAAATATTTACAGTTTCTTCGTTTCTATTATTATAAACTTGGTATAAAAAATTATATCAGGAATTAAAAACGCAACTAGAACAAGTGTCATTCCATTCGTCATCTTAATTTTGCTTAATAAAACCTATCTGGATATTGTTGAAGATTACTTCTCAAAGTGTCTTATCTAATTGCCGCAATCACTACCTTCCTATCCTTACAATTTATTATATTTTTAATCTGTCAACAACAGTGGGTTAAATTGTCTTTTAATTTTATTATTCCGATAGTCAAAAGAAATGCTATTTTAGTTGAAAGTGTTATACACAATATTAAAAAATAAATTTAAACCAAAGTCCCCTAAAAGTACTGGAGGACTCTGAGAAATGCCACAGGGTCTCGGTCTCAGGTTCGATGAAAAGAAACTCCTGATCTATACATTCTCGTGCTGGGGGGCGAACAACGACAACAAGAATGTCGGCAAATATATACAGGGACCGAATGTTGGTCGGGATAAGCTGACGCCCAACTATGCAAGCTAGGCAATGTTGGTTAGGGCACTCTATTGTCCTGGAGAAGTTAAATATTCTCCGAAGGCGGAGGAACCTTCGTGGTCAACGGCATAGGATGTGGAAAGCAACGGGAAACTACCACATTAAAGGCCCAATGGCATCCCAAGAAACAGCAATGATGAAACTTTGCTGCTAACCAATCCCCAGGATTGAAACTGAAGAAGAAGATTAAACCAAAAAGCACGAAGAGATGTGAGCAGAAGACAGATAATATATCTTAGCAACACAACATGAAGGATGGGATTGGAGTACGGATATTGGAAAGCCAATTCACATGATTCGAGACTTTACTGTAGTTGTGGCAAAGGTAAAGGTAAGGCACGCACGTGATATAGTTCTAGTAAATAGTATCAAGAAAATACACCCTGAGCTCATGAAGAATATCCATATTTATCAGACTATAAGACATACTTTTTTACTCAGAAAAATCAACTGAAAATTGAGGTGATAAGCGGTAATACTCGTAAGTCCCTATTCAAATAATTGAACCTTTCAAAAGATAAATTGCACGCATTTATTTTTATACATATGCATGTTTTCAATTTTAACACCTTCATATTATATTTTTATACATATGCATGTTTTCAATTTTAACACCTTCATATTATATTTTTATACATATGCATGTTTTCAATTGTAACACCTTCATATTATATTTTTAAACATATGCATGTTTTCAATTTTAACACCTTCATATTATATTTTTATACATATGCATGTTTTCAATTTTAACACCTTCATATTATATTTTTTTGTGAATCCTTTTACTTCATTTCAGTTCCTATAATTCATATTTTTTTATATCTATAGTGTTCCAAAAATACCCAATTTTACACGAGTCGTTAACTTGAACCTGCTAAAAAATATATACCTTCACGCCTTCGTGAGGAGTTTAAGGGCGAGTAAGATTTTTATTTCATCAACATGGTACACCTCCCCACTACCATCATGATGTGATTTGCCGAATATATGGATTGGACGTAGAGATAGCACACGATACCCCCCCCCCCCCCCCCCCCCCCGCTTCCCAGCTCTCACGTCAAAAGAACTTTTTTAATGGGGACTCATCAAAGATAAAGTTTATGGCACAACACTGGCAACAGTTAAACTATAAATTAAGAGCAGCCATTGATAGAGAATGCGCCCAAATAGCAAAATAAATTATTCGTATTGTTTGCAATTCCAGCAGTACTTGGATCAGAACGGCTATCAATTTAAGTAGTTGCGATAATTAAAAATATTCTATGTCTGTCTTCTTGAGATAACGTATTTTAAGAATTGTGGTATAAGTAGCGAGTTGGATGGTATCGAAGAAGATTTAGTCTTTGAAGACAGTGACAAGAATACGAGTAGTTCAGACAACAGTGCGATAAGTGACAGTAACGAGACGAGTGAAGATGAACTGAATGCTGCTGTTACCTATTCAGTTATGGTAATAATAATTAAACATTATTACCATAACTTGAATTTGTAAATATTCTTGTGTAATGAAACATTGTTTTACATAAATTGACTCATAAATTTGGGCAGCGTCTTATGGTTTGGTGCGTCTCATCGTAAAATACGGTATATCACATATATGGCTTGTATAGTGCTCCAAATATTATATACTATCAAAGCAAGAGCGTTTTATTCTTAAATATAAAATACAGCTTATGAATTTCAATCCATAAATACTAATCGAGTATGGTCTGAGAATGAAAATGAAGCCTTTTTCTTCTTCATGTACCGTGCTGGTCCCTCTGGCGTTGTCAATTGTCTTGAAAATATATATAGCCTGGCGGCACGGAACAGTTCCTCAACTGTTCGGATACCTCAACTTATTCTCGAATTTTGCGTAACCAATACGGGCGGCGCCTTCTGCCGATTCCGCGTCAAATCTCATATTTTTCAATAAATATTAATTTTTTTCTCCTCTCAATATATGACCCAGATAATAAATATTTCGGCATTTGATGACATTTAAAAGTTCTCGTTCTACACCTGCTCGAAGCAACGCGTCAATGTTTGAGATTCGATGAAATCAATAAATTCTGAGCACTCTCCGATGAATCCACATTTCGAATGCTTCCAACCTACGAGTATTTAGCATTATTTTCTTCCATGGTCCATGTTTCAACACCGTAAAGTAAAATATACTATTTACAGCACTCAATCATCAGTTACCGAAGTTGATTCAAGTTATAATTACAGAAAAATGATCTCACCTTAAGAAATCCTGCACGTTCCATTTCTAATATGCATCTAATGCTATGTTAAGTAATCAGCCCGAAGAGAACCTCGAGATGTAATAGTGAAATAACAAAGTAATATTGTACCGGACGTATGCGTCTTCATAAAACATATTCGGATTAGTTTCTCAATTGTTCAAGGTGTATAGATATGGTTATAATTTCATATGTAAATTCTTGATATTTGTTTGGTTTTGTATGTATTTTTATGTTTGTTTGGGTCCGTGCGTTGTCACGACCGCAACGGAAATGTAGACTTATGGACGGTCGTCGAGACAATATCGCTGGCCGGCCGGCCTCTGCGTTGCGCAAACCCCCGAAAATTGTGGTATTTTACGAGGTGTGAGCGCATGCAGTGGCGGAGAATGGCGCTTACGATTGACCGTTCGTAAGAAGGGTCCCTTTCAAAATAAATCATAATTCTCAATTCACTCTACCTACTGTGTTTTACTTGAGACCTGCTATTACCTACCTAAGAGGAGTCTCTTCACCATTGCTACCTTTTCAACGATCTACGCCTTTGGAATTGAGCTGAATTCTCCGAGCATTGTGCAGCAGCCATCCACCTAAGATACAATTCTTTGTACCGGTGACGTACAAATACTCGTATATTGTTAAATGTTCTAATATAGAGTTCCACAAAGTTCAAGCCGAAAGATTTGATAAAATAAAATCAGCGTTTTTCTCGAATATAATTTCGATGCACTTGTACCAGCTATATTCTCAGCCCGCGATATAACATAATGTCGTCTATATGGTTTTCCTTATTCCGTGTCGAGGCGCGAGGCGAGTGTGAGTATCCTTACATCGCGATGTAAATATCACAGTTTGCCAGTTCAGTGTTCCCATTGTTTAGCACTGTGGCGTATATAATATAATATCGGTCTGTTGATCTCAGTTCACAAAGAACAAACATCGAAAATAAACTCGTACAAATGTCCCGTTATATAATAACATAACACATATCGTGTCCGATAACCAGAGGCCACGGATGATCAGAACAACGGGCTGAGTCTTAGAATACGAACCGCCTTGTTGTATTAAATATAACAAATAGTATACTCGTATATCTTTCACTGCATACGGAAATATAATATTTCCAATTTTTTTCTTGTTTCCGTATGCAACTCAAGATAATTGGTTTTTATTTCTTGGAGTAAGATAATTTATATAAAAAAATATGAAATAGATCTTAGTTACTTATTAAAGGAGAATAACTTTTCATGGAGCTACTATAGAGATAGATGAACTTAAAATTGATGTGTTAAATAAGATGAAGAAGAGCACTCGGAGATGATTTGGACACGTAAAACGATAGAACGAAGAAAGACTAAAAAAATAATTATACAATGCAAATGTGAGTGGAAGACGTGATAGAGGAAGACTAAGGAAATTATGGCCCTTTCAAGTGAATGATATTTTGAAAGATGTAAAAAATCAAAGAAATCGTAAAGTTGTATGACAAGGTATATGGATGTAGACGAGGCGAAAGGTGTGTGTCGAGGATAGGAATGTTTGAAGCTTTCATCTCTTTACAGGTAGATGGCATAATGTATAATTATAATTATAATTATAATTATAATTATAATTATAATTATAATTATAATTATAATTATAATTATAATTATAATTATAATTATAATTATAATTATAATTATAATTATAATTATAATTATGTTTATATTTACATTTATATTTTTATTTATATTTATATTTATATTTATATTTATATTTATATTTATATTTATATTTATATTTATATTTATATTTATATTTATATTTATATTTATATTTATGTTTATGTTTATGTTTATGTTTATATTTATATTTATATTTAAATTTATGTTTATGTTTATATTTATATTTCTGTTTATGTTTATTATTTTATTAATATTTATATTTTTATTTATGTTTATGTTTATTTTTATATTTATATTTTTATTTATATTTATATTAACCCGTATATTTATATTTATATTCATATTCATGTTTATATTTATATTTGTATTTATATTTATAATTATAGTTATTTATATAATTATAATTATAATTATAATTATAATTATAATTATAATTATAATTATAATTATAATTATAATTATAATTATAATTATAATTATAATTATAATTATAATTATAAATATAAATATGAATATAAATATAAATATTCTGGTTATAAATAAAATATAAATAAAAATATAAATATAAATATAAACATAAACATAAAATTAAAAAAAATATAAATTTAAATATAAATATAAACATAAATACAAATATAAATATAAACATAAACATAAACATAAATATAAATATAAATAAAAATATAAATATAAATATAAATATAAATATAAATATAAATATAAATATAAATACAAATACAAATATAAACATAAATATAAATATAAACATAAACATAAATAAAAATAAAAATATAAATAAAAATATAAACATAAACATAAATATAAACATAAAAATAAATATAAATATAAACATAAACATAAATATATTATAAATATAAATATAAATATAAATATCAATATAAATATGAATATAAATTGAAAAGGATATAAATACTTTTTATGTTTTTTGGGAATTAAAACATAACAGCGCTATAAGAGTTGATTTTTCTGCTAAGTCGTGTTAGGATAAAAGGCAAGATTGACGTTTATGCGTCTGGAAAATATTATTCATGGCCATAATGTCAACCTTAAACTTGTGTAAATTTCAAATTTCGGATGACGGGAACTACTCGTATAAGAACCATTAAGACTATCATGGATGCCATATGAACCTGAACCTGAACCTGAACGAGCTGGAGGTCTCAGAAAGGCCCGGTTGAATGTTATTGGAAGTGCCCTACATGATGCAAATAAAAAGATTTAGTAGAAGTTGCACAATCCAGTCCAGTCCAGTCCAGTCCACCTGTTAGGAAATACTCGTACGTGTAATGGAATAATCTGTTTCATATCTCGGTGGTGTGGGAAAGAGTAGAAGAGTGCTGAAGATGTGATGTTTTATTCTTACCGTTAAAGGTGGAAAGCTTGCACGTACTCGTATCGTAGGCTGGCGTCATAAAGATAATTGGACCTATTGGAATATGGTGGCGCTGCACTGGGTCTTTCTAAAATCAATTTGTTCCTGCCTGTTCATGCGTCTGGATTATCGCATCGCGTGGGCGGCGCCATTACTCTGTCGTTATCTCCATCCTCGAGGGTGGAATTAGAGGATACACTCCAGTTAAATGTGGCGCTGTGATTAAGCCTTTCATTTTTTTGTTTTCGTTAGAAGGTCGAAAGCACGATCCCAACTCAACTAATAAAAAAATGAACCGAAAATTATGCAGTTAACATTTGGTATGTTATTTTCTATAACGATATTACGCTTTAAATGAGTGATATTCTAATAATGATAAATTGACTATTTGTATTTGTATAGCACCATTAGAAAATCTCCTAAAGATAATGTTTACATTAAAAAAAATACAAGTTGAGTGTAAAGGTGGTGGCTTCGGTCATTAGATCGGGCACTTCCCCACATCCGCATTAGAAAAACAAATTTGATAAACAAACTTACCGCAAGAAAACGAACTACAAATGAACCTTTGTAGATCTTCCGACATGTGATGGTAATATGTACATTTGTAGATCTTCCGATATGAGATGGTAATATGTACATTTGTAGATCTTCCGATATGAGATGGTAATATGTACATTTATAGATCTTCCGATATGAGATGGTAATATGTACATTTGTAGATCTTCCGATATGAGATGGTAATATGTACATTTATGGATCTTCCGATATGAGATGGTAATATGTACATTTATGGATCTTCCGATATGAGATGGTAATATGTACATTTGTAGATCTTCCGATATGAGATGGTAATATGTACATTTGTAGATCTTCCGATATGAGATGGTAATATGTACATTTGTAGATCTTCCGATATGAGATGGTAATATGTACATTTGTAGATCTTCCGATATGAGATGGTAATATGTACATTTGTAGATCTTCCGATATGAGATTGTAATATGTACATTTGTAGATCTTCCGATATAAGATGGTAATATGTACATTTGTAGATCTTCCGATATGAGATGGTAATATGTACATTTGTAGATCTTCCGATATGAGATGGTAATATGTACATTTGTAGATCTTCCGATATGAGATGGTAATATGTACATTTGTAGATCTTCCGATATGAGATGGTAATATGTACATTTGTAGATCTTCCGATATGAGATGGTATTATGTACATTTATAGATCTTCCGATATGAGATGGTAATATGTAAATTTGTAGATCTTCCGATATGAGATGGTAATATGTACATTTATAGATCTTCCGATATGTGATCGTAATATGTACATTTGTAGATCTTCCGATATGTAATGGTAATATATGTACATTTGTATATCTTCCAAAATGTGATGGTAATTAATATGTACATTTGTAGATCTTCCGATATATGGTGGTAATATGTACATTTGCAGATCTTCCGATATGTGATGGTAATATGTACATTTGTAGATCTTCCGATATGTAATGGTAATATATGTACATTTGTATATCTTCCAAAATGTGATGGTAATTAATATGTACATTTGTAGATCTTCCGATATATGGTGGTAATATGTACATTTGCAGATCTTCCGATATGTGATGGTAATATGTACATTTGTAGATCTTCCGATATGTAATGGTAATATATGTACATTTGTATATCTTCCAAAATGTGATGGTAATTAATATGTACATTTGTAGATCTTCCGATCTATGATGGTAATATGTACATTTGCAGATCTTCCGATATGTGATGGTAATATGTACATTTGTAGATCTTCCGATATGTGATGGTAATATGTACATTTGTAGATCTTCCGATATGTGCTGGTAATATGTGCATTTGGCCTTAGATGTAGTGTAGGGTATGTGTGAAGTGGTCATATACATTTTGATAAGACCTCCCAAGAAAGGTTGTCTCGAAGTGCTTCTTAAAACTGGACACGCGACCCATATTTTGAACACTAAGAGGCAGATTATTACACATCACAGGACCAATAACAGTAAAAGCTCTGTCATAGTACCCCGCCTTAGTGAATCGTTTTGAAACAACCTATTCATCGATCTCAAATACTATTCCTCTCCGAAGAAACATCTCTCAGACACAGATTCGAAAGATACAGTGGAGACATCTCATTAACGTATCTGAATGCAAAAAGACAAAGTTTAAAATCAATCTGTTCACAACACTGCGCCAATATAGGCTGTTTAGAAGTGGACTTATATGACAATATTTATGACTACCATATAAATCAGTCTAGCGGCTGGATTGAAAACTGACATGCTTAGAAATTCGCGAATCAGATAAACCAGAATAAATAGAATTATATAATAATAAAGCAGACGTGATGCAAAAAAAGTATAATAAGATTTTGATTTCCTTTGTTGGAAGACACCGACGCACAAGAAATTGCATTGTACTTGGATTTAACTTCAAATTAATTTTTTGATATCCAACTTGAGATTTTGAAGATGTGATTAGAAGTATACTGTTTCAGATGGATCACAGAGTTTCAAGAATAAAGTACCAAGGACATAAACCTGAGACTCAAAACCCTCCGTGCCAATACGATCGCTGATATAATTAGTATAAAGAACAAAAACCAGCGGAACTAATACCAACCCTCGGTGTGCATCATACTTTACAATATCCTGAAAAGATTCTTCCTGATCGACATCTCTCCGTGGTTGCAGTCCTAAGACTGGTTTGCAGCAATTTCAACTCTTCTCCTCCATTCCCCCCTGTCCTGTGCGGCTCTTTTTAAATCTGTATATGTTGAGCAGCGCACGTCCACCAACAGGTCCTCCAGGTACTCTCGGCGTGGGCGTCCCCTAGAGTTGGTCCCCTCGGTCATACCCTCCATTATGGCATGCAAGAGGCCCTCTTGTCGTATTATATGACCGATCCATCTTGCACGCCTTTCGGACAGGATCCTGAGCAGGTGCCTTCTTCCTTCGATTCGTTGGAGAACCTCTTCATTTGTGATGCGGTCTCTCCAGGAAATTACTAATAGTCTTCTATAGGACCACATCTCAAAAGCCTCTAGTCTTCGTCTATCTCTTTCGGATAGGCACCATGTCTCGCAGCCGTACATCAAGATACTCCATACATAGGTCTTGATGAGGAGTATTCTCAGTTTTAGGTCTATATTATTTGATTCTATTATTTTCGACCTTTTATTAAATGCAAGTCTAGCCTGATGTATACGGCTGTCGACCTCGCTCTTGGACCGACCGTCCCATGTTATTTTGCTCCCGAGGTAGACAAACTCCTCGGTGTTCTTTAGTGGTTTACCCGACATCACTATTCTCATCTGGTGTTGCGCTCGGCCTACAGTCAGCAGCTTTGTTTTGTCTTTATTTATCTTCGACATAAACGGATTAAGATATATTCAACAAATAAGTTTCAACCCAGGTAAGTGCACTACCCGAAAATCCATGGTCATCTTTAAGACTGCGAGAAATTTCATGATCGACAGTATCAAAGCCAGCACTGTTATTACGAGTATTTATACTTGAACAGCGAATACGTGACACGGCCAAATGGCCCAATGGTGATTTTTTTTTGTTTGGAACATTATTTTGCAAGAATTTTTATAGTTTCATCCAAATTAAAAGATCAAAGTAATATTAACCAGATTCAGATATAGGAGTTCCGATATAGGAATAGATAGTTGTAACAGCATTTGCTTTGCTTATCTTACAAATGGACTATTACAGATATAGGAGTTCCGATATAGGAATAGATAGTTGTAACAGCATTTGCTTTGCTTATCTAACAAATGGACTATTACAGATATAGGAGTTCCGATATAGGAATAGATAGTTGTAACAGCATTTGCTTTGCTTATCTAACAAATGGACTATTACAGATATAGGAGTTCCGATATAGGAATAGATAGTTGTAACAGCATTTGCTTTGCTTATCTAACAAATGGACTATTACAGATATAGGAGTTCCGATATAGGAATAGATAGTTGTAACAGCATTTGCTTTGCTTATCTAACAAATGGACTATTACATTTTTGGTAGAAGTCTGCGATATACAATATTTTATATAAAATTTAATTATTTGTCTCAATAAATACTATCAGATATGTTACGAGTATTCATCCACGTTTGACACGGGCTTACGACATACTGAATTAATTAACATGAATAAGCTATGAAAAGAGGTTGCAAAGAATGGACTATGGTTTCATTCTTCTTCTTCTCAGTGTCATGTCAGTCCCCCCCCCCCCACAACGTTTAATATCACCTGAGAGTAGATATCTTTGTCCCCGGCAGCCCGAAAAAGATCTCCAACGCCCCTTATGCTAGTCTAATCACGTATATTGCGGAGCCAGGAGATTTGCCTCCTGCCAACTTCTATTTTGCCGTGGATGATCAGGTGCAGTATATTTTCATTGGCATTGGATATTTAATTAGTTTCATTGGCATTGGATATTTAAGGTCTAACAAGGCAAACTGAGAACAAGATAAACATAAACAAGATAAACAATACATAATAACGTCCCTCAAGTAAAGTATAGTAGTGTCAATATTCGACAGAAAAGCATATCGATACAATGTAGTACTTCATGAGAAGTACGAGTAGCCCAGGCAAGATCATTGGGAATATTGTCATGAGAAGTAGCCAAGATCATTGGGAATATTGTCATGAGAAGTAGCCAAGATCATTGGGAATATTGTCACGAGAAGTAGCCAAGATCATTGGGAATATTATCATGAGAAGTAGCCAAGATCATTGGGAATATTGCCATGAGAAGTAGCCAAGATCATTGGGAATATTGTCATGAGAAGTAGCCAAGATCATTGGGAATATTGTCACGAGAAGTAGCCAAGATCATTGGGAATATTGTCATGAGAAGTAGCCAAGATCATTGGGAATATTGTCATGAGAAGTAGCCAAGATCATTGGGAATATTGTCATGAGAAGTAGCCAAGATCATTGGGAATATTGGCATGAGAAGTAGCCAAGATCATTGGGAATATTGTCATGAGAAGTAGCCAAGATCATTGGGAATATTGTCATGAGAAGTAGCCAAGATCATTGGGAATATTGTCATGAGAAGTAGCCAAGATCATTGGGAATATTGTCATGAGAAGTAGCCAAGATCATTGGGAATATTGTCATGAGAAGTAGCCAAGATCATTGGGAATATTGTCATGAGAAGTAGCCAAGATCATTGGGAATATTGTCATGAGAAGTAGCCAAGATCATTGAGAATATTGTCATGAGAAGTAGCCAAGATCATTGGGAATATTGTCACGAGAAGTAGCCAAGATCATTGGGAATATTGTCATGAGAAGTAGCCAAGATCATTGAGAATATTGTCATGAGAAGTAGCCAAGATCATTGGGATAATTGGCATGAGAAGTAGCCAAGATCATTGGGAATATTGTCATGAGAAGTAGCCAAGATCATTGGGAATATTGTCATGAGAAGTAGCCAAGATCATTGGGAATATTGGCATGAGAAGTAGCCAAGATCATTGGGAATATTGTCATGAGAAGTAGCCAAGATCATTGGGAATATTGTCATGAGAAGTAGCCAAGATCATTGGGAATATTGTCATGAGAAGTAGCCAAGATCATTGGGAATATTGTCATGAGAAGTAGCCAAGATCATTGGGAATATTGTCATGAGAAGTAGCCAAGATCATTGGGAATATTGTCATGAGAAGTAGCCAAGATCTTTGGGAATATTGTCATGAGAAGTAGCCAAGATCATTGGGAATATTGACACTTTTTTGATAAAAATGAATGATTTGCTTTTTCATTTAAATAAAATCATCAATTCTCACTTTAATTGTCCTGAATTGCTATGCTATACGAGTATTTAGAGTTCAATACATATGATAGTTGCCATTTTCTATTGTAAATTAAGTATCTCTAATCATCAACCAAATTCCCCTATATTTGAGTACGAGTATATTCTACATGTAGGTACATAGAATGCTTCTCCCTGGCTCCGTACATAGAATGCTTCTCTCTGGCTCCGTTCATAGAATGCATGTTTTCGAAAATCACTTTGCTGGGATTGTCCATATATTTGATCACTGCTGGTTGAACTATAAAAGAAGACTGATTGCAGAATGTATCAAATATTAAATTTGTACAACTGTCCTTTTCTTTTCACACGAATGCCAAGAGTGACGCTCGGTGTGGTGACGTGTAAACAGCCTTACTCGAGAAGGTCCCGTATCGTATAAACAATTGTATACGAGTATATTGTTAATATTTTATATATTTTAAATCATTTTAACTTTTGTACTTGCTGACTTATATGTTATTTGAAATGTTTGAAAGTGCTAATGTGTCTATCTATTTGGTTCTCTGCACATACATACCATCTCGCCATTTCTCCGTCGGGGGAGAGGCAGACAGGACATAGCGCCAAACTTTTCTATCTCGACACACATCTTAAGCCTCATTCAAATCCATACACCTGCTTATACAATCAATACTTGATACACATATTTCGTGTTTTTTTGTATCCATACACGTTTTCATACAACTCCTACAACTTTTAACATTACATATTTTTTAAATATCATTCACTTAATCCAACCATGACTTCCTCTCACACGCTTTCCACTCACATTTAATGTCCAAACCTTCTCAACGTGCTCTTCTGCATCTTATTCATCTAGTCAGTCTTAGTTCACGTTCCTTTATCACTTCATTATGTTTTCTGTCATACATTGTCAATTCAAGTGTTCTTCTCAATTAACGCATTTCTACAACATTTATTCGGCTACTATCAGTCTTATTCCACTTCACGTTTCACTCATATATATATCAAAGTTGGCACCTAAATATTATTATGAATTGCTTCTTTCTTGTAATTTTTTGTATTTTTTATTTTAAGGTTATTTTTCTCCATAATGAATGAAACGCTAATAAATGTTGTTATAAGAAACCCTGGAACATTGACGAAAATAAACAAATAAATGTTAACACAACCGCATAAAGTAAAGCAGCATGAGCAACGCAACCGGGTTCGACCCTGACTTGCTGGCCAAGTGTTCCTTGAACCTGAGCGAGATCGATCGGTTCGCAGCCCAGCACCCGGCGCCCTCCTCCACTCGGCCTCCACCGCTCTCCCTGCGGCGTGCAGACCTGACCTCGCCGACCCCGCGAGCCTTCACAAAGGATTCCTCCGCTGTACTCGGGTAGATATCGCCCCATTATGTATGACATGCCCATGATAATGTTGAATAACTTGTATTCCAGAGCTCGTGCTGGCCGAGTCACAATGAGGCTCCAGTCCTCCTACGTACTACGCTATGCTTTGCTTTCGTTAGTAACTATTGTTAATACATCATCGATTATGTTTGCTATGGAAATGATACCTTGTGTCACGTCGTGCAATATATAATATTTATAATTCTACGTTAATAATCAGACTCGACTGTGTGGAAGTAACAATGCCGAGAGTAATATCCCTGGTAGTCCCTGATGTAACAATGCCGAGAGTAATATCCCTGGTAGTCCCTGATGTAACAATGCCGAGAGTAATATCCCTGGTGGCTCCTGATGTAACAATGCCGAGAGTAATATCCCTGGTAGTCCCTGATGTAACAATGCCGAGAGTAATATCCCTGATAGTCCCTGATGTAACAATGCCGAGAGTAATATCCCTGGTGGCTCCTGATGTAACAATGCCGAGAGTAATATCCCTGGTAGTCCCTGATGTAACAATGCCGAGAGTAATATCCCTGATAGTCCCTGATGTAACAATGCCGAGAGTAATATCCCTGGTGGCTCCTGATGTAACAATGCCGAGAGTAATATCCCTGGTAGTCCCTGATGTAACAATGCCGAGAGTAATATCCCTGATAGTCCCTGATGTAACAATGCCGAGAGTAATATCCCTGGTAGTCCCTGATGTAACAATGCCGAGAGTAATATCCCTGGTAGTCCCTGATGTAACAATGCTGAGAGTAATATCCCTGATAGTCCCTGATGTAACAATGCCGAGAGTAATATCCCTGATAGTCCCTGATGTAACAATGCCGAGAGTAATATCCCTGGTAGTCCCTGATAGTCGAGCGAGTCTAAAAGAGATTTCCGCGATACCTTTGTTATATGAAGTTTATCCATGGATGTATTACACATTTTAAATGGGTACGCTTACATATTACTCTTCAAGCGTTAAAAATGACCTCCGCACCTGTTTATACATATACAAATTGCTTAAAGGAAAAATATTCTATCAAACCCCTTCTTGATTGATAAACTTCTAACTAACCAAGAAAAATGTTTAAAATGCATTAAGTTAAAACCAGGCTCGAATAACTTAAAAATAATTGGATTCCCACGGTAATCCGACCCGCAACCCCTGGATCGAAAGACGAACGTCTCACTAACCAGGCCACAGAGATAGTTGATATTTGTATTCTAGAACGTCTTACTAACCAGTCCACAGAGATAATTGATATTTGTATTCTAGAACGTCTTACTAACCGGGCCACAGAAATAGTTGATATTTGTATTCGATAACGTCTTACTAAACCAGGCCACAAAGATAGTTGATATTTGTATTCTAGAACGTCTTACTAACCGGACCACAGAAATAGTTGATATTTGTATTCTAGAACGTCTTACTAACCAGGCCACAGAGATAATTGATATTTGTATTCTAGAACGTCTTACTAACCGGGCCACAGAAATAGTTGATAATTGATATTTGTATTCTAGAACGTCTTACTAACCGGCCCACATAAATAGTTGATAATTGATATTTGTATTCTAGAACGTCTTACTAACCGGGCCACAGAGATAGTTGGTAATCGATATTTGTATTCTAGAACGTCTTACTAACCAGGCCACAGAGATAGTTGATATTTGTATTCTAGAACGTCTTACTAACCGGGCCACAGAAATAGTTGATAATTGATATTTGTATTCTAGAACGTCTTACTAACCGGCCCACATAAATAGTTGATAATTGATATTTGTATTCTAGAACGTCTTACTAACCGGGCCACAGAGATAGTTGGTAATCGATATTTGTATTCTAGAACGTCTTACTAACCAGGCCACAGAGATAGTTGATATTTGTATTCTAGAACGTCTTACTAACCGGGCCACATAAATAGTTGATAATTGATATTTGTATTCTAGAACGTCTTACTAACCGGGCCACATAAATAGTTGATAATGGATATTTGTATTCTAGAACGTCTTACTAACCGGGCCACAGAAATAGTTGATAATTGATATTTGTATTCTAGAACGTCTTACTAACCGGGCCACATAAATAGTTGATAATTGATATTTGTATTCTAGAACGTCTTACTAACCAGGCCGCAGAGAACGTTGGTAATTGATATTTGTATTCTAGAACGTCTTACTAACCGGGCCACAGAAATAGTTGATAATTGATATTTGTATTCTAGAACGTCTTACTAACCGGGCCACATAAATAGTTGATAATTGATATTTGTATTCTAGAACGTCTTACTAACCAGGCCGCAGAGAACGTTGGTAATTGATATTTGTATTCTAGAACGTCTTACTAACCGGGCCACAGAAATAGTTGATAATTGATATTTGTATTCTAGAACGTCTTACTAACCGGGCCACATAAATAGTTGATAATGGATATTTGTATTCTAGAACGTCTTACTAACCGGGCCACAGAAATAGTTGATAATTGATATTTGTATTCTAGAACGTCTTACTAACCGGGCCACATAAATAGTTGATAATTGATATTTGTATTCTAGAACGTCTTACTAACCAGGCCGCAGAGAACGTTGGTAATTGATATTTGTATTCTAGAACATCTTACTAACCGGGCCACAGAAATAGTTGATAATTGATATTTGTATTCTAGAACGTCTTACTAACCGGGCCACATAAATAGTTGATAATTGATATTTGTATTCTAGAACGTCTTACTAACCGGGCCACATAAATAGTTGATAATGGATATTTGTATTCTAGAACGTCTTACTAACCGGGCCACAGAAATAGTTGATAATTGATATTTGTATTCTAGAACGTCTTACTAACCGGGCCACATAAATAGTTGATAATTGATATTTGTATTCTAGAACGTCTTACTAACCAGGCCGCAGAGAACGTTGGTAATTGATATTTGTATTCTAGAACGTCTTACTAACCGGGCCACAGAAATAGTTGATAATTGATATTTGTATTCTAGAACGTCTTACTAACCGGGCCACATAAATAGTTGATAATTGATATTTGTATTCTAGAACGTCTTACTAACCAGGCCGCAGAGAACGTTGGTAATTGATATTTGTATTCTAGAACGTCTTACTAACCGGGCCACAGAAATAGTTGATAATTGATATTTGTATTCTAGAACGTCTTACTAACCGGGCCACATAAATAGTTGATAATGGATATTTGTATTCTAGAACGTCTTACTAACCGGGCCACAGAAATAGTTGATAATTGATATTTGTATTCTAGAACGTCTTACTAACCGGGCCACATAAATAGTTGATAATTGATATTTGTATTCTAGAACGTCTTACTAACCAGGCCGCAGAGAACGTTGGTAATTGATATTTGTATTCTAGAACATCTTACTAACCGGGCCACAGAAATAGTTGATAATTGATATTTGTATTCTAGAACGTCTTACTAACCGGGCCACATAAATAGTTGATAATTGATATTTGTATTCTAGAACGTCTTACTAACCGGGCCACATAAATAGTTGATAATGGATATTTGTATTCTAGAACGTCTTACTAACCGGGCCACAGAAATAGTTGATAATTGATATTTGTATTCTAGAACGTCTTACTAACCGGGCCACATAAATAGTTGATAATTGATATTTGTATTCTAGAACGTCTTACTAACCAGGCCGCAGAGAACGTTGGTAATTGATATTTGTATTCTAGAACGTCTTACTAACCGGGCCACAGAAATAGTTGATAATTGATATTTGTATTCTAGAACGTCTTACTAACCGGGCCACATAAATAGTTGATAATTGATATTTGTATTCTAGAACGTCTTACTAACCGGGCCACATAAATAGTTGATAATTGATATTTGTATTCTAGAACGTCTTACTAACCAGGCCACAGAGATAGTTGGTAATTTATATTTGTATTCTAGAACGTCTTACTAACCAGGCCACAGAGATAGTTGGTAATTGATATTTGTATTCTAGAACGTCTTACTAACCAGGCCACAGAGATAGTTGGTAATTTATATTTGTATTCTAGAACGTCTTACTAACCGGGCCACAGAAATAGTTGATAATTGTATTCTAGAAACAAAATAAAATATCAACACCTTTAAATCGTTTCATATTTTTTCGTATCAAATTTATTCCTCAAAAAATCTGTTTCGATTTGTAAGACATCAGTAATAGTAAAAAAAAAAAGGTAAATTTTTATAGCGCCATTTAGAGAACAGACTTGACTCAACGGCGCTCTTACTGGGGATTCGAACCCACTATTATTGACAGATTAAAAATATTACAAAATAAATATATATAAATTTACTGTAAGGATAGGAAAGTGGCGGTTGCGGTCATTAAATTAGGTACTTCTTCGCATCTCCATATGTTCAAAAACACATATTTGGTAAGAAAATCGCAAAAAAATAACCGCCGGAAGATAAGTTAAAATGAAACATTTGTCGAGTTTCATATTGATCATAATGGATATTAAATAATTTATTTAATTAACAAGGGAAATCGAGTTCTAGATTACTGAACGACAATTATACGTACACACGACGACCTTCTTGGCTTTGTTGGTAAGACGCTTGTCTCCCAACCTGGAGGTTGTGAGTTCAATTCTCCATGAAACCCAGATTTAAAAAAAATAATAAAATGGAATTCCTGTCTGATTTTCGCTTGAGGTCTCTTGAACATCATTCTGGTTAGTTGGAAGATATTTCCACATAACAATGAGCCCACCAGGTTGTGCTGTATACAACGGAACGGTTATACAATACAATACTATGCATCAAATCTCAGAGATTAGTTTATCCTAAATAAAAAAGAGAATGGTACATATTTGGTAATATAATATAAAGGCGTTATTATATAATGTTATATTTCCGTAATAATATCCCATTGAACAAGGGTGTTGATACACAGATGAAATCAAAAGTGCAAACCATAGTGGCAAAATAAAGATAAAATATGAAGTCTGATGAAACTCCGCGTCCAATTGTAGTGTTTGAGGAAGCTAATATGTAATATTTTCATTTCATCTCGCCATTATTCGCTATATAATTTGGCGCAGAAATTTTTCTCACGGATTCGGCTACCTGGAGTAGGGAAACTAAATGTATGTTTACTTAGCAAACTAACGAAATTAATAATACAGAACAGAAGTCCATATATTTTCAATAAAAGGTGTCCTAAAAATACATACATACTTTGAATAATTGCAAATTAAGTATTTACTAAGGCACATTTAAGATTAAAACTCCCAATTAAAGAAGACAGACATAGAATATTTTTAATTATTGAAAGTACTTACATTGATAGCCGTTCTGGTCCAGACACTACTGGATTCGTTAACATCAAGAATAATTTATTTTGGTATTCGGGTGCATTCTCTGGTAATGGCTGCTCTCAATTCGTTAACTGTTCACGGTTTTATACCATAAACTTTATCTTTGATGAGTTCTCATTAACAAAGTCATTATGATAGAGCTTTTGCCGTGGCTAATGTGAGATATGGGTAGCGTGTGCAACTTTAGGTTGCACTTGAGATATGGGTAGCGTGTGCAGCTTTAGGTAGCACTTGAATATAATTTAGCAGAATGCTTCTTATCTGAAGAGATGATGATAGTAGTTGTTGGTAAATAAATAAAATACGTCAATTAGCAATGCGGAAGGAGAGAGTGAATGAATGTTTTATTTATCGGTAAGTGGGTATTTATACATTTCAGAATGGGCGCGGGAGTGCGCCCGCGAAATATTTTTATCTCGCTTCTGTGCGTGCAGAAATGGTTAATTGAAGTATTGCAGACATCGCAAATAGTATTGTGGGTAAACAATTTGTTTGCGGAAACGGCGAGACAGCGTGATGCGTTCTCTTTCTACTGTGGAATGCATCGTAAATAGTATTGTGGGTAAACAATTTGTTTACGGGACTAGCGCGATGTCCGGCCGCGTCAATGTTTTGGTATGTGACCTTTGGACATATCCAAAGGTCGTTTCGTCGGTCGTTGACCGTATGTGTTGACAATATTCAGCGACGACCGTGGTTCCCACAATAACCCTTTTTAAGAGATCTTATCATAATGTATGAACACTACACACATACACTTAACCTATATCAGATGATCCACAAAGACGTCTTTGTGTTTCATCTACGTGCGGTATGTTTTCTGCGTATTTCTTACCGAATATGTTTTTTTGAATAAACGAACGTAAATAGGGGGAAGAACCTTATCTAATGGACGCAGCCACTACTTTCCTATTCTTACACTTAACTAAAATGTATTTATTTTGTAATATTTTAAATCTGTCAATAATAATGGGTTCGAATCCCAATTTGGCGCGCCCTTATGTAAAGTTATTATTATTTCGCAACGCTCTCATTTGTACCACAAAATGAAACAAACCCGTGTTTTATTATTCACGACATCCTCCGAAACCGATGCCTTAACGGCTCTGAAAATATTTCTTAACCAAAATGTTTCAAAGCACGATGAAACAAACATGTGAATGTCCGAATTTGTTCCGTGGACTTTGATTGTGGGCCTCCTGTCTCAGTGCAAGCACCTCTTAGGACATGGACATGTGACCTCCGCGAGCCTTGACCGCGTGGCAAAGGATTCCGAAAAACATACCAAATTGCGTCAAATGCAGCGCATTACCGTCGCCTCTCAGCATTATAAACCCATTAACATCGGCTTAGAATGTGGTCACAGCAAGAGTATTCGCGCATTAAGCATATTTTCTTTTTTGTATAAATTCACGCTAAAGTTATTATGAACCACCAAAACATAACAAATAAAAAAAACTGGGAGTATAAAATTATTCAGTGAAATTTAGAGCACATTTACCATTAGTTTACAACGATGATTGTTCGTGAGACAGTGATGACATTAAGGATTTCAATTATTTTATTTAAAATCAAACAACAACTATTTACTTCTCAGCCTCTCTAACTCATCTCATATCATTTTTATTTATATCTCTCATTCAATTTACTTCTCAGCCTCTCTAACTCATCTCATATCATTTTTCTTTATATCTCTCATTCAATTTACTTCTCAGCCTCTCTAACTCATCTCATATCATTTTTCTTTATATCTCTCATTCAATTTACTTCTCAGCCTCTCTAACTCATCTCATATCATTTTTCTTTATATCTCTCATTCAATTTACTTCTCAGACTCTCTAACTCATCTCATATCATTTTTCTTTATATATCTCATTCAATTTACTTCTCAGACTCTCTAACTCATCTCATATCATTTTTCTTTATATCTCTCATTCAATTTACTTCTCAGCCTCTCTAACTCATCTCATATCATTTTTCTTTATATCTCTCATTCAATTTACTTCTCAGACTCTCTAACTCATCTCATATCATTTTTCTTTATATATCTCATTCAATTTACTTCTCAGACTCTCTAACTCATCTCATATCATTTTTCTTTATATATCTCATTCAATTTACTTCTCAGACTCTCTAACTCATCTCATATCATTTTTCTTTATATCTCTCATTCAATTAACTTCTCAGACTCTCTAACTCATCTCATATCATTTTTCTTTATATCT
This sequence comes from Odontocerum albicorne, assembly GCA_949825065.1. NCBI lineage: Eukaryota > Metazoa > Arthropoda > Insecta > Trichoptera > Odontoceridae > Odontocerum > Odontocerum albicorne. The sequence goes on along the minus strand of OX463840.1, from coordinate 161,394 downwards.
CTCATTCAATTTACTTCTCAGACTCTCTAACTCATCTCATATCATTTTTCTTTATATCTCTCATTCAATTTACTTCTCAGCCTCTCTAACTCATCTCATATCATTTTTCTTTATATATCTCATTCAATTTACTTCTCAGACTCTCTAACTCATCTCATATCATTTTTCTTTATATCTCTCATTCAATTTACTTCTCAGCCTCTCTAACTCATCTCATATCATTTTTCTTTATATCTCTCATTCAATTTACTTCTCAGACTCTCTAACTCATCTCATATCATTTTTCTTTATATATCTCATTCAATTTACTTCTCAGCCTCTCTAACTCATCTCATATCATTTTTCTTTATATCTCTCATTCAATTAACTTCTCAGACTCTCTAACTCATCTCATATCATTTTTCTTTATATCTCTCATTCAATTTACTTCTCAGCCTCTCTAACTCATCTCATATCATTTTTCTTTATATCTCTCATTCAATTTACTTCTCAGCCTCTCTAACTCATCTCATATCATTTTTCTTTATATCTCTCATTCAATTTACTTCTCAGACTCTCTAACTCATCTCATATCATTTTTCTTTATATATCTCATTCAATTTACTTCTCAGACTCTCTAACTCATCTCATATCATTTTTCTTTATATCTCTCATTCAATTTACTTCTCAGCCTCTCTAACTCATCTCATATCATTTTTCTTTATATCTCTCATTCAATTTACTTCTCAGACTCTCTAACTCATCTCATATCATTTTTCTTTATATATCTCATTCAATTTACTTCTCAGACTCTCTAACTCATCTCATATCATTTTTCTTTATATATCTCATTCAATTTACTTCTCAGCCTCTCTAACTCATCTCATATCATTTTTCTTTATATCTCTCATTCAATTTACTTCTCAGACTCTCTAACTCATCTCATATCATTTTTCTTTATATCTCTCATTCAATTTACTTCTCAGCCTCTCTTACTCATCTCATATCATTTTTCTTTATATCTCTCATTCAATTTACTTCTCAGACTCTCTAACTCATCTCATATCATTTTTCTTTATATATCTCATTCAATTTACTTCTCAGACTCTCTAACTCATCTCATATCATTTTTCTTTATATCTCTTATTCAATTTACTTCTCAGCCTCTCTAACTCATCTCATATCATTTTTCTTTATATCTCTCATTCAATTTACTTCTCAGACTCTCTAACTCATCTCATATCATTTTTCTTTATATATCTCATTCAATTTACTTCTCAGACTCTCTAACTCATCTCATATCATTTTTCTTTATATCTCTCATTCAATTTACTTCTCAGACTCTCTAACTCATCTCATATCATTTTTCTTTATATCTCTCATTCAATTAACTTCTCAGACTCTCTAACTCATCTCATATCATTTTTCTTTATATCTCTCATTCAATTTACTTCTCAGCCTCTCTAACTCATCTCATATCATTTTTCTTTATATCTCTCATTCAATTTACTTCTCAGACTCTCTAACTCATCTCATATCATTTTTCTTTATATATCTCATTCAATTTACTTCTCAGACTCTCTAACTCATCTCATATCATTTTTCTTTATATCTCTCATTCAATTTACTTCTCAGCCTCTCTAACTCATCTCATATCATTTTTCTTTATATATCTCATTCAATTTACTTCTCAGACTCTCTAACTCATCTCATATCATTTTTCTTTATATCTCTCATTCAATTAACTTCTCAGCCTCTCTAACTCATCTCATATCATTTTTCTTTATATCTCTCATTCAATTTACTTCTCAGCCTCTCTAACTCATCTCATATCATTTTTCTTTATATCTCTCATTCAATTTACTTCTCAGACTCTCTAACTCATCTCATATCATTTTTCTTTATATCTCTCATTCAATTAACTTCTCAGCCTCTCTAACTCATCTCATATCATTTTTCTTTATATCTCTCATTCAATTTACTTCTCAGCCTCTCTAACTCATCTCATGTCATTTTTCTTTATATCTCTCATTCAATTTACTTCTCAGACTCTCTAACTCATCTCATATCATTTTTCATGTATTCATGTTTGTTTCAGTTTACTGAGTTTAATATTATGAACCGTGGATTTCGCAACATTTATTCTTAGGTCTATCTCTTCGCGTCTCTCATACAATTTACTTAGCAAACTCTCCAATTCATCTTCGCTCTCCGCCAACACCGCCATGTTATATTATCAACATAAAATAGTAAACCATGAATTATGGTTGAAAGTTTTCCAATTAAATTGCTGACCATTTAAAAAATAAATTCATGTCCGTCCTTCATTTTTACTGAAAACATCATATATTTAGCATGAATCAGCGGATACAAACATTTATTATCTTCCGCCAATTTACCGACGCCATTGACACCGTGTATACCATACCATATACACAGCCACCGCTTCTGAGGTATTTGTCATCAACCTTTTTCTATTTAATATTTGTGCAGTTTGGTCTACGTTAAGTACTCGTATTTAATTTTTTTTCCAACATTGATTTATTAGACTGAAACGTCGACGTGAACAATTCTAGAAAATATGGTAAAAATGTATAATATGTACTAAAAAAATATGCGATGGTCGATGTATGGCAGAATAAAAATATGCGATGATCGATGTATGGCAGAATAAAAATATGCGATGGTCGATGTATGGCAGAATAAAAAAAAAATAATAAAAAAAAAAGAATGAACACTTTCGGGAAGAGCTTAACACTTTGCAATATTTTCCTTCATTTTAAAATGTACAGTTTTTTACTTTTCGTAAAAAAATGTAACCCTTAGTCTGGAAATTGGGGACGATCGGCCACTTGGCCCTACGATATATAGTATTGTAAATCAATAGATCGGCCACTTGGCCCTACGATATTGTAAATCATTGGATCGGCCACTTGGCCCTACGATATATAGTATTGCAAATCAATGTATCGGCCACTTGGCCCTACGATATTGTAAATCAATGGATCGGCCACTTGGCCCTACGATATATAGTATTGTAAATCAATGGATGAAAATTATAATATCATGCATTTATATATTTATTTTTCAAGCTTTGAGGGCGGCAAAAAAATCAATAATTTTATCGCAATTGATTTTGTTACAAATCAAATATTTAATATAGAGAAAAGCTATACGACTAAATCTCAAAGAAGTTTTTATTATATTTTGATAATTTCCTAAAACTTGTTTCACGTCACATAATATTATGGTACAAACAAAAATAAACGGAGTGTTATCAATGTATAGGAATCATTTTAGTTATATTACGCTTTTTCCTTTTTTTGCCAGCTGATTTTTGTGTCTATCTGATATCGCGCCTAGGGGCAGTGCCCCGGTTTGCTCTTATATTTAGTAGGGGGAATCATACTTAACTGAGAAGCATACCTAACTTGTTGGATGTACGAGTAACTTGGAAACTAACCATCCTGTCGTCGTGTAGCTCATGACCGAATATGGTGACACCCATGGATAGCCCTTAACGACTCCTCTCCATATATCCCTGCCCTCTGTGGTTTGCTAAGGATGGTCCTGTTGCGTCTTTCACTTGGCCACTCCAATGCACCGAGGTTCTTCTTCTTATGCGTCGTATTTCCACGCTTCCAGTGACGACAAGCCCGGCCTCACCAAACTGCCTCCTTGGCCACGAGCAATGTGCCCGAAGAATCGGAGGACTCGTCTTAGACAATCTATTGTTGTCTCTCAGTTTTTCAATAACGGAGGCATTAGTAATAATATTTTGAGTTTGGATAGTTTTTATTTTTCTTTACACAGCGATTTTTCTAATAATGTGGACAATTTTTAAAAGGAAAACAAATTCAAATTGAAAAAGGTGCAAACAATTCTTAAATTCTAATTTATAAATCATAACACTTCTTCGCCACTATAAAAAAATAAAACACTAACTTTATAATGTACTAGATTAAATAAAAACAGTAACTTTATAATGTACTAGATTAAAAGAAAACACTAACTTTATAATGTACTAGATTAAAGGAAAACACTAACTTTATAATGTACTAGATTAAACGAAAACACTAACTTTATAATGTACTAGATTAAAATAAAACACTTACTTTATAATGTACTAGATTAAAGGAAAACACTAACTTTATAATGTACTAGATTAAAGGAAAACACTAACTTTATAATGTACTAGATTAAACGAAAACGCTAACTTTATAATGTACTAGATTAAAGGAAAACACTAACTTTATAATGTACTAGATTAAAGGAAAACACTAAATTAAAATGTACTAGATTAAAGGAAAACACTAACTTTATAATGTACTAGATTAAAAATGTACTTATGTCGTTCTTACAGTGGCGTCACACTCACTGCTGAAATGGAAAAGGTCAGTAAAAATTCGTCAATAATCAGAATTAGATGCTCTTAACATAATAAAGCCTTGCGGTTGAGTTTTCTGGTGCTGACCTTTACGAATAATATAACTTATTATTGCTTAGTGTTTAGACATAGACTAGTGGTTAGATAAATAAATTATTGGTTTGATACGAATAAGATTCTATTAAGGTTTAGTGCAAACCGATTGCTAATAAAAATAAACCATAACTGCCACCACTGCATTTATATTATAATTTGAGGCGAGGTCCGTGGCCTAGTGACTTGTTCTTAATATCCAACATGATCTGGATGAGTTAACGATTTAACCAACAAGATGATTAAACTAAATATATTATGGTTAAATATGATAATTAGATTTTGACAATAAGGTGTTTTATCTTGTTCCTATCTAAAGTTGAACCGTATGCTTGGGGTTATAGATAGGCATTCTACTACTAGATCAAGGAGATTTTCTATATAAACTATAAAAAAGAAAGTGTAGACCCAAAACTACAGATGGAGCCGAAAAACTAGTCTAATATAACGTGCCTACTTTGAGTGTTTCTTAATCTGAAGGCTCGACTGATGGCGTTGGGAATAATGTTGCCCGCAGTCACTACTTCCCTGCCTTTATATTCTACGAGTACTTACATGATATATATTTCTTTTGTAATATTTTTAACCTGTCAATAATAGTGGTATCGGTTCGAGTTGGAACGCCCTTGAGTAGAATTAGCTGTCTAAACGGCGCGATACAATTTATCTATATCTATTGTTTTTGTATTGATGCTTTTTTTAATGCTTAACCTGGACAATATGACATATAACTGGTATTACTCAATATTAATCACATTACGTCTCTTTTTTATGGTAAATGTACATGATTTTACCAAAGGTAACATATAACATACTACTCGTATTACATCGAAACAGTTGCAATACTTAATTTACACCAATCAATAAAAATAATTTCAAAAGTAAATGTACACCGATTCATTAAAACAGTTTCAATAGTAAAGGTACACTGTTCCATCAAAACAATTACAATGGTAAAGGTACACTATTCCATAACAACAGTTTCAATGGTAAAGGTACACTGTTCCATCAAAACAATTACAATGGTAAAGGTACACTATTCCATAACAACAGTTTCAATGGTAAAGGTACACTGTTCCATCAAGACAATTACAATGGTAAAGGTACACTATTCCATAACAACAGTTTCAATGGTAAAGGTACACTGTTCCATCAAAACAATTACAATGGTAAAGGTACACTATTCCATAACAACAGTTTCAATGGTAAAGGTACACTGTTCCATCAAGACAATTACAATGGTAAAGGTACACTATTCCATAACAACAGTTTCAATAGTAAAGGTACACTGTTCCATCAAGACAATTACAATGGTAAAGGTACACTATTCCATAACAACAGTTTCAATAGTAAAAGTACACTGTTCCATCAAGACAATTACAATGGTAAAGGTACACTATTCCATAACAAAAGTTTCAATAGTAAATGTACACTGTTCCATCAAGACAATTACAATGGTAAAGGTACACTATTCCATAACAAAAGTTTCAATAGTAAATGTACACTGTTCCATCAAGACAATTACAATGGTAAAGGTACACTATTCCATAACAAAAGTTTCAATAGTAAACGTACACTGTTCCATCAAGACAATTACAATGGTAAAGGTACACTATTCCATAACAACAGTTTCAATGGTAAAGGTACACTGTTCCATCAAAACAATTACAATGGTAAAGGTACACTATTCCATCACAACAGTTTAATTGTAAAGGCACACTTTTCCATCAATACGAATATAATATGAAAGGCATTATACACTATTCCATCAAAACACTTTAAATGGATCTAATATTCAATCCATATTCATGTATTTTGAGAAATTTGAGAAAAGTAAACGGCGCAATATACAGGTCTCTATAGAATGATCTTTTAAAAACAATTTCAATACAATATAATAGAAAGAAATAAGCCTATGTTTATTTCAAATAATCCAATTCAAAACGTTTTGTCTCACCTTTTCCTGATGAAGCGGTGCCGCGGGCTGGACTCGCTCATCACTGATGCTCACATCCCCCCGGAGTCAGCCTTCAGGAGGAATCAGGCGACGGTGCGGCGCGGCGCGCTCAGTGTGATCGCCAATTATTTGCAAAATAATGGCGACGAATTTTCCTGCGTTGCATCTTCGTTTGAACAGCGAGCAATATTCAGCACCTGAATAAACAAAAAATAATAAATGCGTGTTAAATAATGTCACATATACACAGGTCCGTCCTCAGTCAACGTACTATAAAAGCAATACGCGTACTCAGTGGAAGAACGAATATGAAACAATAGTTTTCTTAATTAAAATACCAGTTTTATCTGTACATTCCTTCATTTTCCAAATGTTTACTTCTTTTTTGAGTTACGTGGGCATTTATTTATCTTATAGATCTTTTGCCCAAAGGCAAAATGCTTATTTGGCTCCCATTACATACAATGGCGTGCCGACTTCAATAAAGGTAAAGGTAGGAAAACCATTTAGACCGTCGATCGGAGCGTGGTTGCGACAGGATTTTGAGAACTTGGGCTTTCAGGATGAATGACGAGTGGGAAAGATTTGTGTGAGCTCGTGAGTGTGGGTTTCTTCTTGTTGTTTTAATTTTGGTTGATTTTGTATTTGTGTTTCTGTGTATTTTTTGTTTTAATTTTAATTTTTATTCTTATGATTGTGTGCGGTATATTGTGGGATTAATATTTTTGGTATTTCTGGAATGATGATGTGTGAAGAGTTAAATTTCACAAGATGTTTCCAGTTGTAGTTGAGTGTCACTGTTTGTCAGGTTGATGAGAGCGTGCAACGGAGTTTTGTTTTTGTGTAATCAAAAATCGGAAAGAAGTATCGATTTATTTTTTCATGCTAAATATCCTCAGTGAGATACAGGCAAAGGCCTAGTTTACTGGGAATACGACAAATGAAAGGCAACAAGCCCAGATCCATTGAAATTGTATGTCCAAATCAAATTGCCTGTTGTTTTTTCGCAAATTGTGTATATTTCTTGTCATGTGTAATAATAAATAATAAATAAATAAAATAGGTGTTTTAAAATACATGACGTCAACACGTTCCACGTAACCTAGATATGGTATATCTAAATCAGTAAATAATTATTTCGTGCAGTAGAGGAATCCGATTTTGATTCATCATTATATAATTTCCCATATCCCGTTAGGTTGAAAAAACAAAACATACTGCGACCGTAAAGTGAAAATGAAACAAAACATACTTGTTAATGCAAGAACTATTGCAAAACGTAAGGAATTTTCCGATATTTTAAAAAACCGTCACTTATTTGAGTTCTGATTCAACTGACGATACAAACGATGAGGAGAAGCAGAATTATTCTATCCGAATAAGATTCCTCGATAAATGAACATTTTCAGGGATGCTGCTTCTAGATTTAAAATGAAACAAAATATATTTCCATAACGAAGGATGCATACATTTTTGACCCGGCCCTGCACACAATTTGTGACCGATATTTTTCAATAGCGTTTTATAAGGTTTCTATACATTTCCTTATACATATTTATTGATTTCAAAGAAAAAATTAAAAATACGTATAGCTATTGTATTATATTTTATAAACTGAAGGTCTTTTAAACGACATATGGTAATTGTTAAATATAACTCTTGGTAAGAGTGTTGTCTGGAAAGATAAGGCAAATGGGAAAAATAGTTATACTAATCAGAGAAGAAAGTGATCACTGAGCAGTAACGGGTGATTGTCCGTCTTTGTGGGGTTCGTGGGCATACCGTATGCTCACGTATAGTATATGTTTATGGATTTCGTGGGGATGGATAGTCATTTGAATGATTTATGCGACCACGTAACTTGCTTCATTTACTTTTGTCTGGTTGGTCGGAAGAGATTGCCGCCTGGAAATAAACCCACCAGATTGTATTTACAATAAAAGTGTTAAATAAATAAATAACGACGGGATGAAACTTCAACGTATTGCAATGAGGATCCAAATTAATAAGTTTAGATCGATGAACAATACCTCGTGCTTAGCAAATATTGTCCGTCTATTATGTGCATTTTACTAGGACAAACAGTATGTGAGCCATTAACACATTCACTGCGATATGTATTTATAGAATAGTGTAGAGGTACTGAAAAAAATCATATTTTCGAAACCTTAAAATCTTACGGTATTTTCGAAACTTTAAAATCTTACGGAAACCTTAAAATCTTAAAATATTCGGTACCATACAAAGAGAATCGAATGACGCGCAACGGGCGTCATCAGCGTCTCTACAAAAAATGTGTTGACGCCCATGGGCGTCTTTAGCAGCGAACGTGTTAAGACTGTTCTGGATACCAATCCAATCGGTCTGGACCATCCTCGCCTTATTGTTAGTCGCTCGCTCAGCTCCAGGCCGTGGTCCTCTCCAATAACCTGGAGTTGAGCGAATGCTTCACATCAACTTCTCCTGGTCTTGAATCATAAATTCATCACTCAACAAGGAACAAATTATATCTACGATTTATAATATCGATCTTGTTGAAGGTCATCCTCTTGCTTACTACTCTTCAATACTTCTAGTCGCTACCAGACCTGTCTTCGTCCCGTCTACCGATATATCTGAAGTACAGGGTGTGACAGAAATGACGCATCGTTTTGAAATGTTAATAAAAAGGCATAAAAAAATGATGAAAGTGATGATATGTCAAGGACAATATTTATCGATCAAACTCTCCTCAATGACACTCTAAGTCGGGATTCGAACCCATTATTATTGACAGATAAAAAACATTACAAAATAAAAATATACAAATTGAGTGTAAGTATAAGAAGATAGTGACTATAATAAGATTAGGTACTTCCCCGCATATATAGTACATATGTTTAAAAAACATATTTGGTTAGAACACTGCATAAATCTGGCCAAGGGAAGACGAACTCCAAAGAAACCTTTGTAGATCTTCCGATAGGTAACATTAACACATGCGGGTTTAGGTGTAGAATAGTGTATGTGTGAGGTGTTCATATAAGACCTCACAAAAAAGGCTGTTTACAAGTGTATCGGACGTATGCGTCACCATAAAACATATAATATATTTGTTTTCTGCTTTGTTTTTTATATGTAAATTCTTGGTTATATTTTGATGTTGTTTGTTATTTTTCGATTTTTGTATGTATATTTTATGTGTTGGGGTCCACACCGTGTCGCGATCGTAACGGAAATGTGATTTATGCACGGCCATCGCGAGACAGTATCGAAAGTCGGCCGGCCTCTGCATGCGCAAAACTTACGAAAATTGCGACATTATGACGGCATGCAAGGGCGATTTATGACGCAAGCAAGGGTGATTTATGACGCGTGCATCGCGAGTTATGACGGCATGCAAGGGCGAAAACAGGCGCTTGCGATGAGCGATCGGCCGCATATAAGAAGCGCCAAAAGTTAAAAATATTCATTTTCAGTTCACTCTCCCTACTGCCTTTTACTCGCGACCATCTACTACCTGCCTAAGAGGAATCTCTTCTACCTATCGCCGATCTACGACTTTTGAACGTGAGCTGAATTCTCTGAGCATCGAGCAGCAAGCAGCCTTTCACCTACTCGTATTGCTACAGTCTTTGTACCTGTGCTGTACAAGTGCTTCGTAAAACTGCGCAAACTACCCATATTTCTAACAATAAGAGGCAGACAATTCACGCCACAGAACGAGCCATGTTTAAGTTTTGCTATTACAGACATCGCCAATACCAATTCGTCTAGGAATCTCTGTTTCACGACTTCCGTTTTTCTAGTATCTGTCTCTTAAGTGATTAATAAACTAGTACGAGCATTTAGATAGCCCAAAGCGATAATAATTCCTTTCACATACCTTAAGACATGAATCGATAAGAACAATAATCGTTAAAAACGTTCAGAGAAACACGGATATTATGTTATTGTATGATATTTACCCACTTACGGGCGTGAGATTAGCCTCGATGCTTATAATTAAGTATCGCTTTCTTGTGACCTGACATGTATTTCATTTCATTAATTTATTGGACTTATCAATTCTGGGAAAAAATTCATACGAGAAATCGGTAACACAACACACACCTACCTGCCTACTGACTACTGACTCGATCCTATATTCATGTTTCGACACGTGGAGATACCATCGAAATTACAATAATAGGATAATTGTTGGGTCGGAGTTAACCGGTACACTAAAACGGTTATGAGATGTACGTGTATAGTAGATAGTAATTAGTCTTAACTCTCTGAGAATGATGTTTATTCATTAACAATGTGGCTCAAGAATAACTACAACTGGCTCTGCACTAGTCTTCTGATTCAGGGGAGGTCATAGGGAGGTAAGGAAGGTAATGGAAGGACATGTAAGGAGATGTGGAGTAACTCTACACTTACAAAATTATGCAGTAGGAATAAGTCAAGAGAATGGGACGGGAAAGGAATGAGAGAAAGTCTATTATCAAGATGATCTACAAAAAATTAGAAGAAAATAAATTGAGGGTTTTCTTCGTAAGTTTCCTTGAATAATGGGTATGATTATTGAATACTATGACATGTATAAGGTACGAGTATAATAGACAGAACTTGATATCTGTGGCCTGTGACCTGGATGGTAGAATACGTGACTTCTGACTTTGAAGGATTTTTGATTCGATTTCCGGTGGAATCCAAGTTTGATTTTCATATAAGGCTTTTAATATTTTTCTGCTTGGTCGAAAGATTTTTTTCAAAAGGCATTATTTCCATCATATTTTCGCTGTACACAGCTGCGCAACTGCCATCCACATGGATGATGCAGCCTGGATATTTTAACGTTTTGACAGATATTTAAGGCTCACCATTTTGTTGTGTTGTCAGAGTAACAACGTTGTCTGAATTGTTTAATCGAAAGTACAGCGATTTAGTTTTACTTCTATTTATTTTTTGACCCCATCGCCTTTGAGAACGCTTCTTCTGTTTTTTTAATGTGTTTTATAATTGTTGTTCATCATTTGCGAAAAGCAAAACGTCGTCTGCAAATATTAAGGTCTCCAAAAGATTCGTAATTTATTTTTTAGTCAGACAGTTCATTAAGATGATACATAAAAGCGGGCTGAGTATAGATCTCTGGTGCACTCCCATCTCCATCTCCCTTCAGAAGGACATGTGCTCTTAAACTGTACATCGCGTTAAAAATCAAATTCCAAGAATCCTGTGCGCGGCACAATTTCAGCGTTTTTTAATTTCTAAGTTTAAACGCGTATTTTGTTTAGAACCACTGATATTTGATTACAACACCAAGTAAAGATGACATTCAAGTAATTTTCTGACAATAAATAATAGTCATTACTCTTTAGGAGACTCATTAAATAAAGGAGATAAACTAAACATTACGTAAAATACACAAAGGAATGCTACAGATCAGATCACAGGCGTTTGTGCTTCCCGCGAGGAACACGTTAACGTGAAATATGATAGAGGACGTTTTCGAAGTCGGTGAAGATCATGTGTAAGTTTTTGTTCGTTTGTAGATTGATATCCTTATAATATTCGTCATCTGTTATAAAATAATAAAAACGCTTCATTACTCTTTAAAGTAATATTAAAATCCATTTTACACTTTCCAGTTTATAAAAATATCAAAACAAACTTTATTATAATCAGGTTCAATAGTTGATCTCGCTTTCTGTAGCCAATTTTCATGGCAATAAAATGAGAAATTTCTCATTTTACGTTCATCTGATCATCAGGTCAAGTACATTCTTAATAGAAAGCATCAAGCACATTGAAATATCACAACAATAGAAATCATCAAGCACATTGAAATATCACAACAATAGAAAGCATCAAGCACATTGAAATATCACAACAATAGAAAGCATCAAGCACATTGAAATATCACAACAATAGAAAGCATCAAGCACATTGAAATATCACAACAATAGAAAGCATCAAGCACATTGAAATATCACAACAATAGAAAGCATCAAGCACATTGAAATATCACAACAATAGAAAGCATCAAGCACATTGAAATATCACAACAATAGAAAGCATCAAGCACATTGAAATATCACAACAATAGAAAGCATCAAGCACATTGAAATATCACAACAATAGAAAGCATCAAGCACATTGAAATATCACAACAATAGAAAGCATCAAGCACATTGAAATATCACAACAATAGAAAGCATCAAGCACATTGAAATATCACAACAATAGAAAGCATCAAGCACATTGAAATATCACAACAATAGAAAGCATCAAGCACATTGAAATATCACAACAATAGAAAGCATCAAGCACATTGAAATATCACAACAATAGAAAGCATCAAGCACATTGAAATATCACAACAATAGAAAGCATCAAGCACATTGAAATATCACAACAATAGAAAGCATCAAGCACATTGAAATATCACAACAATAGAAAGCATCAAGCACATTGAAATATCACAACAATAGAAAGCATCAAGCACATTGAAATATCACAACAATAAAAATAAAATAGTCTCGTTTCAACAAAGATAAGATATCTTAATTAAAATAAAGATTTGAACAATATATCTCCAGCAATCCTGATTACTCGTTCCGTTTTATAATGATAAGTAAAAGCTGCGTCATTACGCTGAGTATTAAACCAGTGGTCCCCAACCTTTTTGTTGCCGCGGACCGGTCAACGTTTCATAATTTTACCGCGGCCCACTGGGGGGGGGGGGGGGGGGTACACAATGTAGTTTTTGAATGTAGTTTTTTTTTTAAATTTAATAACAATATATTTGTACAATATATAATAATAAAATTTACAACTGTGGTACATAAGTTATTGTGACAAATAATAGTAGAGAAAACACAAGGTTTGTGGGAAAAATGAAGAAAAAATATATAATAACAATGAAGGGTTATTAAGTTTCAGATAATTTTTTAATTTTCTTTTGGATTCATGGGTATTTTCAATATTTTTAAGGTTCAACGGAAGGTTGAAAGTATTTTTTTCCAAGATAGAGAAAATAATTTATTTTGAGAATGCTTAGGGTTTAATATCGGGATTTTAATGTTATTCTGATATCTTGCAGATATATTCACTTGAAAGTTATTTATCTATTTTCTTTAAAAGTTTTGATGTTGAAGTTTTATGTGTTTTGATTTAATATTTTTAATTGAATCGTGTTTAAACATGCCTTCAAAATAAAATACAGTTACCCCTTAAAAATGAATAAAAACAGATTTAATATTTTAACTTAATGCTAAATCAATGAGAACCCTGAGCTTGCTTCATTGAAACGAGATGGTTCCATCTGGGGGTAATACGAGTAGGAGATTGTGACACCCGAAGTGTCTTGCTTATGTCGGTGGTAACTTAGCGTGAAGAGGTTTTCAAAGGAATAATTATTTTAAGCTATAATTAAGTTTTATTGGGTATGTTCGATTTTTCAAAAGTAATTTTGATTTTTAAGCAGGCCCTTGCGCGGCCCAGTACCATTTGGTCCACGGCCCGGGGGTTGGGGACCACTGTATTAAACGATTTAAGGAGAAACATCAGCTGTTCTGTTCTTTACGAAAATATTAAATATCTACTGAAACATTAATCAACACTGAAAAGGCATTAATTTCGATCTGGTGGAAGGCCAACAAAATAGTTGTCTTTATAAAATGTTTACTAAACGGAAACCTTTATTCAGCTCCGGATGAATATTTCAATAGATTAAATCCTTTACAGATATCAATAAGCCTCTAAACCAGGGCTGTGGAGTCGGATGAAAATTTACCGACTCCGACTCTGACTCCGGCTTTATTTTATACTCCGACACCGACTCCAACTATTGACTCTGACTTCAATTTTTATTTTATTTTATAATTTACTGCGTCTACCTAATGAATTTATATTGACTTATTAATAATGGATACAGGTATAAATAAAAAATTAATTATATTCGTACACAAATGAAACAATTTTATAAAAAAATATATAAACAATACGCATTAAGCAATATCTTCACACTAAAATAATACTAAAAATATATATTAATATTTAAAAAAATAATTAAATGAAACTTTTAAAATAATTAGAAAAACAACACAGGTAGGTATTAAAAAAAATAAGAAAACACTTAAATTAAAAGGTTGCTTCATTTGTTTTCATACGTTAACTAAATCTTATTTATATTGTTTATTATTTTTTTTATTCAATATTGAATAGAACACAAGATTTTTGAGAACGCCCGAATGCGGCGGCATCTTCCGAAGTAATGAACGAATATCGTATGCTGATATAATACACTAACAATATTTAGGCATGGACACGCCGCGCGTGTTTTGAGCATGAAGCAGATGTTCACATGGACACGCCAGGCGTGTTCTCAGCATTGGATGAGTTAAAGAAAATGTTAAAATAATTAAACGGAGTCGGAGTCGGTCGATTTTTTCCGACTCCGACTCCAACTCCGCCTGAAATGTTCCGACTCCACGACTCCGACTCCACAGCCCTGCTCTAAACCCTTTAAACGCTTCAACACATTTTGATACCTCCAAGCATTGAAGTGTTGACATAAAATAAGTTTATAAAACGTTTCTGCTTAAACTTCGTGGAAGCTACACGTGTTTCTACCTCCTATCCCGAGGCTCTCTTCAGGGGGAATGATCCCGGTTTGTTATGAGAGCAGTGCTAAGGTCAGACTGGTGTCATGTTACCATCCACGTAGAAATTATATGTATTTTATTGAGGAAAAAAAATCAATTTTAATAAATAAATTAAAATATGTATTCAAAAGGTTTGACAGTTATTTCCTACACTTGAATATATCAAATGAGAAGCTGCATCAAATACGGATCGCATTTGAATATTTAACTCTTTGGCATTCCCCGATACACTCTGATAACTAATCAGAGGCAGCGGTATTCGAAAATGTCTTCAAAATATCTCTCAAGCAACAACACTGGATTTGTCATCGTGTAATATTTGTTTGTGGTTTTTGTAAAAAAAAAATTATTAAAATTACCGAAAAACATTTTTTTATCTTTTAACATACATATATACCATCACGCCATTTCACTGTTGTGTAGGCAGAGAGGACAGATCGCCAGACTTTCCTATCTCGACGCACCTTCTTAGCCTCGACTAAATCTATACTATTTATTTTCACATATCATCTACGATTTCTCTGAATTTCTACATTTCCTTCTTTCAAACTATCATTCGCTTGATCCAACCACACTTTCTTTGGTTCACCTCTCACACGTAATTCACTCACATTTACATAATACATTCGTTTTATAATTTTTTTTTTTTTATTCACGTTCCACACGGCCAAACCATTGTAGCTTTTATCATTTTTATGTGCATATATAATTTATGCCATACACATATTCTCGTATACAGGGTGTCCCAAAGGGCAACGTCAAGCCGGTATCGAAGAAGAGGCCAGCTATTGACGGTTCAGAATTTTAAAAAAAATCTTGAAAAAGCCTTATGCTTTTCGAGTTATAGGCATTTCTTCGAAAATTGTAAAAGTAGCTACCCTGAGCCGAATGTTTGTATACTGTGACTACAAATTTCCATATTTTATGATTTTAATGGCTGTATCGCAATCCTAGATAGCCCTGCTATTAGTCGGAGTCAGATATAAAACAAAAAAAAATTTGCTCGTTTGAAAAAAAAATTGTTTTTGTCCGATCATAAAAAAATATGTTTTTTATCAGCCAACTTTAACTCATCATACTGTAAAAATAATGTACTACGCTAACCTGGCAAGTTACATCAAAAGTTGGTCTGTTTAGTCAGAATTTCAAAATAATACAATACATATCTACTACTTTTTTAAAAATAATTTTAAAACATTAATTTCTGAAATTAAAGATCGAATTCAAAAAATTTGAGCGAGACAAACGATACCGCACATGAACGAGTTAGAGTAAGACACCATTTTTGACAGGAACTAGATATATCAAAAATGGCGACACTAGCTGTATTACTCTAACTCGTGCATGCGCAGTATCGTTTGTCTCGCTCAAAATTTTTTAATTCGATCTTTAATTACAGAAATTTATGTTTTAAAATTATTTTTAAAGGAGTAGTCGGTATGTATTGTACCATTTTGAAATTCTGACTAAACAGGCCAACTTTTACTGTAACTTGCGTAATTTTAATGTAAGGTTAGCGTAGTACATTATTTTTACAGTATGGTGGGTTAAAGTTGGCTGATAGAAAATATTATTTTTTATGATCGGACAAAAACCATTTTTTTTTTCAAACGTGCAAATTTTTTTGTTTTATATCAGACTCCGACCAATAGCAGGGCTATCTAGGATTGCGATACAACCATTAAAATTATAAAATATGGCAATTTTTAGTCACAGTATACAAACATTCGGCTCAGGGTAGCTACTTTTACAATTTTCGAAGAAATGCCTATAACTCGAAAAGTAGAAGGCTTTTTCAAGATTTTTTTTAAAACTCTGAACCGTCATAAGCTGGCCTCTTCCTCGATACCGGCTTGACGTTTAGGACACCCTGTATATTCCAATGAGTAGGTACTTAAACGTCTCGCGTTGGAGCTAATGTCTAGCAACAAGTCATTATTACGTCGTAAAATCAAGATATCTGACCAAACATCGGTGCTAGTATTAACGGTTCCAATATCATATTGAATCATAGGCTTCTAATACTATACATGACAAAATTCCTGTTTTGAAATCCCTTTCAGATAGTATTTCACTTGAAGTTATTTATTTAGTACAAAACGTTGTAAGGCCTCGGCCACACAGGTAGGAGCCTCGCTTGTTGCTTAGAGCTACGCTGCGAACTAGGTGAAATATCCTAGTGAACCAACGCACCCCATACTAAGGCCTCGGCCACACAGGTAGGAGCCTCGCTTGATGCTTAGAGCTATGTTGCGAGTTAGGCGACATATCCTAGCGAACCAACGTACCGCATACTATCGCAGTGGTCACACTGCACGCTTCGCGCCACGTTGCATGACGATTAGTCATCGAGTGAATCTCCTAGCGAACAGACGTGTTGGTTAATTTATAAGATGGCGGAAGTTTTAATGACAGCTGTGTATAAAAGGGAGCCTTTATGGAACCCATCGAGCAAATTATACAAAAATGTACCTATAATAAAATCACTTTGGAATGAAGCTGCACAGAAAGTTGATAAGTTGTAATGAAATTGGTTAGTTTTAAGAGTGACAACGTGTGTTGACTCAACCGCTCCCAACTGTCAAATGAATTTGTGCGTAGCACTTTGGTGTGGCCAGGCATGAAGTCACCTAGTATATGAGTCACGTAAAACCTAGCTTAGCACCTAACGAAGCACGTTGGTGTGGCCTCAGCCTAACGCAATGGCTACACTGCACGCCACGCTACGTGACTATTATAGTCCCCTAATAGCGTAGCTTTAAGCACCAAGCGAGGCTCGTACCTGTGTGGCCGAGGCCTAAGTGATATTTTGTTAGAAAGAAGCGCTTTTATAGCGCTACTTTATAACAAAGTAGGCTAACTCGTCAAAGATAAAGAAAGGAAAAAATATATAATATGAGTATAGAAACTAAAAATAACTGAGCTTCGGTCTTTTGATTTGTATAGAAGTATCACAGATCTCCGTCACGATGCGATATTGAATTAAAAGAAAACGAAATGTTAAGAAAGTCTCTTAATGGCCACATTAACGCGGCATAATGAATGAAACTCGAGACATCAGTGATCAGTGATCAGCGATCAGTGATGACAGACTCTTTGAGGCTGCCACACGATCCCATCACCGCAACAACTATCGGCCGGAATATTCAATTTTACGATTCTCAATTATAATACCGAGACGATTAGTAAAAAACAACTGCGGTCATTTTAGATATTCCATCGTTCTCTCTTTGCAGGCCTTTGTTAGTATACTCGTATGGACAGCGCTGCGAGTTATTTTCCTTCTCCAGTAACATTAGAGCTTACGTCGTCGCTACTGTTCTACACTCTGGTGTGTCGCCACCGGCGGAGGAGCCACCTCTGGGCAATTAATTCTTCGTCACAAAGTGACGTTGCGCTCATAATAAACAAAGAAATAAATTGGACAGATTAGAGGCCCTAGAAATTTCTAAGTCAGTACATCGATCCGAACATCTGTTGAACAGTTATATCCCAAAAATCTCTCCGCTCTTGGATGAAATCGTCCCTTGCCTCCCTCACCCCTCAGCCCCCAACCGTTGAAGCGTGTATATCGGCACCAGTTTGTACAGCATATAGTCTTGTTTGTGCTCCCCTGAAGATGAGGTGTGCACCTTGAAACCGGTAGGGTTATACCGTCACAAAAAAGTGGAATAAACAGTGTTTGATAAAAATAAATTACAAATAAGATTTCGACCTTCTATAGTAGTGTCAATCGCGCTGAATGGGGACTTATTTTGTCCCGATAACATCGAACTGAACTGAACTGAACTGGTGTCATTGAAGCTGCTTAAGACCACACCCGATACCTTCCTATCTATCGAGTTTGTGTAATATTCTCCGTTTAGTATTATTTTTAATCTACCATGAGTATGTTGTTTTTTTTCAATTAATTATTAGATTTTTCATACATTTGAGTCTTGAATATAATTTATAATCAAATACTCGTATAGCCCAAAACACTAACGGGCAACCTTTGATTGATTTATTGTTTTATAAACATGATAATGCGTTGTACATTCGGGGAGTTTATTACTGTATAATTGTTTACTCCAACCAATAATAATAAAAAAGGAGAATTTATACAACGCCGTTTACATTGCAGACTCTCCTCAAAGGTGATCTGCCTCGGGATTCTAACGCACTATTATAGACGGGTTAAAAATACGAAAAAAAGATGACGACTGCATCCTTTAAATTACGAACTTCCCCGCATCTGCATATACTCAGAAAAATATATTTGGAAAGAAAACCGCGGAAAACTTACAAAGAGAAAACGAATTACAAAGAAACTTGTGTATGATATACTCGTAATTGTGTATGATAACTTGTGTAATAACACATTCAGTTTTAAGTGGAGTGTAGTGTGCACATATACATACACGTACATTTTTATTAAACTTCACAAAAATAATTCTTTTCTAGTGCTTCCTAAAGCTGCACACGACATCCATATATCTAACAATTTG
This sequence comes from Odontocerum albicorne, assembly GCA_949825065.1. Taxonomy (NCBI): domain Eukaryota; kingdom Metazoa; phylum Arthropoda; class Insecta; order Trichoptera; family Odontoceridae; genus Odontocerum; species Odontocerum albicorne. Next base: position 141,858 of record OX463840.1, on the reverse strand, counting down.
AAGTAGATAAGGATCAATCATCCCATTGAAATACTCTTACTACTGTAGAACAAATGGTAACCAAAAAGGAAGATCATCAATTCATTAACCATTAACCAACCAGCTTTTCTTCTAATATGCGTATAATTATTTGTATCAATGACATATTTTGCTATAAAATATGTATTCAAATAGAACAAAAAGCTATGTAATAGATAGAACGCGTGGAGAGCTGGCCTCTGTGCCTATCCCAAAAGAAACATGGCGTGACGGTGTGTATTTATTTATATAAAATAGTAAATAAAAATTGTTAGATAGGAATCCAACCGAAAATATTTTTAAATAAAAACAAAGCATTTTTACGTTTAAAATGTAGAATATAGTATATCATATATTCAAGATATCAAATTGAATGTGATTCGTAGAAAACAGTCCGAGCTAACAACACGCGATGTGTTCCAGAACAAGACGAAACAAGACAAGGCAAGAACAAAGCTGGAATACTCGGTACTGTATAATTTCACACACTGCTGATTTTCCCACCATTTGACCGCAGGAGTACTTCCTTTTCTTCAACACTTTTCTTCATATATCGCTTCCAACGCAGCGGTTACCGAAGAAATATGAATTGGTAATGTCAGGTAATGCCTCTCGACAATCGTTAAAAATGTTTTTTTTACCTCCTCGGGGTCACGTCACGCAGCATAACAAAAAGTATAAACGGTTTTGTATGAGTTGTTTCAGATCAAAGTGTTAAATTCACACTCCGAATGAGAATATTATAATACATTGAAACCTTTAGTGACTAATAATATTGAGAGTATACTCTTCTCCCCTTTACTTCTTTAGTCATTCATTAATTTCCTTATCCAGACCATCAATTATCTATTAAACTATGTCTTAACAGTAGGAGGCAACAGAGATCGCCCTACCATTCGCCACAATGAGGTCCTGTCCTGCCAGAGTGTACTCGTATAGTCCCGATGTTGGGACAAACTAGCATTTGTTATAGGTCGAGTCTCTCCAAGAAGACCAAGGCAGTTCTCCTTACCGAGTGACAGGAAGAATTGAAGACGCACGCTTCTTTGCAAATGCTTTTATCATCATATCAACTATTTCAATAAAAAATATTATTAGCTCCCAATGAGATACTCGTCAACACCCCTGTTCTCGGAGTGCAGTATTTAGGATGTGAAATAACTGTAGATAAAAATACCGAATACAATGTGGGGCATAAATCTTGGTGTAAAAATAAATTTAAATTCAGCAATTAGAAGTTCAGAAACATGCTAACCACTGGTCCAAAGGTGACAACCATTCTCACAATAGAGTTATTTGACCAAACCAATTAAAACGTTGCCGATAAACAACAAACTAAACCGCAATTGATAGTTTGGCGATATCTGATATAAAACCTCGAACTAAGAATATTTTTTTATTTATATACTATCAAAGTAAACGCCAACCAGTGTCACTTATACAATACAGTAACAAAAAAAAAAAAAACAAAAGATCAATATATATTGCAAACAAACACCTACAAATCAAGATACATTGCATTAACATACCAATGTCAAGTACAATACGGAAAGTTAAAATATTATTAAATTCAATCAACAATACATACGAGGCATATCCAGAAAGTAAGTGTACTGAATTTTTGTACGTTACAATTTTTTTTATTTAAACAAAAAATTACGTGGTTACCGTAGTACCATATGTAAGCTATTTTTCGACATAGTCGCCATTCCTCTCAATGCAGGTGGTGAAGCGGGGTATCAACTTTTTGATGCCTTCCTCGAAGTAGTTTCCCGCCAACCCCTCCGTCCACTTCTCCAACTCCTCCTTTACCTCCTCGTCGGTTGAAAACCTTTTTTCACCCATGTGCAGCTTCAGGGAGGTAAAGAGATAGTAATCTGAAGGTGCTAGGTTAGGGGAATGCGCGGGATGGTTCAGGACATCCCATTTAAACGAGGCGAGCAGTTCCTTCGTGGCGTTGGCCGTGTGTGGTCTGGCATTGTCGTGCAGCAGGTAGACTCCCTTTGTCAGCATGCCTCTCCTCTTGTTCTGAATCGCCCTCCGCATTTTTTTAGGGTCTCACAGTATCTTGCAGAGTTGATGGTCTCCCCTTGAAGCATATATTCAATTAAAATTATGCCTTGACAGTCCCAAAACACGGATGCCATGATTTTCTTGGCTGAAATTGTGGTTTTGAACTTTTTGGCGGAGGGTGAAGAGGTGTGACGTGACCGTTTTTAAACTCGCGACACCACTCGTACACACTCGTACAATTCATAGCTTTATCACCATATGCAGTTTTCACCTCATTATAAACCTCAACCGGAGGTTTTCCCTTCCAAACGAGATAACGGATGACGCCGCGTATTTCGCACTTGGCGGGAGATTGGGTTGACATTTTTCACGAAACGTGTTGTCGCGTCGACACTTCTCAACGTACTGACCTCGAACCGGTCTCGTTGCGGAGGGGAAGGGTCAGGCTACACGGAAGTGTAGCCAACATGTCGAAAATAAAATCCATCCGGTCGTGAGAGCCTTAGTACACTTACTTTCTGGATACGCATAGTACATACCATCACACGACTTCCCTGTTAGGGTAGGGAGAAAGAAAAGAGCGCCTATCACGATACACATTTTTGGCCTCGACTATATCTACACGCCTTCTCATACAACTTCTACGATTTCACGTTTCCTTCTTTGAAAACATCATTCGTCTTCCACTCACATTTGTACTATACTCGTATATTTGTTTTATTAATATTTCTTCATTCATTCGTTCCACATACCCAAACCATCTCAGTTTTCTTCGTCATCTTACTTAACACATCAGCCTTAAGTTCACATTCATCCCTTATCAGTTAATTCTGTATTCTGTCATACATTGCCACCCCATGCCACCTCATTGCACACATTTTACAGCGTTTATCAATAATATTAAATATTTGTAACTTAAAGCTTCTGGCATAGATTTTACAAAAAATGTCATTTTTTTACTCTAGCCTCGGCACCGCCACATCATTAAACCAAGAGTCGGTATTTTTACTCTAGCCCCGGCACCGCCACATCATTAAACCAAGTGTCGATATTTTTACTCTAGCCCCGGCACCGCCACATCATTAAACCAAGAGACGGTATTTTTACTTTAGCCCCGGCACCGCCACATCATTAAACCAAGTGTCGATATTTTTACTCTAGCCCCGGCACCGCCACATCATTAAACCAAGATTCGGTATTTTTACTCTAGCCCCGGCACCGCCACATCATTAAACCAAGAGTCGGTATTTTTACTTTTCAAGTGATGGATAGCTTGTTCGGAGTTTCGGTCCGATGGTAGGACACCTTACTCCTTCATCGGATAAGTTCTGACTGTTAAGATAGTATTTTTACTCTAGCCCCGGCACCGCCACATCATTAAACCAAGAGTCGGTATTTTTACTCTAGCCCCGGCACCGCCACATCATTAAACCGAGAGTCGGTATTTTTACTCTAGCCCCGGCACCGCCACATCATTAAACCGAGAGTCGGTATTTTTACTCTAGCCCCGGCACCGCCACATCATTAAACCAAGAGTCGGTATTTTTACTCTAGCCCCGGCACCGCCACATCATTAAACCATGAGTCGGTATTTTTTAATAAACGTTAAAGAAAAATGATAAATGACTAATCTCGCGTATTTCCCGTTTCTCGGAAAAAATAGGAAGTCAACGAGTGAAACGTAATGGTTAGTTAGGCTTTAGTATTTGATTTGACCTTAAAATAATATCAAAGCGCTGTTTCATGCATATTTATACGATTTTATTGTGTAACGAAATGTTTACCGACAAAAATAATAAACTACGCGCTACGTGTCAAGTATCAATAATGCTGTCTTTATAGCGTCATTTAAAGTAGTTCCATTTATTATTTGATTGAGTCAATTACTAGTTTCAAATATTTCTAGGAATTTTAGTCGTGTTGATTTGGTTTAACTGATGAGTGATGTTTCCAAGGCTTTGCTGCCTTCATCCTCAGGGCGAAGTCGAGAAACGCTACGAAATAAATGTAATGACTAAGCACTTAAATATGAAAACAATACACAATAAACATAACTTAAAGTGACAGGCCTGTTTTACTTCAAAAGCTGGTGATTTCAACATGTCAAGATGACCAACAACTGTTAAGTTTATACGTAAAATTTTAATTCACAGATTTTAAAATATTTGGCTATATAAGTTTGGTAAGCAACGTGTTGAATATAGTTTGACAAGCGAAACAGGCCTGTCGCTTTAATTTAAGTTTATTTTGTAGATTATCACGTTTAAATATTGAATCATTGTGTTTAAAAATTAAGTTATACAATATAAATACCAAATCAATTAATAATTACCAAATAATATAAATATTTTTTATGATGCTTTGTGACACCCTGAAAATGTTTCGCCTTGAAAATGAAAGCTGCAACGCCTACGAAACGGAGGCCATCATCGAAAGCAACTAAACACAGTAAGAACTCCGAAAAACATTTTCAACTAGTATAAAAACAAACGTAAAAATCTTTGAACATATCTGAGTAGGTGACTGCTTAAAATGGTCTTGTAGATTTATACCTACGAGTATAACGATACTTTCTGTCAGAAATTATAGTTTTGGAAATATATTCACTACGATCGGTCGCGTGACTAGCGGGTAATACAATGTCTTTACTGACCGGAGCATATCACAATGGTGTCTTGGTACCGACATTGAGATATTACATTCAGCAGACGAGCGATAAGATCAAGAGTAAATAATCACGACAGAAGTAATGCGGATCGAGAGAAGATGTAGTTTTATATCAATCAACCTTGAACGGTGACGACGATTTAATTAGTCCAAAAAATATATATTTAGGGGTATATCAACATTTGAAGGTTGAAGCTATCAGGAACACGGAGCGTGTAGACTGGGAGAGACCAAGATCCACACAAACTATCAGGAACACAGAGCGTTAGACTGGGAGAGACAAAGATCCACACAAGCTATCAGGAACACAGAGCGTGTAGACTGGGAGAGACCAAGATCCACACAAGCTATCAGGAACACAGAGCGTGTAGACTGGGAGAGACCAAGATCCACACAAAATTATAATATAGATGATTATGATGCGCATTACCTATAATTCAAGTTTATTTCAATAGCTTAAGTAAACTAAAAAATGTGGATGCACCAGAGAATGCTACGGATATCCTGGACGGATATGGTCAGCAACACGAGGGTTCTTTAAAGAGCCAAAGTTGATAGACAGTTGCTGACTAATATTAAAATCCGAAAGGTGTCCTACTTGGGTCATGTACTTGAAAGAGTAGAGATCTTTGTCCCCGGTAGCCCGAAAAAGATTCCCAACGCTCTTTATACCAGTTTAATCACGTATATTGCGGAGCCAGGAGATTAGCCTCCTGCCAACACCTCTTCGGCCTTCTATTTTGCCTTGGATGATCAGGTGCAGTAATTTGTACTTTACTCCTCTATGTACTTAGAGGAGTAAAGTACAAATTACTGCACCTGATCATCCAAGGCAAAATAGAAGGCCGAAGAGGTGTTGGCAGGAGGCTAATCTCCTGGCTCTGCAATATACGTGATTAAACTGGTATAAAGAGCGTTGGGAATCTTTTTCGGGCTACCGGGGACAAAGATCTCTACTCTCAGGTGATATTCAACGTTGGGGGGGCGTGACGTGACACTAGAAAGAAGAACTAGAACCCGGAACCCAATAGAAATGGAAAAGGGGCATCTTACCAACATAGCAATGGAGGTAGTCACGTAACTGGCAAGAAGAAGAATATTGCTTCTGTCCGTATGTTACCTTTCGTCAGCCTTTCAGTTCCATTTGAAAGAATACACAGTGTGGGTCGCTATCAAATAGTAATATTTTGCTTATACCAACCGGCAACCGGCAACCGGCAACCGGCAACCGTTAGAAAGAATAATGGTAATTCAACTCACTTTAAAGATAATGCGATCCATTAACCGTGGCGCGATGATTCATGGGCTTGTTCATAAAATTCGTTGAATTTTAGGAACAGCAGTGTACAATGCGAATTAATACCTACATTATCGAAGAACTGAGAGTTACTGACAGATTGTCAAGAATGTACCTACAACAAGTCCTCGATTGTTTACACATTGCTCGTGGACAAAGAGGCCGTTTAGAGAGGTTTGTGACCACTGAAAGCGTAGAAGGAGACGCACAAGAGGAAGATTCCCCAATGCGTTGGACTGACCAATTGAAAGACGCAACAGAACTACCCTTAACGAATGCTCTTCGAACTGCGGAATACAGGGATGGATGGGGAGGAGTTATCAAAGGCTATCATGGGAGTCACGACACTCAATCGTGAGCTACACGACAGAAAGGATTATACAATCTCATACTTAACTGAACACTGCCATGAGGTACTCGTAAGAGACATTTACCTGTTGGATTCGAAAATTAAAAGATACGTGTATACTAGCCCTTCAGAATAGAATTTTGCTTAGAAAAGATACGCGTATGCTGGCCCTAAATTATCCATGTCTCAAATACGAGAAGACCACCTTCTTTTTATTTCTTCTTCCGCGTTATTTTAAATACTATCCCAATTTTGACGTGGACTGGGAAAAAGACTGAAAAGAGCCGCATAAATGCTGTAGGAATGCGTGCACTGAGAAGAATACACGGGGTGACTATGACAGAATACGGAATGAAGTGATTAACTCTTGCCACCCTGTGATGGAGAGTGAGTGACCAAGACTTATAATTTATTTGATTATTTGACGTTTTAATACATAATAAAGTTATTTTTATAGCTAATTAGAAAAAATAACCTAGCAGATTTTGCATAATTTTAATTTAAAACATACATTTTTCACTGGACGCTTAGCGTCCAGCACCGTGGCCGGCGGAATTTTTTAGCACAGTAAGGCAAGTGTTAAGGATGAATGTGAAGTAAAGGCTGATGTGTCGAGTAAGATGAAGAAGAGCACTCTAAGATGATTTGTGCAAGCAGAACTAATGAATGAAAGAATACTAACAAAACAAATATATAATACAAACGTGAGTGGACCGCGTGAGAGAACAAGACGGATCGAATGAATGATATTTTAAAAGAAGGAAAGGGGAAAGTCGGATAAATCTTATAAGTTGTTTGAGAAGGGTGTAAAAGATGAGGCGAAGGATTTGTGTCTAGGTAGAAAAGTCTAGCGATTTGTTCTCTCTACCTACCCTGACATGGAAATGGTATGATGGAATATACGTAACATATACTCGTATACCCCGATTTTGTTTCACACAATTTCGTAAGGTGAATTAAAAAAGTTCGAATTTTACTTACATTACATACGGGTTTTGCTTATACTAACATATCCACGCAAACGAAATCCAAAATGTCTGTATTTCATATAAAACCCTTTAAACGCCAGACTGGTTCCCTTACCTCCCTTAACTTGAACCATGATCACTAATACCGGTCCAAACACCGAAACGTCTCTTTCCTTAGACGATAGATGTAACGAGCACCCGGTCAGATCAGATGAAGAGAATTAATGGCTTCCGCACGCTTCATGCTGGGAGAGTCAGCGGTAATAATACGAGTAGTACTAATATTTGGATTACTTTTCTTTTATTAAATCGTCTCTACGCGTGTGGATGCAATGTACGAGTATGCAAGAGCGGTATTCAATTTATATATCCATTCCGAATACTGAGAACACCATATTCATAGATTGAGTTGATTCATTTCAAACAGATCGTTTAATTTATTTTTATGTAGCTTATATACACTGGTATAAACTACAGCTTATATACACTCCTATATACTACAGCTTATATACACTCGTATATACTACAGCTTATATACACTCGTATATACTACAGCTTATATACACTCGTATATACTACAGCTTATATACACTCGTATATACTACAGGTTAAACCAAATTACAAACAAAGCTTGAAAAGAAAATAAACAATCAAATAAGAAATAATTGTATTGTCGAAATAAATAATTCCACTTACTGAGTAAACTCTGTTTGCTTTCTTCGAAAACATTATCTGGAATTGTAATTTGTTTTATCAAACACTGTTTATTCCACTTTTTTGTAACGGTATAACCCTACCGGTTTCAAGGTGCACACCTCATCTTCAGGGGAGCACAAACAAGACTGAATTATGTTTGAACTGGTACCGAGATACACGTTTCTAACGATTAACATTCGATTAACTTCTCAGCCCTCCCTGTCCTCAACCCGAATGTTAATCGTTAGAAACGTGTATCTCGGTACCAGTTCAAACATAATCCAGTCTTGTCTGTGCTCCCCTGATGATGAGGTGAAAGTCTTGAAACCGGTAGGGTTATACCGTTACAAAAAGTGGAATAAACAGTGTTTGATAAAACAAATTACAATGTCTTTAAACCTCCACAATGTTAATGCCTTAACTATAAATAATATATTATCTGGAATGTTGAAAATGTCAACATCCAAAGCATCACTCAAAAACAGACCCTACGAAAGAAACTCTGAGTAGATTATCTGGTCAACGTTGAACAGAAAGACTTCCAAATACTCGTATTGTATATCAGAAGAGATTACATAATACTACAATATAATCTTGAACAATTTCAAATCTCCCATTTTCAACACTAAGCAAAATACGAGTATCATTAAATATCGCTGTTAATTTATTTTCACACGCAGACTCTCTCATCATATCGTAGCAGTTCATCACGAGTTTGTGTAACAAGTGTCATATTGTAAACACTGTCTTATCGTTACTTATTCTGAGACCTCTCTCATAGTCTCATACTATAGATACGGCAGTCTTAATGGGATTAACAAAAAATAATATTATCCGATGGTATCACACCCAGGGCCACGTTTGCTAGCAGGCAAACTTAGGCGTTTGCCTATGGGCGCCCAGCGCGCATCCGTGTGACGGCCACCTGCAAAACACGTCCTAGACTACCCATATATACGCCATAACATTTTTGCCAGTTTGTCCGTGTAAACGAATATCCAAATTTCATTCAATATGCGCCACGGAAATGAAATCACAATATGGAATACTTATACATTAATGAAGAATTCGAAATTAACCTAGTGTGCTCCTTTTACTCAATATTATTATCGGCATTTTATGTATGAAACTAGGGAACAAGTTAATTGTGAGTTATGAATCTTATGATTTATAATAATTGTAACAGGGTCATATGATTTGTACATTTGTCGCACATCTAGAAGGGATTTTTCGTGCCTTTGTTTATAGACAATTTCCCTTTATATATAGTGTGAATATTGTGTTTGGTTACTTTGTCGTGAATTAGGTTTGACAAAATAGTAATAGTTTTTAATTAAATAAGCTCAAATTAAAACTTTACTTAGGTACACCTAGTAGGCAAGTCAGCACTAGGGGGGGGGGCGCAAGGTGTTAAGTGCCAAGGGGCGCCGTTTACATAAATACGGCACTGATCACGCCGCAATGGCCCGACCCGTTCACACGCGGCAACACGAGGTTTGGAAAGTGACAACGGGGCTTAATCTGGCGGGTCACAAGGTCGTGTGGTGTGTTGTGGTGTAGTGTAGTTGCTCGCAATGTATTAGATGTTGCGCAATAGGATTATATCAAAACAATAATAAAAAACTTTCATTTAGAGAAACGAACCAATCTAAAATATCTAGTTTCTTAATTAACTGCTCACAATATCGAAGATTTGCTGCATATTTTTTCACTCTCACTTTTTAAAATATAGCTTTCACCTCGGAGGGATGTCTTGTTTCGAGGTCAGCTCTTGAATATTTACAGCTTGCAAAGCCTACACATTTCCAACACAACACAACACAGATGAGATGCATGGGCCATCTTCAACAACAATTCATTCAAAATCTATTTCATTCTTCAATATTCTTGACTCTTCGTTTTAACATATTGCATTTCTCCTTTGTTGTATTATACACAAATAAGCGGGTTCTAACATATTGTCTTACTCACTTGTTTTACTCCTTCGTTGTATACAACATAGCTTGGCGAGTTGTAATATATTCCTTCGTTGCATACAACACAACTTGGCGAGTTGTACAATAATATATTGTTCTACTCCTTCGTTGTATACAACACAACTTGGCGAGTTGTAATATATTGTTTTACTCCTTCGTTGTATACAACACAACTTGGCGAGTTGTAATATATTGTTTTACTCCTTCGTTGTATACAACACAACTTGGCGAGTTGTAATATATTGTTTTACTCCTTCGTTGTATACAACACAACTTGGCGAGTTGTAATATATTGTTTTACTCCTTCGTTGTATACAACACAACTTGGCGAGTTGTAATATATTGTTTTACTCCTTCGTTGTATACAACACAACTTGGCGAGTTGTAATATATTGTTTTACTCCTTTATTGTATACAACATAACTTGGCAGGTTTTAATATAATTTATTCCTTTGTTGTATACAACACAACTTGGCGGGTTTTAATATAATATATTGTTTTTCTCCTTCGTTGTACAATATATAACACAACTTGTCGGGTTTAATACAATATATTGTTTTACTCCTTTCTTGTATATAACACACCCTGACGGGATATAACAAATTGCATTACTGCTTCGTTGTATATAACACATTATTGTGAGGTGCATGGCCGCGCGGTAACGCATTGGACTTTCGTGCGGAAGGTCACCAGTTCGAACACCGCACTGTGCACCCTTTGAATGACCCAGGCATTTATTCCGCCTAGTATTCGGAAATACATATGACTTCGGGCATATCTATTATTTCCAAAAAGAAACATGCCGATGTGCTCCGATCATCGCACTTCGGTGTACCATCGAAATTAATACATCGGTGTGGCCGGTGAGTTTGCTGGTTTGCAGCGTCTCACTCACTTCGAAAGAACCTCCGCGGCACAGCTTCGCTGTCCAACTGGATTGACGTTGGAATGGTGAGGGGATGCTCGACTGCGAGGTCCAGCAACGATGTCCATAACACAACCTGACGGGCTGTAACATAATGTATTACTACTGTATCGTGTACACTCGTAGATCCCTTTTCTCGTTTGTTAAGTCTCGAAACAAAAACTCAAACAGAAGTTTGCGAATCATTCAAAATGCTAAATCGAACCAATTTTGGATGTCCGTAGGTTAAAAAAAACTATTCATTCAGTACATAATAAGTAACTGTTTGAGGGAAATTAAAGGTAAAATCACATTGTTCTACCGTTACTGAAGGAAATACGACTTATCCCTGTATTATAAATGTATTCATTTTTTATTCGATAATTTTAGGGAAAAAATAATTTTCCTCTTTTCTCCGATTACATTCTAAGTTTTGTTTAATAATCTGCATGGTTATATTTGGATCGAGCCAGGGCCATCTCTAATCAATAGGCATGTAAAGCAAAGCGTTAGGGCGGCAGTTTCAAGTGGTGACAAATTTAAGATAAAAGTAAACGAACAATAAAGTCAGAAATGCTTTTTTTATTCTATAATTAAGATTAACAGCTCCTGACTCAAAAACTAACATGGACGCAACGTAAAAAGGACAAACGTTTTAGAAAACAGTTTAGAAAATTCTTTTCTTTTTCTGCATTTGGCCCTCACACGCAGTTTGTCTTCTCCAACCAGGTCATAGTGTCCGGTGTTAGGTTGTGTAGATCCTGTACGCCTCCAGAGAACGCATACAGTGGGTAGCTGTATACGATGTGGTCCACTGTCTGGATGTTCCCACACTCACAGAAAGGCGACTCCGCAAGGACACATTTGTGCATACCATATGCATTATGACCCACTTCGCATCTGATTTTATTTCGAGTGCACGACTCTTTCCGAGTTAGGGAAAACCTCCACAGTCAGATCGCCCATTAGATAACTCTTTTTAAGTCACACTTCGTCTAACGGGACTGCCATTTATCAGTGATCGGCCTGTTGTTTATTTACTACATCCATATTGGATGACAGGAGGTAAGACGGAATTAGAAAACTTGAATATTACATATCAAATATTTCGTTCATAAAATTAAAAAGGCGGCATTTTCTAGCTCGGCTAAACGTGGCACAGTGTCAAGAGACAGCCCTGGATAAGAGATTTTGGCCGGGAAATTAGCCATGTCTATTCTCACGTCCATTTATATTTATGGTACTCTCTCTCTTTCTGTCCAACGAAACAAAAATGGCAATTAAATTAATGCAGACGCGAGTGTACGATAAAAGGTAAGGTTTAACGATAATTCTATTAATTGGTTGTTCGGAGCCGCCAAGCCTAATAAATTGATGACACTAATTAAGTCTATAAGTATAGAAATCGTGGAAAATTCGGAAGATACTTGTGAGAAGGTTACTCGGACGGGCGACATTGTTTCGATTATTTATCAGCAAAAAAACAATAAAGTTCAAGTGCTTCAGTCGACACTGATGAAAGGGGAAATTTGCGTATTCTTTGTTTAAGAATTACAATACGAGTATATATACTCATATACAATTCTCATTCTTACTTTCATCTTAATTTATCTTATACACGTGTATCATTTCAATGATAGAGTAACAGCTCGTTTCTATTTATCTGCTTCAGGTGGAATTTATTAGAATGTTAACAAGACAACTTTTTTTATTTAGGTATAAGGTATTTTGAAGTATTGAATAGCGTGGTATGGCTTATGATGGTGACGTTTCGAAAACGTTGCACTTTTCAACTTCAAGACTGATGTTTGTAATAAACTTCGCCAAGTCGGTTGCTAACTAGCGAAGTTGAATACAGACTGGACCTAATACCGAATACGTTTATATTTTATTTTATTTATTTTACACATGACAAGAAATATACATCATTTTAATGAATCTGGGTTTGTTGCCTTTCATTTGTCGTGTCCTTAGTAAACTAGGCTTTTGCATGTATCTCACTGAGGACATATAGCATGGAAAAATTAATCGATACTTCTTTCCGATTTTTTATTATATAAAACCCCGTTGCACATTCTCATCAACCTGGCAAACAGTGACACTCAATTATATATCATATGTATACATCACGCGAATCAATCCCCTCACACTTTATCACTCCAGACAGACATAAACATTCATCCCACAATATACTGCACATAATCATAAAAAAATACATATATAAAAATATAAATATATGATAAAACAACAAAAAACACCACCCTCCAGAGCTCACACAAACCCTTTCCACAAGTTATTTCTCTTGCAAGCCCAAATACTCAAACTCCTGTCGCAATAACAACCACGCTCCGATCGACTGCCTAAATTGTTTTCCTCCCTTCGCCTTTATTGAATTCGGCACTAAGCTGACTTAATTTAATTTCTGTCGAATTTTTCCCTTATTTTGAAAGATACTTGATAACCACGTGATTTTCGATTTTTAACATTTCAAAATAAAATGAAACAACACTTCTTCTATGGGCTACTAGTCGACTTGACGTACTACTGAGAGTTGAGGTATCACATTTGAGCTGTAACATTGTCTGACCATGCACCTGACGTGGCCGGTATAGCACCTGTCCATAAACCCTCTAACTTGTTCAGCCCTGAAATATTTCGATATGTTACACACATGCATGCGTAGATGCCATCACGCCGTCTCCCTATCAGGGTAGACAGAAAGAAATGAGCGCCTGGCTTTCCCATCGCGACGCACATCTTTCGCCTTTTCAACATCCATACACCTTTTCATACAGCCCCTACGATTTCTATGACTTTTCTACTTTTCCTTCTTTCCGGATATCATTCACTTGATCCAACTATACTTTCTTTGGTCTTCCTCTCATACGCCTCCCACTCACATCTGCACTGTATATCTGTTTTGTTAGACTTTCTTCATTCGTTTGTTCTCCTTATCACTTCATTCCGTATTCTGTCATACATTGAAACTTTATCTATTCTTCTCAATGCACGCATCTCTACAGCATTTATTCGGTTCCTCTCAGTCCTTTTCCACGTCCACGTTTCACTCCCATACATCAAAGTTGATACGTTTCTAAAATGGGATTGTCACACTGAAAATGTGACCAAGCAAATAAGGACACTTGTTAATTATTTAGAATATACTTGAATACATTGTCAAATAATAATACATCATTAAAGTCCAAATGTTTCCGTCCTTAACAAGTTAGAGCTTGTATGGGCAGATAACACGGCACATCTATCCCGTAGTCAGACGAGAATATAACAGTTCGAGCTTGTATGGATAGATAACACGCCACATACATACTCGTACATCCCGTAGTCAGGCGATAATATAACAGTTAGAGCTTGTATAGACAGATAACACGCCACATCTATCCCGTAGTCAGGCGATAATATAACAGTTAGAGCTTGTATTGTCAGATAACACGCCACATCCATCCCGTATTCAGGCAATGAAATATAACAGTTTAAATTTGATACTTTTGCCCTTAGCATTTCTCTTGTTTTAAAAGCCTTATTTTGAAAAAAAAAATGATTATCGCTTGATATTTAATTTATGACATTTACGTATATTTTCCTTCTTTTTTCCTTTTCTTACATTTCCTTCTTTCAACACTTGATATTATATATCATACACTTCATACATCCAACAATACTTTCCTTGGTCTCCTACTCCCGCATTCTATTCCCATTTGCACTGCATATTTGTTTCGTTAGTCATTTTACATTTATTCCAAACCCTCTAAGAGTGCGCTTCTTCAACTCGCTCAATACATCAGTTCACACTCATCCCTTACCATTTCATTCCGTTTTCTATCATACATTGTTACCTCGTGTACTATTCTTCTCAGTGCACGCATTTTAAAACATTTATTTGACTCCTATCAATAATATCGTTTAAATATATACATTTTAAAGCTTTTGGCATAAATTTTACTACAAATTGCCATTTTTTTACTCAAATTACCGGCACCGACACATCATGAGTAACTTTTTTTTATAAAAACAGAAGAAAAATGATAAATGACTTATCGAGTACTTCCACTTCCCAGTGCGCGCATTTCTACGCCATTTATTTGTCTCTTTTCACTCTTGTTCCACGTTTCACACCCATGCATCAAAGTTGGTACTGAAAAATCATTTTATTACAATAATTATTTTAAACATTATTTAAATTACATTATACTTTTCTTTTTGTAATATTTACCTACTGTACTAATATAGATAACGTGTTTCATTCCTGATTTTTCTTTTCCTTTCCTTTCCACCATCCCCTTCCTTTTCTTTTGATTGATTATATCTCACTTTATATGAAAAATAATGTTCGGGTGATTGTCAGACTTTGTGGGGTTTGTGGGCATACTCACGTTATGTATTTATGGATTTCGTGGGGATGGATAGTCATTTGAATGTTTTATGCGTCCATGTAACTTGCTTCATTTACTTTTGTCTGATTGGTTGGAAAAGATTGTCGCCGGGCAATAAGCCCGCCAGTTTGTATTTGCAATAAAAGTGTTAAATAAAATAAATAAATAAAACAAATAGATATCATTATTCAGATGAGATTCCACAAACCCTCGATACAATTTATAAGTTAACATCTATTTTCTGATCGGATTTAAACCTTAATTTCTGACGTCTTTAAATTTGAAGGTTCAGCCTAGCCGAAGAATGCGGTTAGTCGAAGTGAACAGGCACCAGTCCGAGGGAGCCGCATTGCCAGTGCCAGTGGTCGAGGCCGAGGCCGAGACCGAGACCGAGCCTGGTGCTTCGTTAGGTGTCTCGAAACTCGAGACGCGGTGAATAACCCGTTTTGGTTAAACTAGACATCACCAATCTGTGGTCCCATCAGAAGATTCGTAATACCATTCCTCTTCAACAGACAAACGTGATCAGAACACACAGACAGATACACATAACATACATGTACACACACACTTCTCCCGTATGGAGGGTCTCAAAGAGAGTTTTCAATTCGTGTGTGTTACTATCACTTATCGCAAGATTTACAAAAGCTTCTTTGTAACGCGTCTTCCCATGAATGATTATATTGTATTATGTATGTACTTTCTTTGTGTACATTACAACCTGGCAGGTTAGTAGTCATTTGGCAATCTATTCCAACCAACTAGAAATATGTTTAAGAGGCCCTAAGTGAAAACCTGACAGGAATCCTTTTTTAAAAAATCTGGATTCCAACAGAAATCGAATCCGTGATCCCCTGATGGGACATCTTAGGAACCACCTAAGCCATGGAGGTCGCCGAGGTAAGTTTTTTTGCGGTTTTCTTACCAAGTATGTTTTTCAGAACATATGCATTCTTTTTTATTTTTGTAATCATTTTTATTTACCTGCTTATAAAAGTGGGTTCGAGACTTGGAGTTAGAGACTTGGAGTTGGAGTGTCTACTCTACTTAAGCAGAGTGTCTACTCTAAACGGCGGTATATAAATTGTCTATTCATTATTATTATGGTACGATATATAATCCATTGGATTATCTAGAATTAATAAAGTAATTTAACAGTGAAATATTAGAACAGATTTTTCAACAGAACAGATTATTTTCGCATACAAGCTCTAACTTGTTCAGACCGGAAACATTTGGACTTTAATGATGTATTATTATTTGACAATATATAAAAGTATATTCTAAATAATTAACAAGTGTTCTTATTTGCTTGGTCACAATTTCAGTGTGACAATCCCATTTTAGAAACGTATCAACTTTGATGTATGGGAGTGAAACGTGGACGTGGAAAAGGACTGAGAGGAACCGAATAAATGCTGTAGAGATGCGTGCATTGAGAAGAATACATAAAGTTTCAATGTATGACAGAATACGGAATGAAGTGATAAGGAGAACAAACGAATGAAGAAAGTCTAACAAAACAGATATACAGTGCAGATGTGAGTGGGAGGCGTACGAGAGGAAGACCAAAGAAAGTATAGTTGGATCAAGTGAATGATATCCGGAAAGAAGGAAAAGTAGAAAATCAGAGAAATCGTAAATGTTGTATGAGAAGGTATATAGATGTGGGTCGAGTTAGAAAAGTATGGCGCTCTGTTGTGTCTGCCTGCACCAACAGGGAAATGGCGTGATGTTATGTATGTATCAATCATTATCCCTAAATATATGAGCAAGATTTTAATCTTTTTCATTCACACGGAGAGCCAGAACAACCCTTTTTATGAACCAGTAGGTGGCTCTGGTTTCCAAGCTGTCCTGCCTAATGTGGCTCTGGTTTCCAAGCGGTCCTGCCTAATGTGGCTCTGGTTTCCAGGCTGTCTTGTCTAATCTGGCTCTGGTTTCCAGGCTGTCCTGTCTAATGTGGCTCTGGTTTTCAAGCTGTCCTACCTAATGTGGCTCTGGTTTCCAGGCTGTCCTGCCTAATGTGGCTCTGGTTTCCAAGCTGTCCTGCCTAATGTGGCTCTGGTTTCCAAGCTGTCCTACCTAATGTGGCTCTGGTTTCCAGGCTGTCTTGTCTAATCTGGCTCTGGTTTCCAGGCTGTCCTGTCTAATGTGGCTCTGGTTTTCAAGCTGTCCTACCTAATGTGGCTCTGGTTTCCAGGCTGTCCTGCCTAATGTGGCTCTGGTTTCCAGACTGTCCTGCCTAATGTGGCTCTGGTTTCCAGGCTGTCCTGCCTAATGTGGCTCTGGTTTCCAGGCTGTCCTGCCTAAGTTGCACTGAAAGCAATATTCTTAGTTTTCTCGATATTTGATGCCAGTAAATTATGATCCAAGCATCGCTTTACCTTATTCATACCCATCTCTGCCTCGCAACGTACCTGTGACCAATTTTTATCTTTGAATTGTATTGTAATATCGTCTGCAAATATTACCAGATCGCCACCTACATCCAAGCCACATAATATTAATGATTAAGAACACTGATTCTAACGTGCACCCTCGCGAGACCCCCAAAATTGAATTAACAAACAGTACCATGAGTGTGACCTATCATATCGTGTTGTTTTCTTCCAGTCAAGTAGCCTTTAACCAAATTTATTAACTGTCCATCTATACCTATGGTATATTATTTAATATCTTTAAGATAATGTAATAAGATTTTGTGATCACCTTTATGGTATCCGTCTATACACTCTCTAACTTTAGCGGAAACTTTTGAACCTCTGGTATGTAGCACTGCTTAAACTAAAGTTAAAAAGAAACAATTAAATATCATATACTGGGAATCTATTATAAGGCTTTACGGACTTGATTATAGCATGATTCATATGAAATATGCGCAATTATTTCGAAGGTTATATTTCCATTTTCCCGTGAATAGAGAACACAATAGGAAGATCGTTGGATTCACAACTTATTCGTACGTGGGCTCAGGGGTGTTATAAGACCTTACAGCGCACACCTGTCGGACAAGTGCTGGTAATGTATAGGTATCATACACCGATATTGCGCGACATGAGATTTAAATTAACATAAGTGTGTATCATAAATGGTAGTGATTAGTTGTGTCTTATATTAGAACACATGTGCTACTCGTTAGTGAACAATTCGAAAAAAACTTAAGTTTCCACATTGACTCTACTTTAACTGAAAACGTAATACCACACGTAACATAGAAAACGTAATACCACACGTAACATAGAAAACGTAATACCACACGTAACATAGAAAACGTAATACCACACGTAACATAGAAAACGTAATACCACACGTAACATAGAAAACGTAATACCACACGTAACATAGAAAACGTAATACCACACGTAACATAGAAAACGAATTTTCAATAATTTGGTGATTTAAATCCTTAAATGGGAAATTTACAGAGAAAAGTGCATTATAATAAGTATGCGTTTTTTTTTCGTACTTAACGCCACACCATTTAAATCCTTTCTTCGACTGTAAAATAAGTTATTCAGAAAATCTTCATAAAAATCTAACTCCTTTGGAACATCTATTGTTATGTGCTCTTAAAAGGTTCGGCTGGCAGTTGAGTTATCATATGGCCATTAATTAACGCCTTTTTTGAAAAACGTAACATTAAAAGTTTGAATTAGATATTAACTAGAGGTTATTGCATTTATTTTCAATGTTTAAACCTGTCTCTGGCTACACGCGCACATAACGATTATTAACGTTTGCAGAGCGTGAAATATTATACGATATTTCGGTAATATTTAGGAAGCGCGCCTAACAGGCGTATCATCGCATCGGGGCTCATCCGCATAATAACGTTACCCGCGGAGGAACATAACAATATTGAAATGGCCGCATGACTCACAAATATACAGATAAATATTATATTATATGTTATCACTGGTCAAGACGATATCCTCAATATATGATCAATTAAGTAGGATTAGCCAACTCTCGAAAATTTCTTAGCGCTATCCAGCCCTCGAAAATTTCTTAGCACTGTCCAATCCTCAAAAATGTCTCAGCACTGGCCGGCCAACTTGAAAAGCTCACTCGCACGCTCGTATTTTGCAAGTGAAGATATGACATTTGCGAGTAAGCTATCAGAAAACGATATTTTGCAAATGGAAATATAACGTTTGCGAGTAAAAGCTATCAAAAGACGATATTTTGCAAGTGGAAATATGACATTTGCGAGTAAAGCTTCGCATTTGCGAGTAAAGCTTATCAGAAGACGATATTTTTTATTTGTAATTTTCTTTATTATTACCAATCAATTTGACTAGTCAAGGGGCCCTTAAACATGTACGAAGTGAAAAAGTGAGTAGAAGGCGTAGTAGAGAAAGGCTAAGAAAAGTATGGTTCTTAGAACCAGATAATATTAATTTGCCATTTTTCCTAGAACCGGATAATATCAAAATCTGTTAAGAAGATAGCCCACAACAGTATTTCAGACCAATTTTGGTGTATGGAAGTGAAACGTGGACGTGAAAAGACTCAATGAATATGTACGACAATTATTTAAAATATATCAAGATTCCAGATTACAAACACGATTACGTTAAAATACACACACAATCCCAGATTACATTCTATACAATCGACTATTTTTAATGTGTATGAGGAGTAGTATATTATTTTGAATAGTCAAAATGGATAATAAAAATTCCCAAAAGTATTATAGGACGCCATTCTGATCAA
Source organism: Odontocerum albicorne (assembly GCA_949825065.1). Taxonomy (NCBI): domain Eukaryota; kingdom Metazoa; phylum Arthropoda; class Insecta; order Trichoptera; family Odontoceridae; genus Odontocerum; species Odontocerum albicorne. The sequence continues at coordinate 121,860 of OX463840.1, read as the reverse complement.
GAATGGTCAGCCTTACAAAAAATAGAATCTTAAAGTGTCGTTAATTTCTGTACATTCGGATAGATCGTGTTAAATTCGATAGGAATCATGATGTTCTGCAATCTTCTAGAAGTAATTTCCCGTGATCGAAATATTATTTTTTTCATAAAGCGGTAAAATCAAAAAGAGCGGCTTGAGACGGTGTCAAAACATTTGAAGTCTACAGAAAGCCGCCCTATACACAGGTGTCCCGTTGTGACGTCATAACCCCACAATTCTCTCTGGGCTATATATTCCGCCCCACCTCCCCGCGAACCAACCCTTCATTCACGCCCGGGGCCCTGCCGAACTCACGTCTGTCTGTCTAGTGCTAGCACATCGTAACTATTTTAATTAATAACAACGGCTCGAGCCCAGTTCTGATATCTATACAAATGGAAGTCATTTCATCAGCGAGATTTCTTTTTTTATAATCCAATTCTTCACCGAGATTTTCTTCTCTGGAATTCATTCTTCACCAAGATTTCTCCTCTACCAAAGACGCCAAGTGCCGATTGCGTCATATTCCGTGACTATTTCAAGTTCTTCCAATCCATCAAGGAGCTCTCCGACGCCTTTTGTCAGAGGGCTTACATGAAGGAGTGTCTTCGCTGCCGTCATGACTTGATCCTCCATTCCAGCTCCTAGAATTCGCGTCTGAGTGGTGTCCAGACACTGAAGAGGTATGTTGCATCATGACTACAACAATTGCGTTATTATAATTTTGAAGGTACTGTGATCCTATCTTATTTGTAATTCTTTTGATGATTTCAAATTTTGCATTACCTTGTTTCTTTTGTTTTACGACGCTTCCAGAGCGATCGTTAGAGATTTTCTTTAAAGTAAAACTCTTCAAGTGGATTTATTAGAGTCAGATTCTTATTCAAATTCTAATTTACCTGGATCATTGATCCGGCAGTGATCATAAATAATCTTAATTTAAATTATTACTGTGTTTCATTATTATTACCTTTCCTCTGATGAATATGCTGTGAGAAATTCTTGTGTTATTACCTGTCGAATCCTGAGACCAAAGAGATCTGTGTTCCTTTTTTAATTTTAACCGCTGAGCTATTCGAGTTAAACTTGATTCTGATAATTTTCAAAGTTAAATAATTTAAAATTAAATTAACCTCAAAGTAAGGAATATCGGAAAAGAGTCGTAACATGTGTTACATATTGTTTATAGTTAAGGCATTAACGTTGTGGAGGTTTAAAGACATTGTAATTTATTTTATCAAACACTGCTTATTCTACTTTTTGTAACGGTATATCCCTACCGGTTTCAAGGCTTTCACCTCATCTTCAGGTGAGTACAAACAAGACTAAATCCTGTCTCCCTCACCCCTCAGTCCCCAACAGAATGTCAACCGTTGAAGCGTGTATATCGGTGCCAGTTCGAACAGAATTCGGTCTAAGTCAGCAAATATGTTATTCTGAACATATGCAGATACGTGGAAGTACCTAATATGTTATTCTGAACATATGCAGATACATGGAAGTACCTAATATGTTATTCTGAACATATGCAGATACGTGGAAGTACCTAATATGTTATTCTGAACATATGCAGATACGTGGAAGTAACTAATATGTTATTCTGAACATATGCAGATACGCGGATGTACCTAATATGTTATTCTGAACATATGCAGATACGTGGAAGTACCTAATATGTTATTCTGAACATATGCAGATACGTGGAAGTACCTAATATCTTATTCTGAACATATGCAGATACGTGGAAGTACCTAATATGTTATTCTGAACATATGCAGATACGTCGAAGTACCTAATATGTTATTCTGAACATATGCAGATACGTGGAAGTACCTAATATGTTATTCTGAACATATGCAGATACGTGGAAGTACCTAATATGTTATTCTGAACATATGCAGATACATGGAAGTACCTAATATGTTATTCTGAACATATGCAGATACGTGGAAGTACCTAATATGTTATTCTGAACATATGCAGATACGTGGAAGTACCTAATATGTTATTCTGAACATATGCAGATACGTGGAAGAAACTAATATGTTATTCTGAACATATGCAGATACGCGGATGTACCTAATATGTTATTCTGAACATATGCAGATACGTGGAAGTACCTAATATGTTATTCTGAACATATGCAGATACGTGGAAGTACCTAATATCTTATTCTGAACATATGCAGATACGTGGAAGTACCTAATATCTTATTCTGAACATATGCAGATACGTGGAAGTACCTAATATGTTATTCTGAACATATGCAGATACGTCGAAGTACATAATATGTTATTCTGAACATATGCAGATACGTCGAAGTACCTAATATGTTATTCTGAACATATGCAGATACGTCGAAGTACCTAATATGTTATTCTGAACATATTCAGATACGTGGAAGTACCTAATCTAATGTCTGCAACCACCATATTTCTATCATCGCACTCAACTTTTTTGAACTTAACAATATTAGTGGACTCGAATCCCCCGAGTCGGAGCGCACTTGATAAGAGTTTGCTCTCTGAACGGTGATATATAACTTATCCTCGTATTACTATTATTGATATATAGCAGGGGTGGGCATACATGAGGTCAACGAAAGCCACATTCTGGATTTTCATATATATAAAGAGTCACATCACCATAGTCACGTTCTCACGTAGTATTAAATACACTCATTTTAATTTATTACATATTCTACACAAATCTTAATTGCTATATAAAGTACCAAAAATACACATATAAGAAAATATAAAAATGAGAAAGAAACCACAAAATAATTAGTTCAAATTTTTTTCTTTTAATTTATCAGTTTTAGCTAAATCTCTCAAATTTGGTGTAAAATTTGTTACAGCCGTTCGCAGCAATTCTGTCAAATGCTCGTTTGTTAACTGCGAACGATGTTTTCATTTTACAAACTTCATACAGGAGTATAAAGATTCACAACTAACATATATGTTGTACCGAAAATGGAAAATAATATTTGACAGTTGCATTCATACATGCGCATCATGTCACTTACAACATTTAAAAAGGAAAATCACGAAAATACAAGTATAATGGGGAAAGAAAGTATCTATATTTTTATAAGAGACATTGGGAGCCGCACTTAAATCAACGAAGAGCCGCATTGGCCCACGTCTGATATATAGAGTTGACCACGAAATAATAGAAAACTTAACTGGACAAAAATTAACGAAATTCCATTTTAAACGTTTGCTTCGACTAGTGTTATTATTAGGTATATCACCAATGAGTGACTAAAACATAATACTTCGAATTAACCAATCAGATCCTTGAAGAGTCATCAACCCTAATTCGCACCCCAACCAAGCACGTTTACCCCACATAATATTAATCCGTAGTTTGCTTACACAATACCTGTCCCAATAGATTCAACCTACCCAAACCTTCATGCTTAATGTCGCGCAGTCAACATTGTAATTTCCATTCAAATTAACAATAGATTTCTAAACGGACAAACTGGCGGACAATCCACCATTTTTTCCGCAAGCGATGCGATAGTTTGTGCGAATGCGAATGCGAAGGGAAGTGCGGTAGGGCCACGGTAACTGTTGAGCAACACGGGACGGACTTGATTAGTTCACAATAAACCGTTTTTATTGAATACCACAGGGAGAGAGTTGATAGCGATACGGTGACCTTACATGTGGGAAATAAAAAAAGGAACAATTTTATACAATCCTAAAATGACCGTTGACAATCTCCGTGGCCTAGTTGGTAAGACGCTTGATTTCTCACTCGGAGGTTACGGGTTTAATTCCCGCAAGAACCCGATATTAAAAATTTTAAAAAAAATTCAGTCTAGCTTTCACTTACGGCCTCATGAACGTCTTTCTGGTTGATTAGAAGAAATTGCCACATGGCAGTAATCCCACAGCGTTGTATTGTGTACAACGAAAGTATTATACATGATTTGTTTGGGCGCTACTACAGCTGCTAGACGTAATTTGTTTATTAATAATGTGTTCCGAGTCCCGGGTTAGAGCGCCCTTGAGGAATGTTTTCTTTCTAACATACTATAAATGGGGCTTTGAATCAGATTGGTTGATTTCGTCAATTCGTCATCACGCCGCTTCCCTGCTAGGGTAGCCAGAGAAGACTGACGACACACATATTTCGTATATTCCACATCCATGCAGATTCTACAATTTCACTTACGTTTTAGTTTTCTTTCTTTCTAAATATAATTCACTTGATTCAACCATATTTTTCTTAGCCTTTCTCTACTACGCCTTCCACTCACTTTTTCACTTCATATTTGTTTTGTTAGTTTTTCGTTATTCATTCGTTCCACAGGCCTAAACCATCTTAGAGTGATTTACTTCATCTCAATCAACACATCTGCTTGAAATTTAAATTCATATCTTATTACAATATTTCTTAAACTATTTAAAATAATAACACAATTTTTAGGTTGCACATTAAACAAACTATAGTAAATCATTAGCTATTTCCATAAAGATTTTATATTGAAAGAAAAATATTTTAGAAATTGCCCCTCTTTATAAATTCGAAATTATGTTTCCTATACACACACATTACAGGATTTTTGTAAAGAACATGGGGTTAGCACCCTTCGAATAGGGGGGACAGTGTCACAAGTAATAAAACCGGAACCAAACCCGCCACTCGAGTGCAGAGTGCCACACGGTGCGTATTCTACCTAGCTAACATACTAGGGCTGGGCTGGGCCGGGATGATAACTATATTTTAAACAATTCCGGGACACGTCGCTCGAAACAGAAATGGATAAATATAATTTCACAAAATTCTCCGCTCAAAAACTACCAACCATCCCATCTATACCTGTACCTGTCGATCCGAGGAAACGGTTTGTACCAAAATATTTGGGAAAAAGTTTTTTTTTTCATTTTACTTTCTTGCAATATACCATATAAACTTAAACTATTTAAAAATAAATGTTAAAATTTAACCCTCCGTCGGGCGCAATACACATTCTAACACGTTCGGGCGCAACTCATATGTAAGATTAAATATTAAATTTCTGCTTAGGCTGAATGGAAAGCTTATCAAACTGAACTTTTCACTCAAACATGATTATACTCGTATAACATTTGTACATTTCTTTGCACTTTTCTATAACAATTTTTTTGATTTTCTCATATTGTTTTTCTTTAAATAGAAGATAACTAGTTTACAACATTCTCAGTCTTTTGTTGGCAGCTTATTAACACAACTAATGCAATTCAGTAACATCACATTTTTTCTGTTATTTAATACCAACAATAGGTTTGTAAAAAAGATTTAGCACAATTAAAAGTATGTGGAATTAACTGTCCCATCTTTATAAGGTAGGTGTTCATGTGACGAAAATAAATGCAATAACTTAACATTAGAGAACACTATGCTAGCACTTTTTCAAACATTATTTAGAATGTAAAATTCAAATTCACTTGTGATCATAAAACGTCTTCACAAAAACAAAAGGGAGTAATCAAAATATGATTAGAAAGTTATTCCTGATCAGGCTCACGCTGAACATTTTCGAAAACATTCTTATAACAATTTTCACACACCATGCGTGCATGTTTGTATTCATATAGTAAATAACGATCAATATTATTGAATTAGGGGTTACAACATAGATATACGAACTATTGCATGTATATAAAAAAATATTGAGAAAAAAATGAAATTTCGAAATCGAAAATACTTACATAATCGGGCGCAACTCGTCCAGCAGATTAAAACGTCCGTCACGGAGACCAACGGTGCACTGGAGAAATAACAAAGATACCTTTGTGTGGGGTAGGGAGTCAGGAAGCTACTATAAGCATCACCTCTTTGTCGGTAAACCTCGCCCATTGGCACAAAAAAAACTAGGTACCTCATCTCCCAGATTAAATGTGCCCGCCCAAGGGTTAAGTGCGTATCAATACAAAACATAAGATGTTACAAAGTATAAACATTACAACATTAACATGACTTACACAGAATTTCAATCAAAATAAGCACACACATACCAGCACATAGACACGCACACAGCAGGCTATGGCTTGGACTGTTTCTTATGCATGGAATGACTGAAAAACACACATAAAAAATCCGTTTATAAAAATAGAAACAAAAATTTTCTCATATAATTCATCCACTCAATACAAATTGAAAAACACAATAATCCTCAGAACAATATGAATAAAACCCTAATCAAAAATAAATAAACAATTTGAAATAATGAGAGATCAAAACCCAAAACGTACGTAGTCAACAGTTATATACTCGTATATACACACAAACATACATATATATACACACAAACATACATATATACACACAAACATACATATATACACACAAACATACATATATACACACAAACATACATATATACCCAAAAACATACATATATACACACAAACATACATATATACACACAAACATACATATATACCCACAAACATACATATATACACACAAACATACATATATACACACAAACATACATATATACACACAAACATACATATATACACACAAACATACATATATACACACAAACATACATATATACACACAAACATACATATATACCCACAAACATACATATATACACACAAACATACATATATACACACAAACATACATATATACTATACACACAAAGTGCTCTTCCATTATGACAACGCACCGGCTCACACCTCCGCCGTCACCACGGCCAAATTGGTAGAACCAAAATTTTTGTTATTCTTTTGTAGGCTAAGTACTTATCGGACAATATTTTAAAATCCCGATATACAGAACCCAAAACGTGAACAAAAATCCAATTAGAATCAAATCCATGTACCGAACTTCAATCATGCTCAGAGCATAATATAGTATATTATAAATACAGATTATTTTAATATAAATACGTATTATACAAACATCCCTGTCACTTAAGTTTACCCGACACAGAAATATTCCAACAAAGATTACGTTGAAGATGCACAACGCCTCAGGGTACACGATTCTGAGAAAAATACTTCCACCACAAAAAAATATATAAGCCTTAGTGAAAAATATCCCCAATTATGGAAAAATTATTTCTCAGGTGGTGGTCTGTAAATCAGTTATGAAAATAATTTGTCCTTGAAAGTGGAATAAAAAATATACCTGAAAACTTCGTGTCCCTTGTCCCTTGGTATACGGAGTGTAAAAAGCTCCACAATATCTGTACTCTCAATTCAATATAGTCAAAATTAATATATTATAGTTAACTTATAATCATTAAAATAAATAAATATAGGTTTATTGACAGCAAGATAGTGTGTACAAAATATATTTAAATAACACTTCTAAAACACATAAATTGCAGATAATACATTCAATACAGAAGCTATCAAAAGGTCTGGGCTCATCTAATAACATCCCCTCGGCCAAGATACATCCCACCAATATAGGGCGAACCCAGCCACGGGGACACCAGATGTTTTTCAGCCCACACCCTTGAATACGTAGAACAAGAATATAAAAAAAACAAAAAATAAATAGATGACAAAAAAAAACATTCAAGAGAGAAGACATTAAAAGGTCCAGGCTCACCCCACAAACATTCCCCCGGCCGAGATACACCCCACCAATGTAGGGCGAGCCCGACCGCAAGAGCATTGGTGTAAACACAAATGTATTCTACTCCCGTTGTTTTAGATATTTTTTCAATAATATTTCAATAATGTCTCACCAGTTCCTTACAGAGTGAATCTCCATTTAGAATGTTTATAAATTCAGCAAACAATTTAATGTAACTTGCAATTCTGCCTTTACTAAATTGACATTCATTCTGTGCTAAGCCTTAGTCCATATACTATTCATAACATATTAATAAAAACTCTTTCTGGGTAGGCACTGCTGGTTCGGGATGGAAATGAGGGAACATACGTTGAGTAGGAGAGACTCGGAATCGTGCGCGATAGAAAGAATTAATTCAAAGAGTGAGGGTGATATTTATAACCGGGATTCTGGGCAGGGTCGGCAACCCTGTGCGTACCCCTCGCTGTTCTCTCGGACCCGTCTCCGTCTCCGTCTCCACCGCGCCCGTTATCCGGCCGCTCGGTTGGGCCCGCTCTGGAACTATTTCAACGGTAACGGTAATAATAGAGTCGAATATTTCGAGAAACATTTCAAATTGTAATTTGCTCATTAGCTCCATTGTCTTACTGCGAATGTTGACTAGAACGCTGATTTTATTATATTATAGACTCTTATATTACTTCGATAAAGTTTTGAAAATATTTTTCATATTTTAGCGTGTGTCCCAGTAGGACGTGCTGATGATGTTGATGTTGACATCGCTATATTCGTTTTAGTCGAATTCTGTGTTCCTTTTCGTTCGGGGTCATCAATTTAGCGGTATGCTTTAGTAGGACGTGCTGATGATTTTGATTTGTTTTGTATTTAAAATAAAATACGTCGATTCAGGAATGCGAAAAAGTGAGAGTGAATAATCGATAAATAGTAAACAGCGATGAATGGTCAAGTGAATAATAACAAGTGCCCTTTATTCATCGATAAGTAGGTATATATAGAATTTCAGAACGGGGCGCGTGAATGCGTCCGCGGTATATCTCTATCTCACTCCTGCGCGTGCTGAGGTGGTCGCAGACGTTGCCAATGATATAGTGGGTAGAGTATTTATTGTCGAAACGGTGAGACGGCGCGATGTGTTCTCTCTGCCGTGGAATGCGACGTAAATATTATTTTCGTGTAAACAATATTGACGTTCTGGTATGTGATCTTTGTACATAGTCAAAGGTTGATTCATCGGTCGTTGACCGTGCATGTTGACAATATTTACGACGTGGGTATTCCCTACAATATGAACACTACACTCCACCTGAAGCCGAATGTGTTACTGTCACATATCGGAAGATCTACAAAGCTGAATGTGTTACTGTCACATACCGGAAGATTCACATACGAGTATCACTCTACACAACTTAATTTAATATGATTCATAAGTTAACAAATTTGTTATTAATCCTTCGTTAAATCTTTGCATTGACTGGCCTGGAGAGAGTTGTCAAGAGAGACTTTTCAAAGTAGATGCGATGGATTCTCCCTCAGAAGTAGCGGAATATCATCTGAGAAGGTTTCAATTCTAAAAAGGTGTAAAGTTGTTCGGTTCTCATTATATTAGTACAACTAGTAAAGAAAAGTTCTCACGTTGTATATAATAATATAACAAAATACCCGGACATTAATACGTTATCTGATTACTTTTTTAAATTCAAAACAACTCTTAAATGATTCTTTAATGTAGGAATCACAGATAATCTACATCAAGTTTTCAAGAACAACGTTGTGGGTTGAACGTTTTTTTTTTATAACGCACCATTCTGATTAGACGTGATTTATTTGATAATAAGCCACATAGTATACTATTCGCAAATATTTATGTTCTTTTCTTTAAATCATTCATTCATTTCCGTGTCCGGGCCATTAATTATGCTAAGAATACGTATTACCAGTGGGAGGAAACAGAAATCGCCCTTTCCAGTGAAAGGAAACAGAGATCGCCCTATCATTCGCTACAATCATGTCCTGTCTAGAGCGTGTAGTTCCGATGTTTGGTATTGTGAATCCTGTACATTCTCATAATCACAACCAGAGCTACTTTCATTTTAAAAACTCCATCTTTGCATGCTCACCTTACATCTAGTCACGCCTACTCGTAGTCTATTCAGTGCTCTCCGAGTAGGCCGAAACAGTTGATCTCCAGGTGTTATATTTTCCGAAAGTTTTATCCAGTCGCCAGGTGTATTTTCTTTCATTTCAGAAAACGCGTTTTAACCGGAGGAATCATCAGTTCTTGCACTCTATTCATGAAACCATTTTTGGGTTTCGATCTCGATGTAGCTGGTTGGTGCAAAGTGCAAGAGCTGTCACTCTTAATGTATGCGGTTGTGCTTTCCATGACGTCCCAGTGCAAGAGCTGACACTCTTAATGTATACGGTTGTGCTCCCATGAGGTCCCAGTGCAAGAGCTGTCACTCTTAATGTATGCGGTTGGGCTCTCCATGACGTCCCAGTGCAAGAGCTGACACTCTTAATGTATACGGTTGTGCTCCCATGAGGTGCCAGTGCAAGAGCTGACACTCTTAATGTATGCGGTTGTGTTCCCCATGACGGATTGTGCTCCCTATGTCGGCCCAGTGCAAGAGCTGACACTCTTAATCTATGCGGTTGGGCTCTCCATGACGTCCCAGTGCAAGAGGTGACACTCTTAATGTATACGGTTGTGCTCCCATGATGTCCCAGTGCAAGAGCTGACACTCTTAATGTATGCGGTTGTGTTCCCCATGACGGATTGTGCTCCCTATGTCGTCCCAGTGCAAGAGCTGACACTCTTAATGTATGCTGTTGGGCTCTCCATGACGTCCCAGTGCAAGAGCTGACACTCTTAATGTATACGGTTGTGCTCCCATGATGTCCCAGTGCAAGAGCTGACACTCTTCATGTATGCGGTTGTGTTCCCCATGACGGATTGTGCTCCCTATGTCATCCCAGTGCAAGAGCTGACACTCTTAATGTATGCGGTTGTGCTCCCCATGACGTCTCAGTGCAAGAGCTGACACTATTAGGCTAAGGCCACAACAAAGTGTTTCGCTAGATGCTACGTGACTAATAGACTAGGTGACTTCATGATTGACCACACCAAAGTGCTTCGCATAAATTCATTTGACATTTGGGAGCGGTTGAGTCAACAAACGATGCCACTCTCAAAACTAATTTCATTACAATTTACCATCTTTATTTACTTCCTGTGCAACTTCATTCCAAAGTGATTTTATTGCAGGTACATTGTTCTATAATTTACTCGATGGGTTCCACAAAGGCTCCCTTTTATACACAGATGTTATTAAAACTTCCGCCATCTTATAAAATCACTTGGTGACACAATAAAATTAACCAACACGTATGTTTGCTAGGAGACTCGCTAGGTGACTAATCGTCACGTAGCGTGGTGCGAAGCGTGTAGTATGTCCATTGCGATAGTATGCGGTGCGTTGGTTCGCTAGGATATGTCGCCTAGCTCGCAGCGTCCCGAGGCCTTAATGTATGCAGTTGTGCTCCCCATGACATCCCAGTGAACTTCCGAAGGATGCTTCTTCTAGCGCTGACTTGTACTGATGGAGTGCTGATTAAAATATAGGAAATAGTCGGAGAAGGTGCTATAATTTTAAAATAAGTTTAATATTTATAACACAAAACAAGTAGATATCCACTTGACAGCTTCTACCATTGACATTTAAACCTGCGCAATGAATAACCTACTCGTATTATCAAACATGTTTAATCCATTAAGATGTCGTTCATATTACCTTGATACTTTTAAACTTTATATCACCTAAAAGTGTGAATTTATGTTTGAATACATTAATATATATTTATTTATACAATCTATTTTTAATTTATAATTTAACGCCTACCTACACGATCGATGTCTGGCTCTTGTTGATTTCAAAACAAAACTAACTCCAACGATACTTATAACTACTCGTATCTCGGACAGTCCAGTCTAATTATTGTAATATTTGTGCTATAAATATTATATTATAGTAACGTAAGTTATCTTTTAGTTAACTAGGTGGAGGTGCTATATAGTATATATAGTCTATATGATAAGATAAGTATTGCGGGTTCGTGGTAAAATGTTTTTCAAAAGATTCCAGCCTTGTTTTCACTTACATCTATGTTAGTTTAACATATTTCTGATTAGTTGGGAGACATTGCCACAATAGCTCTAGGCTGTACAATAGTTGGGAGACATTGCCACAATAGCTCTAGGTTGTACAATAGTGTAAAATAATACAATATATTAGACACGTCCAATGAATACTGCGTTTTATCTCTCTACGATGAACTTTACCACAAATTTATTATATATATTATAATTTTACATTTAATCAATTAATAATAACAACAATAAAAGTTTATATATATATATGTTATGTTATATATAACCCCGTTTAGAAAGCAAACTCTAATCAAGAACGTTGCAACTCGAGATTCGAACCCACAAATTTTAACTTTATAATTTTAATTTATTTTTAGACATCCGATTCGAGACTCTGTTTCAGAATATTTTTGTCACTTGGTTCACAGAATTTAACCCTTCTTTCCCTGTGATGTGTAACTAGTATACATTGCTTCTAAACACCTTTAATATCTCTATAAATACTGGGTTCAGATTTTAGGTATTCCTCCGTAATACATTTACGCATTGAATGAAAAAATAATATTAATAATAATTAACACTTATCGGCCACATCAGAGATATTTTGTGAAAATCGGGAATAAATTCACCGATACAATCAAACGTGTGCCAGTGTGTGACGTAGGTATATTAATTCTAAAAAACCGCTATGGGTGAGAAAGCGACGCTATTCACGTCTCACTCTACTTCGGTAGATGGGAACGCAAGAAATAGAATCTCAGTTCGGATTTTGGTTTCTTCCTTCGAGGTGTTTCCATCAAGTCAGTAGCTTTGGGGCTTTCGTTCGAGGTGGTCGCTTTGCCCGTTTTGTGAACGACGGCCGATGTTTTTTTCATGTTTTCAGCAATTAAATTTCAATTATTATCACTTTTGACTTCAAATTTAATTAATTTAAGCGATTGGCTATGAATATTCTTATTTTTCTGATTTTAAATCGTTCATTTTTACATGTGTATTGAATACACAGCACCGAAACGGGAAAGGTTAAAGAACAGTATCGTCCGCGTAAACCTGAGATTCAAAGCCCTCCGTACCAATGAGATCACAACTGATATAATTAATATAAAGAACTATGATAACAGCAGCGACCCTAATACCGTCCCTTGTAATACACCATACTTAACTTAATATCCTGAGAGAATTCTACCTGATTGACAACATACTTAACTTAATATCCTGAGAGAATTCTACCTGATTGACAACATACTTTACTTAATATCCTGAGAATTCTACCTGATTGACAACATACTTAACTTAATATCCTGAGAAAATTCTACCTGATTGACAACATACTTAAATTAATATCCTGATAGAATTCTACCTGATTGACAACATACTTAACTTGATATCCTGAGAGAATTCTACCTGATTGACATCATACTTAACTTAATATCCTGAGAGAATTCTACCTGATTGACAACAATAGATTGTCTTATATTTGCAAATGAAATCCAGTTAAAGTTTTAAATGTTCATCTTTTATATTGACTCTCTTATAATTGCATTTTTGGCTTTAAAAATGATCCTACAAATCACAATAATGTGGGCTGATTGCCTATAATTAAAAAAAATAGTAATATTTAAACTAGAAATTTTTAGGTTTAAATGCGAGTTATTTATTAAGCGACCGGGCGACCTGGTTGAACCGTTACGGATGGATGGGAACGTATTGTTTAAACGAGATATATTATTATTGCTAGAGAAATGGGTCGAACTTTATTACCCATAAATGTACGAGTTATCTGTTCTCACGTTAATAAGAATTAAGTTCATTAGATTTACAAATTAACTTTTTAAGTTCCAACGATTCGATAAATCATCTATAAACTCTAACAACAATACAGAACTAACGTTTTCATGTCATCGACAGCTGTTCAAGTCAGCAACAATACACATTTGTGATTAATGAATGATGCATCAAAAAAAATGTATCGAGCGAATGTCTCGGCTAAGACATGTGTATCGTGCGGAGGTCTCGAGTCGACAGTCTTCCCGAGTTCCGGATCGGTGGTCCGGGAATCCATTTATTTTATTATTTCAAGGGGGTCACTAAGTAAGGGATGGTCAACATAAAGCGATGAACTTGCATAATCGAATCTGAATTATAACCTAAAAATTAAATTGACCGTCAGGATTGGCAGAGAGAAGAGAGCGCCCGACTTTCCTATCACGATACAATTTTTTCGCTTCTTCTACGTCCATACAAGTTCTCATACAACTCCTACGATTTCTTTGACTTTTTACAATACCTTCTTTCAAAATAACATACACTCGGTGTATCGGACGTGTGCCGTCACCCGTGTGTGTGTGTGTATGTAATATGAGGAAAATGACATTTAGGTGTAGATCTGTATATATATAAAATTGATGTAAACTTGTATTTGTCTATTTTATCTGTGTATGAACCTTTTATATGTATAACTGTCATGTATGTTATGATATCCATTATGTTCCTGTATTTGTATTTGAAATCATATGTTTTGTATATGTAAATGTTCCTTATAGGTTCTTGAATAATATGTAAAACCCTTGTATTTGTACGTCATATGTATGTCTGTTTGACTCCGATCGCATTCGCGACCGCATTGGAAATATGTGACTTGCAAAGCGGTACGATCGGAGTAGGTCCGGGTTCAGTCGGCGTAAGCAGGGCCCAGACCCCGAAAGTTGTCGTATTTCTCGGGCAATGGGCGCTTGTGACGGCCGACTGACCATTAATATAGAGGGACCCCTAATTTTGAAATCATGTTCTGCTCACTTCTCACTTCGTTGAAATATATTCTCAGTAATACCGATTTTACCGTGTTTTTACTCGAGACCCGCTACCCTACATCGTCTGCCTGAGAGGAATCTCTCCCTGCCCTTCTTCTTCTTCTTCAAACTGGATCTTCGCTGCGGAATTCGCGACGTGGATTCTTCGAGCGCTACGCGGCAACCAACAGCCTATATACAGTCTTTGTACCTGTCCGGTACACTCGGTCCAGTCATACTTTCTTTGGAGTTCCTCTACCGAGCTTTGAACTCACATTTGCACTCTATATTTGTTTTATTGGTCTTTATCATTCATTCTTTCCACGTGCCCAAACCATCTCATAATGCTCTTCTTCATCTTACTCAACACATCAGATCTTAAGTTCACACTCATCCCTAATCACTTCGTTCCGTATTCTGTCATACATCCCCACCCCTCATCCCCTCCGTGTATTCTTCCTAAATACACGCGTTTCTACAGCATTTATTCGGCTTCTTCAGTCTTATTCCACGTCCACGTTCCATACCCAAATTGATATAATTATATTTTATATACTTCCGTTGTATACAATACAACTTGATGGATATATTGCCATGTGACAATCTATTCTATTCAATCAGAACGTTGTAAAAGAGGCTTTTTAGTAAAAACAGACTAAATCTCTTAAAAAAAGTGTACCAACGGGTAATCAATCCCACAACCCCCGGTTTGTAAGACAGGTGTCTTTTCAACTAGACTACGGAAGTCAATTTGGTATGATTAAAGATTTAGTATAATTAGAAGAAGAAAACACTTTGCTTTAATACAACACCTATTTGACTGAATTTAATTGGTGGTTCCCTCGCATTTATTTTAAATCGCGTTCTTCATCCGTTTTACTAGGTTCGGTTCTCGTTGGTACTTATTGTATTATATTGCATTACACTTTAACGTCTTTGTATTGTATTGCATTACACTTTAACGTCTTTGTATTGTATTGAATTACACTTTAACGTCTTTGTATTGTATTGCATTACACTTTAACGTCTTTGTATTGTATTGCATTACACTTTAACGTCTTTGTATTGTATTACATTACACTTTAACGTCTTTGTATTGCATTGCATTACACTTTTGTTGTATATAGTTCAACCTGGCATGCTTATTGCCATTTGTGCAATCTCATTCGATCAAATAGAAATATGTTAAAGAAATCTTGAGGGAAAACCAGATTGTGATCCTTTTTAAAAGAATATAGGTTCCTACGAGCGTTTTACCAACTAGGCCAAGAGAGTTTTTTCTCTCTCGGATGGAGTACATCTTTCTGTTTTTGATTGGAAGAGATTGAATATAGTACTAACTCGTTACATTTTACTGTATAATTTTTCTACATGACCTTTTAACTAAAATTCAAACTCTTTATGTGACCCTTATATTACCCTTAGATACCGGATTCATTCAAACTCTTTATGTGATTCTTATATTGCCCTTAGATACCGGATTCATTCAAACTCTTTATGTGATCCTTATATTGCCCTTAGATACCGGATTCATTCAAACTCTTTATGTGATCCTTATATTGCCCTTAGATACCGGATTCATTCAAACTCTTTATGTGATTCTTATATTGCCCTTAGATACCGGATTTATTCAAACTCTTTATGTGATCCTTATATTGCCCTTAGATACCGGATTCATTCAAACTCTTTATGTGATCCTTATATTGCCCTTAGATACCGGATTCATTCAAACTCTTTATGTGGTCCTTATATTGCCCTTAGATACCGGATTCATTCAAACTCTTTATGTGATTCTTATATTGCCCTTAGATACCGGATTCATTCAAACTCTTTATGTGATCCTTATATTGCCCTTAGATACCGGATTCATTCAAACTCTTTATGTGATCCTTATATTGCCCTTAGATACCGGATTCATTCAAACTCTTTATGTGATTCTTATATTGCCCTTAGATACCGGATTCATTCAAACTCTTTATGTGATCCTTATATTGCCCTTAGATACCGGATTCATTCAAACTCTTTATGTGATCCTTATATTGCCCTTAGATACCGGATTCATTCAAACTCTTTATGTGGTCCTTATATTGCCCTTAGATACCGGATTCATTCAAACTCTTTATGTGATTCTTATATTGCCCTTAGATACCGGATTCATTCAAACTCTTTATGTGATCCTTATATTGCCCTTAGATACCGGATTCATTCAAACTCTTTATGTGATCGTTATATTGCCCTTAGATACCGGATTCATTCAAACTCTTTATATGATCCTTATATTGCCCTTAGATACCGGATTCATTCAAACTCTTTATGTGATCCTTATATTGCCCTTAGATACCGGATTCATTCAAACTCTTTATGTGATCCTTATATTGCCCTTAGATACCGGATTCATTCAAACTCTTTATGTGATCCTTATATTGCCCTTAGATACCGGATTCATTCAAACTCTTTATGTGATCCTTATATTGCCCTTAGATACCGGATTCATTCAAACTCTTTATGTGGTCCTTATATTGCCCTTAGATACCGGATTCATTCAAACTCTTTATGTGATTCTTATATTGCCCTTAGATACCGGATTCATTCAAACTCTTTATGTGATCCTTATATTGCCCTTAGATACCGGATTCATTCAAACTCTTTATGTGATCCTTATATTGCCCTTAGATACCGGATTCATTCAAACTCTTTATATGATCCTTATATTGCCCTTAGATACCGGATTCATTCAAACTCTTTATGTGATCCTTATATTGCCCTTAGATACCGGATTCATTCAAACTCTTTATGTGATCCTTATATTGCCCTTAGATACCGGATTCATTCAAACTCTTTATGTGATCCTTATATTGCCCTTAGATACCGGATTAATTTTAAAATTTAGCAGCTATTTTTATTAAACAATTTTCTCAATGTAGTTTTTAATTTAAATTTAAATGAATCTATTATAAATATTTTAAATTCTTAAGACATTATAAAAAAACTGTATTTATTTTTATAAAATATTAAGCGAAAAATATTTGAAATACAATTGTTTATAGATTGTTCATCAGTATTTTTATTTAAATGTTGATGAGCCATGGTTTAGTGAACTGTTCCGATGCACTCGCGCAACAGTTTTTATACCGGTTTATGGGCATTCATAAGAACCAAAACAGGTACTCATACTTGGCCAATAAAAACTCCGGAATTAGACACATAATATTATATTTATTATCTTTAGTTCAGTAATAAAGTTGGAGTGTATATATAACCCGCGATATTAACTTGTGAAAACCAACGAGCGCAACAGTTCACTGCCTGTTTCATACTCGTAATTCTCAATAAACTCTTTCGCGTAGCTTTCGTGTTACCTTCTCAAACACATTGACTATACAAAGCTTTCGTGTTACCTTCTCAAACACATTGGCTATACAAAGCTTTCGTGTTACCTTCTCAAACACATTGGCTATACAAAGCTTTCGTGTTACCTTCTCAAACACATTGGCTATACAAAGCTTTCGTGTTACCTTCTCAAACACATTGGCTATACAAAGCTTTCGTGTTACCTTCTCAAACACATTGGCTATACAAAGCTTTCGTGTTACCTTCTCAAACACATTGGCTATACAAAGCTTTCGTGTAACCTTCTCCAACACATTGGCTATACAAAGCTTTCGTTTTACCTTCTCAAACACATTGGCTATACAAAGCTTTCGTGTTACCTTCTCAAACACATTGGCTATACAAAGCTTTCGTGTTACCTTCTCAAACACATTGGCTATACAAAGCTTTCGTGTTACCTTCTCAAACACATTGGCTATACAAAGCTTTCGTGTTACCTTCTCAAACACATTGGCTATACAAAGCTTTCGTGTTACCTTCTCAAACACATTGGCTATACAAAGCTTTCGTGTTACCTTCTCAAACACATTGCCTATACAAAGCTTTCGTGTTACCTTCTCAAACACATTGGCTATACAAAGCTTTCGTGTTACCTTCTCAAACACATTGACTATACAAAGCTTTCGTGTTACCTTCTCAAACACATTGGCTATACAAAGCTTTCGTGTAACCTTCTCCAACACATTGGCTATACAAAGCTTTCGTGTTACCTTCTCAAACACATTGGCTATACAAAGCTTTCGTGTTACCTTCTTAAACACATTGGCTATACAAAGCTTTCGTGTTACCTTCTCAAACACATTGACTAACTAAATTGAACACTAGTTAACACTCGTAGAGTTTAACGAGTGGTTATGCATAAAACCTCGAGATAAACCTTAGTCGACTGAATGGCTGTATTATGGATTATGGGAATTGATTTTAAAATATGAGAACATGCCCCGGGGTGCTGTATCACATAGTAATGCAGTATGTAAAAGTAATTATGCTAGGCACAAAGAGCAGTTTTGGAAGTGATTGAAGATATCAACAAAGAACGAACACTGATTTGGTCTTCCGTCATGCTGCTGTTGTCTTGTCACTAATTAAATGTCTAAAATCTTCTTTTATATGCATTTATAAAATGTTAAAACAAGCGTTTATAAAACAAGAGGAAGAAATTTGAAATTGAGAAAAATTCCTTTGGACAGAGAAGGCTCTCAAGTTATTTAATGCATTACCAAAACCCATAGAAATATTATACGAAAATGTAATAATTCAATTAAAAAGCGACTAATAGAAATCAGATCAGATTAAGTAAGGGATAATGTCAGATGAAAACTATAGATATATTTCATTTCATTTCATCCCTTTCCCTTCACTTTTTGTGGATTAATGAATACCATTTTGTGTCTACAAATCAACGAATGGTCCTTTGTAAAATAAATGTGTCTAAAGTAAATGGTCTTGTATAATGTAGCCATACTACGAATTGATAAAAAAACAAACAATAAAGATTAAATTGAAAAATATTTGAAGCTCTTCTGTTCCGTTAAATAGTTCGATAAAGGATTTTAGGAAACGTCAAAGTTTATATTTATCCACAGAACTAACTAATCATTTTATATTTATCCACAGAACTAACTAATCATTTTATATTTATCCACAGAACAAACTAATCATTTTATATTTATCCACAGAACTAACTAATCATTTTACATTTATTCACAGAACTTACTAATCATTTTATATTTATCCACAGAACTAACTAATCATTTTATATTTATCCACAGAACTAACTAATCCTTTTATATTTATCCACAGAACTTACTAATCATTTTATATTTATCCACAGAACTAACTAATCATTTTATATTTATCCACAGAACTAACTAATCATTTTATATTTATTCACAGAACTTACTAATCATTTTATATTTATCCACAGAACTAACTAATCATTTTATATTTATCCACAGAACTAACTAATCATTTTATATTTATCCACAGAACTTACTAATCATTTTATATTTATCCACAGAACTTACTAATCATTTTTAATTTGCATATTTTATATTGATAAATATTGATGTTTTAGTTTTTATTTCATTTGGTAATCAAAAAGGTGTTATATCTTCAGATTGTCATATATCAAATAATATATTAAACATTTATCTACAAATAACACATACGAGTCATTCATTTAGCTAAGTAAATATTTTATTTTCATAAATTTTGTGTGTGTATATATTCTAATGCAATTAATAGCCAGTTATTGAATACGTTTACTCTTTACCCATATTGGAACTGAAGTATTCTAAAACAATTTCAAGTACAATATAAATTAATTCAGTAAAATCTTCTGTTGTGAATAGTAAAACAAACTTAAGTCAGATAAGTGACTGTGAAAATGAGCCCTCAGGAAGCTCCTATTAACATGTGCACTGAACCTTATATTCTTCAAGTAGATTCAAACGGTTCAACGAACTCACAGCTGTTTTCAAAATTATTTACTGTAATATTAAACGAGTTTTTTTAGTAAAAATCGTTATAAAAAATTAACTGTAGAGCCCTACTTCATAATAATATGTATCCTCAAGAGTGCTTTGATTTATTAAATTCATAAAAAAACTAGTTCATAAACTTCATTAAATGATAGGGCTTATTCCACCACATTAGAATGAAGCCTGAATATTATTTTAAAACTGATATATTAATAATAAATAACGAAATTACTATTCGCAAGACTATTGCCACCGGTATTGCTGCCTGAGATGTTTGGGCAGATATCTAAATATAACGACATAATAATAACGCAGGATAATTATACAATAAAACTGGTTAAGAAAACCCTGAAGCTATTTAAGACAACTGCAAATAGTTAATGACCATTTATTTTTACAATATTTCCATTCATACCGATATATATTATTTTAGAAAAGTTATTTAGTGAAACTTTCTGATATGTAAGCCTTAAAATCGGAGGAATCCATTTTTTATTCGAATCGAACACTCGCAACGAGATCCGCATGTGATCAATCCGACTGATTTCACATTTCCGTCCCATCTTCAGTTTATTCAACATATCGTATACAAGTATGTATGAATAAGGGTGGTTGAAAAGGTCCAGCACAAGTTTTTGACATTTAATTACTTTAAATAGGGTATTTCTTTAATTGACATTACTTAGAACTATCTCATGAGTGGAATCATGGACCCTCAAAGTTGATAGTATTGTAGCGGGATGCTTAATTTGATACGTCGTGATGATTTTGATTTGTTTGCATTTAAAATAAAATACGTCAATTCAGGAATGCGATAAAAGTGAGAGTGAATAGTCGGTAAATAATACACAGAAATGAATGGTCAAGCGAATAATAACAAGTGCTCTTTATTCATCGATAAGTAGGTATATATAGAATTTCAGAACGGGACGCGTAAATGCGTCCGAGGTATATCTCGATCTCACTCCTGCGCGTGCTGAGGCGGTCGGAAGCGCTGCGGATACTACAGTGGGTAGGATATTTATTGTCGAAACGGCGAGACGGCGTGATATGTTCTCTTTCTACCTTGGAATGCGATGTAAATATTATTTTCGTGTAAACAGTGTTGACGTTTCTGGTATGTGACAATTGTAGATATCCAGAGGTTGATTCATCGGTCGTTGACCCTGCATATTAACAATATTTAGGGACGTGGGTACCCTACAGTATGAACCGACTGGACGCATTGTGGATACACCGAAGAATGCTACGGATACCCTGGACGGATATTGTCAGCAACACGAGGGTTCTTCAAAGAGCCAAAGTTGATAGAGAGTTGCTGACTTATATTGAAATACGAAAGGTGTCCTATTTGGGACATGTACTTAGAGGAGAAAAGTACAAATTACTGCACCTGATCATCCAAGGCAAAATAGAGGGTCGAAGAGGTGTTGTCCGGAGGCAAATCTCCTGGCTCCACAATATACGTGATTGGACTGGTATAAGGAGCATCGGGGATCTTTTTCAGGCTGCTGGGGACAAAGATGCTTACTCTCAGGTGATAGTCAATGTTGGGGGGGCCTGACATGACACTAGGAAGAAGAAGAACTATCTCGAAGAACATTGAATTTATTACCTCTGAGCAAAACAGGAATACTGAATCATTTACTTTATATACTCGTACATAAAATCACGAACTCGAAAATAATTTTCCTGGATTGCTTAACATTTTCTATATTAGAGTTCTTTCAGTACATACCGGCTTTATTGTTATTTTCCATTGTAAATTAAGTATGATACATACCTCTAATTATTAACAAAATTCCCTTATATCATACTCGTATATAGAACGTATCTTCTCGGTAATCAGTTGACTGAGATTGCCGATATATTTTATAATAATCTGGTGAGCTATAAACGAAGGCTGATTGCAGGCTTTATAAAGTATTTCATTTGTAATGTACTGTTCTTTCCGTGTGAATGTCAAGAAATACACTTGGTATGGTGAGTTACGGGCAGCCGACTCGAAACGGTGTCGTATCCTATATTCAACTACGTATATTGTTAAAATTGTATGAGTTGAAATAATTATGACTTTTGTTCTCGCTTACTTACACATATGTTATGAATTATTTTAATTGTGTTGTATTTTTTAAAATTTTAAGATCATTTTTCTTAGAAATAAATTAAGCACTCACATTTTTTTTTTATAATTTAAGTAAGGTAGATTTTATACCGTTGATGAAAAATAAATAAATATCCACAAATATGAGACGAGAATCTCTTAACTATTGTACTTACATTAAGGAACTCGTTATAAAATAAACATCTTTAATTTCTCCTATTAAAAAATAATGACTTAATTAATGTAACATGTCTTTTCTCGCTCAACAGAAGAATTTTCAAACAGTACTTAATGCCTCGTTTACAATTATCACGGTTTTAATGACAATCTTACAGGAAAGAAGTATATTTTTTACTTTAAACATATAGGTTTTTATTTTTTGCAAATGTTTATTACATCACTTCAATAATACTAGATCTGATAAAGTAAGACACGTTTTCCCCCTTAACCTGTACCTGCTATCAATACTTAGTTAAAATTAAATAATGAGTATCTGAAAAAAAGAACAGTGCATAAATCAATTTTTACAATTATGATACTAATTCAATTCGTAACTTATTAAGTATTTATCGAAACTTTGATTTTACAATCATGATACATACTAATTCGTAACTTATTTAGTACGAGTACTTATCGAAACTTTACAATCATAATACTAATTCAATTCGTAACTTATTTAATATTCATCGAAACTTTCATTTTACAATCATGATACATACTAATTCAATTCGTAACTTATTTAGTATTTATGGAAACTTTACAATCACGATATTAAATCAATTCGTAAGTTATTTAGTATTTATAGAAACTTTGATTTTTAGCTTATTTTTACCTTTACCTCGTGACACGTGGGCTAGTTAATACAAGTTAAGATACTAGTCTTCCACCCGAGAGTTTTGGGTCGATTCCAAATGGTACCCAACAAAATAGAATTTTTTATTTAAAAAGCTACCAGTCGGACTGACGAGTTCATCTGGTAATAATACTCGCACTTAAAAATGTTGTTGACTTTCCTTGTGCTGTTATTAAGAGTTGCGAGTGACATAGGAGTATGAACCCACTACAATGGTTTTAAGACGGTTGTTTCTTTTTCATGTCCGCTTCACCAATTCGGATTTATTGACGGATAGCGTACGGATGACTGAAATTCTTAATAGAAACTTAAAATGCACAAACATACCATCACGCCACCTTCCTGTTGGGGTAGACAGAGAGGAGAGAGCGCTCGACTTTTCTATCGCGACACGCATCTTTCGTATCTTCTACATCCATACACCTTTTAATGCAGCTCCTGCGCCTTATGTTTTTTTTAAATTTAATTCTTTCAAAATATCATTGAATTGATCCAACCATACCTTCCTTGGCCTTCTTTTATCACGTCTTCCACTCACATTTGCACTATATACTTGTTTTATTAGTCTTTTGTCATTCATTCGTCCTACATTTCCAAACTATCCCAGAGAGCTCTTTTTCGTATTACTTAATACATCAATCTTAAGTTCACATTAATACTTTAGTCTATCATACATTGTCACCCTACGTATTCTTTTAAGTACACGCATTTGTTCGGGTCTTTACAGCCACGTCCACGTTTTACTCCTATACATAAAAGGTGGTACTAAAATGACTCACTTCCATATATAAGTTGGTACTGTATATGAGTAAACTTGAAATGTCAAATCAGTTAATTATAATTTCCTAGATTTTTTAGATGGTTTCCCATGGTTTTGTCGCTAGGAGGTCGTGTCAAATAGAAACATTATTTTGTCATTATGGCCGCGGTATAGTAGGTAACTACAGAGTACGAACAGGTACCATAACTTGTCCAGAGTAGGATAATCAACGGTCGTCGCTCGAGATGAATCGCAATTCATAGTTACGCGTATTAGTAATGAAAATATGCCAACTCAACAGCTGTTCTTAATGTCGCGTGTTAAGTTATTACTATTTATCACTTATAACTATTTACCTGAAAGACGACTTCTGTGATCTAGTTGGTGAAATGTTTCTTTGTATTCTGATCCGCGGGTCTGTGTTCGATTCCCGTTAGAACCCAGATTAAAAAAAATGCATTTTAATTTTCTCTTAAGGCCTCTTTAACATATTTCTGGTTGATTGGAAGAGATTACCACATTGTAATGAGCCCGCGAAGTTCTACTGTATAAAATAAAAGTGTATTACGAAAGAATTCAAAGTTTTCAATTCTATGTTAAACAAATTTCACTTACAATAAGAATAAAAATAATAGGACGATTTATACAGGCTATATCCTCAAGGGCGCTCTTACTGGTGACTCGAGCTCTCTCTTAATGAGAAATTACAAAGATTGCAAAAAAAAACAATAAGTTGAAAGTAAGAATAGGAAGGTGGAGGGTGTGCCCATTAGGTTGGGTACTTCCCCGTATATACCTAATCGTATGTTTAAAAAAAACCCTCAAAAGAAATATTTCTATGTCTCCTAGTATACGTTGTCAAACTCGTTCGAGGAGTTGTGAGCTGTCCAGCATTACTACAAAGATTAGCGTTAAATGTTCCTAACAATTACACTAGACTGCGCCGGCAAGAACTGTTCTCAATAACATACGCAAGAACGGGTCTTCCAGCCGCTATGCCTGTTGGAAGGGCCTTAACTCTTTTGAACGGGACTGCTTCGGATATTGACATATTTCATATCACATTACCAAAAGCAAAAGTAAATTTTCTTCTAAGATTGAGCGCGTTAGAAAGCACTCATCAACATACCTAAATGACTGTGAATATACTATATGTGTATAATATGTTTGTGTGTATATACTCGTTTGTATGCGTATGCATTAATTTTTTATTTTATATAATTAAAAAAAAAAATTCTGTGTAATTTTTCTTCTTTTTTAATGTCTTGTATTTTTCAAAGTAATTGGACTAAGCCTGTTTTGAAAAAATAAATAAATAAAATCGCATAAATCATTCAAATGACTATCCATCCCCACGAAATCCATAAATATGTTACAAACGTGAGCACATGCCCACGGACCCCACAAAGACGGACAATCACCCGAACATTATTTTTCATATAAAGTGAGATATCATCAATCAAACGGAAAGGAAGGGATGGTGGAGAGGAAAGGAAAAGAAAAATCGGGAATGAAACACGTTATTTTGCTGCCTAGAAATTAACAGTTTTTTCAGTCGCTTCTTAAAGCATGCCAAGGACGGAGCGAGTCTTATATTGGTTTGTAACTGATTCCAGAGTCCATACTAAACTAAATTGCTTGAGTATTTTAAATAAATGTATAAAGTTTCGTAATAATATACTTATATATAGCAATTTTGGTAAATCCTTTACAAATTTCAGAATTTCTCAAAAAAAAGCCGGGCACTGGGAAACGTTATTTTGATTGGGCTTTGAAGTGTTAAATTATTATTTGACTGTATATATTTTTAAAAGCAAAAATAAATTCAAAAGACATTGATGCTTAAATGATTGCCTATTTGTGTCGAAGAATGCAAATAATCCTGTTGAGGACTATCCCATAACATAGACGTATGTTATAAACCACGCTTTGTAGACCTGAGGTCATATCGCAGAAATTGTACGATCGATTTGTTGAAAATTTATTTACTATATATAAATAAAATGGAAAAATATGCAAATGCCAGTTTTATAGTCGGGTAAGTTCAATGGTTAAATATTCGATTACTGTTCAAGAATAACCAAGTATGCCATTTTAATATTTCTGACTTAGCAGATGTTTCCAAAGCTTATCTCGGTTCTTCCGATGAGTGGAGAATTTAAATTGCTATCATCATCAACATTTGAGATGTTATCTCAATGGGAAGCACAGATCCACTTCTGCGTTCTCTAGTCACAGCTTACATTGTACTTATTCTAATCGCGTATACCTATGCTTATTGTAGAGCACTAACTGACGACACACAATTATTGTAATTTGTTTAATTAAAAAAAAAATCAGCTACAGTCAATTATTGTCACTGATAAAATCACATATTTCCTATCGATGTTATCAAATTCTTGCATATCAATAATAACGGAAATAAATTAGACACATTAAAGGCACAGGATATATCCAAGTCAGTGCGTTGGGATGAACACCTGGTCAACACATACGAGTATTATATAGTATGTTCCCAATGTCTCAATTCTACTCCGAAATTTTAACGTTAGGTGCGTTTGTCTGTCAGTGTCAGTGCTATGGAGAATACTTGATACATTATGTCATCGTTACAACTATATTATATACATAACTAGTGGTACTTGCGACTTGCAAATAAAGAAGGTAAAAGAGGGAGCCAATGCTAGCCAAAAACAAAAATTATAGCTGAGTTATAATAATAGGAGAAATAATACTTAGCTCTTACATATATGAAATAACTTTGGTGTTCACACATATCAGTAAATGATGTACGCACAATGCATTAACCTTATTAGTTTTACAACAATCCAGGGCATTTCTATATACTTTTTATTGTAATTTATTTTTATCAAACACTGTTTATTCCAGTGGAATAAACAGTGTTTGATAAAAATAAATTACAATGTCTGTAAACCTCCACAATGTTAATGCCTTAACTATAAACAACATATATTTTTTAAATAAATGCATAAAGTAGTTACGGCTGGTGTGTTGAGTAAGATGAAGAATAGTGCACTGAGATGGTTTGGGCACGCAGAACGAATGAATGAAGATTAATAAAACAAATATTAAGAGTAAATGCAAATAGAAGGCGTACGTATGGTTGAATCGAGTGCACTTCTTCTTCTTCTTCCTCTTAGTCTAGGTCGTATGACCTGTTTGTGACGGTGGGCTGTCCTGGGATAACGACGTCCAGCTGTCCTTCCACCTTTTCGGCGGCCTTCCTGGTAATCTCCTGCTGTTAGGGTTTTCAGTCTTAGCAATTTTCGCAAGTCTCGTATCCTCCATGCGGTCCACATGATCCCTCCAGAAGAGCCTTCTTCTACTTCTCCACCTCACTATGTCTTCAACACCACAGACATACCTTATCGACTCATTTCTGATCCGAGTGCACGATATTTTGAAATAGGAAAACATAATGTCAGAGAAATTGTAGGAGGAACGTATGAGAAAGTATACGAATGTGGAAGAGGGGAAAGAGATGTCTCGCAATAGTAGTCTCTCTCATTTCCGCCTACCCTGACAGAGAGACGGCGTGACGGTATTTATGTATGTTCTTAACAGTTTCGCCTACAATAATGTAAAACTAAAATGCCCCAATAATAATGTCACGACCGAGTGTCGAACCGCGACGATTGCAAAACTGCAAAACTGGTGCTCGTTAATCACTTTTACTACGGCACGCACCTCCAAAAAACCAGGAAATACTCTTTTATGTATTTTTAAACATTTTCCCCGTCAATAAAATACCAAACAAAACATAAACAGAGGACAGAGCATACATACGGTCCGGACACAGCGTCCAGCACCGGCACCAGCACCAGCACCGCCCAAGGTGACAGCGCGCCGGAGATTTATGCGGGTTTATTCATAAGATCTAATCCTCGGGCGAGAGTTGTGTATTTTTGAATAAACTCGCGCGTACGATCTTAGAATGAATTATGATACGAATATTTTTGAGTGGGCGCCCAGGTATGCGAGCCGATACTTTCTTACAGCGCCGGATTATAATCGTATACCATACACTTGTTTCTAGTGTAATGAAACCGTTTAAACAAGATTTTCTTAAAATCAAAGAAGAATTCAATATCCATTTTATAGAATAATCAAGCGCCCATCTAAACATCTTCAATACATTTCTAACCAGCCCAAATTTTTGAAAGTCCAAAAATATATTTGAGTTCTAAGTTTACCCCAAATACGTGATATAAATACTTTTGTAAAAAAACGTCGATACTTGCAAGTCTCAAGATCTACCATATTTCTTTAAACGTTGCATATGCACTGCGTGTGCTGCTGCGGTAATGAAGTATGTTATACTCGTATGTTGTGGAATAGAATCGAGAAATGGGTAAAGTGAGAAATGTAATAAAAATATGCACAAATAATCTTACAATAATAAGGGTTAAGACGCTCAAATTATAATCATCAAACGATATAAAATCGGCTGTACTTACTTCCGTAAGTAACAATAGGTGTTGGCATAGTTAAGGTTTATATTTTACAATTTTGGGCATACACAAAGCCGAAGTTACCCGGCGGTAAGTAATACACATCGGGCTTAAGAAAGACTGTTGGCCATAATCGGCTAACTTCGGCTGTGTAGAGCGTCGTCTCTGTCGCACGATTGACTGACAAATCGCGACGGAACACATGTATGAATAACAGAGACGACGCTATACAAAGCTGAAGTTAGCCGATTATGGCCGACAGTATCTTTCTTAAGCCCGATGTGTATTACTTACCGTCGGGTACTGTACTATATTCACGTATCACTCTCATTTAAACACATTTAAAAAATATTATTTTTCTAATAAAATGTCTACAACTGACGATGAAAATAAATCAATGTGTTTAAACGAATCAAAAATCGTTTATAATTAACATTTTTATGTATAATATATTAAATTAAATATACTCGTATAATATTGAACCATCAAAAAGTCTTACATCACATCCACTTCAAAAACGAAAGAAATACAGTTTTTTTAATCCACTTTGCACGGATTTCTCCTGTTACACAAAGAGGGTCTGCTTCTAGCGTTAGCTTATTCGTTAGGAAGAATATCAGCCAGGATTCTTCTCATACTGCTAGGCGGTACCGAGAATATATCAACAGTGTCATTCAGTTGGTTCAATATCTCTATACCACGCGTGACTGAGTGTTTAGCCATGATATTCGCCCTGTACGTTGGTATGTAGATTGTAAGCCTGTGAGTTGGTATGTAATTATGAAAAATATCATAAAATGTTTTATAGAATAACACTTCCGCTGTGCACATTACAATCTGGCGGGTTTATTTCCATGTGGCAATATCTCGCAACAAACAATAAAGATTTAAAAGAAACCTTATGTGACTGGAACCAGACAAGAATTGAACAGCAATCGAACTTGCAACCCTCGGACAATACAAACCGGGTCACGGAGGTCGTCATTGTTCAAAGCGCTAATAAGATCATTCCAGTTTAAGCGAATTTTCTGCAAAGCTTATATTTTAGACTCATTGTTGATTTAAATAACGGAAAAAAATATTTTTAATTCAATTCAATTTAAAACGCAATTTCGTTCAGCGCTGTTCAGAGAGCAAACTCTCCTGAATTGCTAACACTAAACTGTGAATTGTGTATTACACTTTGATTCTATACAGTACAACCTTGTAGGATTATTGCCATGTGGCAATCTATTCCAAACACCAAGAAAGATGTTTATGAGATCGTAAGTGAAAATCAGAATGAAAATATTGAGAAAAAAAACGAGAATCGAACTCGCAGTTTCCGTGTTAGAAATCACACGTCTTACCCACTACGCCACGGAGGGTGTGATTTTGTACGTGTATTTTTATCCTTTAGGGATATAAACAACCTTTCTTGCATTTTTTTTATTTTTAATCCCTCAAACGGTGTATTTATAAAAAATAAAAGGTTTGGTACATAACACAGCTTTTATTTTAAATAAATTGAAAAGTTATGTGAATTTAAAAGTATTCCTTTTTAGTTAATATAAATATTAAAACATATTAAATGGTTAAAATTAAAATGAGTTAGTTATTTGCATTGCAGAAAATCGCATACTGTATTTTTTTAAGATAAACATTCGTTGTTTTAAGTCCCAAAAAGTCGGCATAAAAGAACTACAGACAAAGCGATTCCAAACTTCGAAAAGGTGTCAAAAAGCCTAAGGGAGTAAAACCAGTCCCACATCATTTGTTTTTTTTGTCCTATTCGTTTAACGAATCTGAGACCTCATAAACGAAATACGCGGGTTCATCCATCTAAATCATAGGTTCTCAACCTTATTTTACCCACCGGCCACTTTGAGAATTTTTTTTTCTAAAGGCCCCAATTTTTTTTACTCGCGAATCTGAACCAGCTATTGCCACGATTATATTTAAACGTGTAATATTATACACTATAGTCGTAAGATTAGGCTTTTGTTAACTTTACCTGTATTTATATACGAGATATTTCACGTGAAATTGGAAGATTTGAAAAATTTTAATTCAAATCTAAAAAAATTTTTTTTATATCATCCAATACTATTTAATGTATTATAGATCTGAATGTAATGGAATATTTAAGATCAATTTTCATCCACTTCCCGAACTACCGAAATATGTGAATTTTCGCACACGTGATAAAAATGATTAAAATACGAGTACATACTTGTACAATAACAAAAATTAACCAATATTAAAGTTTACTTTTGTTAGTACCTGATTAGCGTGTTTTTTTTTGTCTTTTTTAGACTATATTTTTTTAATCTGCCTACGCCCCTCCGTGCCATCTCGACGCCCCCTAATTTTCTCTGGGTCTTCTACTGCCCCCCTGAAAGTCTCAAACGCCCAAAAGGGGGCGTTATCGCCCACGTTGAGAACCTATGATCTAAATGAAATTCTTTTTGGTTCTAATTAAGACTTCAATTATCAACTTAAAAAAATAACGAAACACATTTATTTGATATATGAGAAAGTGATTTTTTATTTCAGTATTTATTAAGTATTTTAGAATTCAGCCATTACCTTCCTATCTTTAATATATTTATTTTGTAATATTTTTAAACTGTCAATAATAAAGGGTGCGAGTTACGAGTAAGAGCGTCCTCGAGGAGAGTTTTCTCTCTAAACAGCGCTATATAAATTGTCCTTTTATTATTTCGAAAAAAATCCTTATTTTTTAATGCACAAACCACCGTTACCTAGATGGTAAGACACCTGTCTTTCTACTTGAGGGTTACGGGTTCGATTCCCGTGCGTAAACCAATTTTTAAACAGAGGTTCTAATCTTGTCTCATTCGAGACTTGTTTAAACAGATTTATGGTTGGTTGGAAGAGATTGTTACATGGCAATAAAATGTTATACTGTGTACAAAGAAATTGCAATAATAAAATATAAATATTGTAAACATTTTCGTATTAACTCTATGGAATTGTGATACATCGCTTTTCAATCAATCATCTTTATACAATTCAAGTTAACACAACTTCGCTAACTAATAGAAGTTAACAAAAATAGAACTAAGTACAATTAACAGAATACATATTTTCTATTCAAAATCATTTAATTTTTTGTTTTCATCCAAAACAATTTAAATAATTCTATTTTTGGTCAATATTGAACAATTTTTAAACAAGCTTAGATTAAATAATCTTATTTTAACATGGCATATTTTCGTGTGTTATTAAAAAAAACAACAAATCTTAATGCAAGTGACAATAAAAAAAAAAAAAACAAAGCGCGCTCAAAATTTGCGCGAAAATAAAATAAAATAAAATAGTGCAGTTTAATAAATACCTCATTGTATCGAATTCGGTATCGGCATCACGGTGACCATACAAAAATCAACGAAACTAACATAAAAAACACAACACAAAAAATATCATTCGATTCGAATGATTTTTCGGTTTTAAACGTGAAATATAAAAAAAAACACAACACAATAGTATTATCAATACCGAACACGAAAGTTTATCTACAAAAAGTTGTAGACGAAAAAAATAACGTAAAAAAATTAAACACACACTTTCACTAATAAATCTTTGTAAATCCTTGATAATGTAAGGATATAAAATAATTGAAAAAAACACGCTCTATTTATTTTCGTTTTACAATGGGGTATGTTCGTCGGTCGTACGTGACTGTAGCGAAGCAAGGCCGAGTGCACACGTGCTAACCCGCGAAGCTGGTAAGGTCGACTGAATGCGCCGGAGCATCCGATGCGACGGCTCTGGGCTCGACGATCTTACTATATCGAAGGGCGGAAATGGTTTTGTAACACTCAGTTTGATGCATTACATAGTTTTTTTTATTTGAAAAGAAGTTTGTGCAACATAAAAAAACTATAAATAATGTTACACGCGAAATGTTGAAGGTTTCGGTACCAATTAGATATACAGTAATACCTCGTTTAATGATAACGATACGTTGCTGACAATCATTACGTTAACTGAGGTAAAATAACACGCGATGTATAGGACTGGGTTCCTAAAATAAAAAAATGATAACGATACTTTGCTGAAAATCATTACGTTCACTGAGGTAAAATAACACGCGATGTATAGGACTGGGTTCCTAAAATAAAAAAATGATAACGATACTTTGCTGAAAATCATTACGTTAACTGAGGTAAAATAACACGCGATGTATAGGACTGGGTTCCTAAAATAAAAAAATGATAACGATACGTTGCTGAAAATCATTACGTTAACTGAGGTAAAATAACACGCGATGTATAGGACTGGGTTCCTAAAATAAAAAAATGATAACGATACGTTGCTGAAAATCATTACGTTAACTGAGGTAAAATAACACGCGATGTATAGGACTGGGTTCCTGAAATAAAAAAATGATAACGATACTTTGCTGAAAATCATTACGTTAACTGAGGTAAAATAACACGCGATGTATAGGACTGGGTTCCTAAATTAAAAAAATGATAACGATACGTTGCTGAAAATCATTACGTTAACTGAGGTAAAATAACACGCGATGTATAGGACTGGGTTCCTGAAATAAAAAAAAGGATAACGATACGTTGCTGAAAATCATTACGTTAACTGAGGTAAAATAACACGCGATGTATATGACTGGGTTCCTGAAATAAAAAAATTATAACGATACGTTGCTGAAAATCATTACGTTAACTGAGGTAAAATAACACGCGATGTATAGGACTGGGTTCCTAAAATAAAAAAATGATAACGATACGTTGCTGAAAATCATTACGTTAACTGAGGTAAAATAACACGCGATGTATAGGACTGGGTTCCTGAAATAAAAAAATGATAACGATACGTTGCTGAAAATCATTACGTTAACTGAGGTAAAATAACACGCGATGTATAGGACTGGGTTCCTGAAATAAAAAAAAGGATAACGATACGTTGCTGAAAATCGTTACGTTAACTGAGGTAAAATAACACGCGATGTATAGGACTGGGTTCCTGAAATAAAAAAATGATAACGATACGTTGCTGAAAATCATTACATTAACTGAGGTAAAATAACACGCGATGTATATGACTGGGTTCCTAAAATAAAAAAATTATAACGATACGTTGCTGAAAATCATTACGTTAACTGAGGTAAAATAACACGCGATGTATAGGACTGGGTTCCTGAAATAAAAAAAAGGATAACGATACGTTGCTGAAAATCATTACGTTAACTGAGGTAAAATAACACGCGATGTATAGGACTGGGTTCCTGAAATATAAAAATGATAACGATACGTTGCTGAAAATCATTACGTTAACTGAGGTAAAATAACACGCGATGTATAGGACTGGGTTCCTAAAATAAAAAAATGATAACGATACGTTGCTGAAAATCATTACGTTAACTGAGGTAAAATAACACGCGATGTATAGGACTGGGTTCCTGAAATAAAAAAAAGGATAACGATACGTTGCTGAAAATCATTACGTTAACTGAGGTAAAATAACACGCGATGTATAGGACTGGGTTCCTGAAATAAAAAAAAGGATAACGATACGTTGCTGAAAATCGTTACGTTAACTGAGGTAAAATAACACGCGATGTATAGGACTGGGCTCCTAAAATAATAAAAAATGACATTTTCTTACGTGAAACCCTTTTTTACTGGCAAAATGCTATTTTAAAGTAAAGCTAGCCCAAAAGTATGCAAACAGTGGTTCCTAAACTTTTTCAGTTTATGGCGCTCGTTTCCACTGCGCCTAAAGACAGTACAGTACCCGGCGGTAAGTAATACACATCGGTCTTAAGAAAGAGACTGTCGCTTTGTAGAGCATCGTCTCTGTCGCACGGACTGTTAACGCATCGTGCGACAGAGACGACGCTCTACAAAGCGACAGTCTCATTCTTAAACACGATGTGTATTACTTACCGCCGGGTACTTATTAGTGTTATTACGACAATTCAGTTATTATCTATTAAAATTCTGACATCTATCTATCTCACTCCTACTCATGTGAAAAAATAGGTCCGGAAAGAGTCAGGGCAAAGATACAGTGGTCGAGCGTCTTCTAGTATTAGTATTGAAAAGCGAAATCTAGCTGCACCTCAACCAATAGTTAATGGTTTGTACAATGTCCGTTAGATGTCACTTTCTATCATCGCATCAGCATATCGATGTTCCGATTCAAAAACGGCGTCTCATTTCACAGAAAATATTGAAATATTCTGCGGCAGCCGTGCAATCCAGACACTTTGTTGAGACAATCGTATAGCGTTTTTGCTTTTAAAACTTAAGCGTGTATCATAGCTCCCCTACATTAATGTCAGAATTTGGATCTTCTCGTTCCAAGTTTTCATCAGTCAATTCTTGATGTTCCTCGTCTGTGAGAGGATTGTCGTTGTCGTCCAGTAAATCTCTGAATTTCAACTTCATTGAAATCTAGTCGTAGTTTGAGCGCT
This sequence comes from Odontocerum albicorne, assembly GCA_949825065.1. NCBI lineage: Eukaryota > Metazoa > Arthropoda > Insecta > Trichoptera > Odontoceridae > Odontocerum > Odontocerum albicorne. The sequence continues at coordinate 86,845 of OX463840.1, read as the reverse complement.
ACATCAACAAATTTATTCTAAACAACAATATTCCCGAGATCGGATTATTCTGCTGCTTTGATTCCCATCTTCTTCCAAACGTATTTAACCCTTCCCTTACGGTGACAAAAATAATACGCGTGTTACGGTGTTGGGTAGTGAGTACGCGATAAAAAATTTGCGATTTTAAATCGGAAAAATAAGAACATTCATAGGTAATCCCCTTAATTAATTATATTGAAGTTAAAAATTATAATAATTGAGATTTATTTGCTGTAAACATTAAAAAACCATCTGGCACCGCTCACGGAACGGGCGTACGTCTAACCTATTTGCAAGCTTAGAAGCTACTAGCGGCGCGGAATACACTCGCATACCCCGGCGCTTACGCATATGCTTGCGGCGTTGAGGCAATTCAGGTTCTCGCAATTCAGTCTAGTATGCAAGAGTGAGATGCGAATATAGTGTCGCGCTTCCCGCATACTATTCACCTATCGTCAAGACGAGGCGTTCGCCGCGTTTAAATGCGAATTTGTTTTCGATCTTTACAAAACACCTCGATGTAGTCGATAAATTCTGATTATTATTAATATTATTTTTTAAATCAATGCGTAAATATACTATGGAGGAATACCTAAAATCTTAACCTTGTATTTATAATATTTATAGAGATATTGATGGTTATTAGAAGCAATGTGTAGAAGATATCCAACACAGGGAAGGAAAGGTTAAGGCAGTGTTATGATACACGTAGTTCTTCCCATGATTCATGCATATTGTCGATAGCATTCATTCTAACTCATTCACAATTCCTTAATTGACTCTTGTGTATTATAAACAAATATTTGAGAAAAAGTGTGCTGAAGGCAGTAAACTTTAAATTCCGCCATAAAGTTCTAATTCATGGGCCGAATGATACTATAAATGTTGTATTTGGTAGAAGTAACACAACTTCATTAGAAGTACGGTATGTGTACATAACTTAGAGGAATTACTCGTTCGTTATAGTTCGGAAATTCTAGGATGAGTCCTGTGACAGCTCACAAATTTGCCCCAATACAACCTTATGTAATGTATTTACCTAAATAACTTGCTATTTATTAGAATTGAGGTTTATATTAAACTTGATAAAAATAATTAAAATTACTGAACATCGTTACAAGGTTGTATTGGAGCAAATTTGTGAGCTGTCACAGGACTCATCCTAGAATTTCCGAACTATAGTCATCGCCACAAATAAAACAAAAAATGGTTTGGTCAATTACTGTAAAGCGAGGTAACGTATAGCGAAGTGTTACTGTCAATACATGTTGACGCTTTCGCGGTTCTTCGTATTAGTTGTATAAGGTATTTTGGAGTGTTGTATCGCGTGGTTTGGCTTATAATGCCGACGTTTCGAAAACGTTGCAGTTTTAATCTTCAGGGCTTGTTCGTAGTCGTTGTGGCGAAGTTAACTACACACAAACCGTTAAGATGAAAACTGCAACGAAACGTCGGCATCGTAAGCCAAACCACGTGATACAACACTCCGAAAGGCCTTATACTCGTACGACCGAGGTATAGCTGTAACGTTATGCAAAGTACGAGTACCAACTATGATAACGAGTTATTGATATTCTTGTAAACAGTATAGCTTATCCTTCTTCTTCATTGCGTGCTCAATGCTGAGGGTCGTGGCTCTCTACTATGTCTAGAACTTGGTGCACCACCTGCCTCCATCCCTCCTGGTCCTGGGTCATCTTGAATACACCGCTTAACCCTTCCTTCCCTGTGATGTGTAACTAGTACACATTGCTTCTAAACACTTTAATATAGCTATAAATATAATAAATACTGGGTACAGATTTTAGGTATTCCTCCGTGATACATTTACGCATTGAATAAAATAAATAATATTCTTAATAATTAGCACTTATCGGCCACATCAGAGATATTTTGTGAAAATCGGGAATTTATTGATCAATACAATCAAACGTGTGCAAGTGTGTGACGTAGGTAAAAACATTCATTCTAAAAAACCGCTATGGGCGAGGAAGCGACGCTATTCACATCTCACTCTCACTCTACTTCGGTATATGGAAACGCAATAAATAGAATCTCAGTTCGGTCACTTCAGTAGCTTTCGGGCATCCATTTGAGGTGGTCGCTTCGCCCGTTTTGTGAACGTCGGCCGATGTTTTTTTCATGTTTCCAGCAATTAAATTTCAATTATTATCACTTTTGACTTCAAATTTAATTAATTTAAGCGATTGGCCATGAATATTCTTATTTTTCCGATTTTAAATCGCTCATTTTTACATGTGTATTGAATACACAGCACCGGAACCCGCAGATTATTTTAGCACAGGAAGGTAGAGGTTAAAGAGGATCCTGTTAACTCTTCCATTTGATCCATGCTTCTTTCAGGACACAATCCTCTTCCTCACCTTCCACCAGCTTCTCCAGACTCTCATTTTTTTTCTTGCAGCATGCCCAAAGTACATTCGGATTATTTTTCTCCATGTTGTCGAAATTCTTTCGGTAATCTCCAATTCTCGGTTGACAGAGACATTGGTGTGGTCAATGGTATACGGAGAATCCTACTCCGATGCCACATATCGAAGCATCTTCATCATCGTGTCGATTCCTTCAGTATACCATACTCGTAGCTATTCAAGTTTATAATACCTCACCATGAGTGGCACAACACACCATTCAAATCAAAGGGATTCGGCTCCAGGCACCCTTATCCAGAGTACAGGTTCACCATCAGGAATATTCAGATATTTCATGACATATTTACATTGTCGTTTCACCACATTTCAGCCAAGTTTTATATTTACGACGAACGAAAAACCTTGATACACTTTTGAATGACGACACTACTGGTTTTGACAATAAAAACTCAATTGCATCTCAACATACCGTACAAAACATTAACTTGCTTAAAAGTGGATTATATTTCAAAATAATTTATTGTCTTATATACAGTAAAACCCGGCGCACTTATTGTCATGTGACAATCTCTTCCAACCAACCAGAAAGATGATAAAAAGGCCTTAAGTGAAAATCAATGTTGAATCCTTTTTAAAAACTCTCGGTTCTAATGAAAATCGAACCCACAACCTCTGGACTGGAAGACAGACTGTCATTGAAAGTATCATCTAATTTAATATAAAACGGCAGCAATTAATTATGTTAACAAATATATTGAAACGCTTTTTATGTATTATAACATTTATACATACCATCACACCATTTCCCTATTGAGGTGGGCAGAGAGGGTAGAGCATCAATCTTTATTGTCACGACATACTTCCTTCATTTCCTCCATTTTCATACAGCGCCATCTGTTCAAAATTTCATTCACTTGGTCCAATCATATTTTTCTCCGTCGTTCTCTACGGTGGCTCTAACGTATGCTTGCATTATAAATTTAACATTACGTTGGGTAAAATAAGCTATAGGTAATTTTAAGAAATATTTAGACTGTATCAGGGGCGTAACTAGTAGATTTAGCACCCGGGGATATAAAAATGCAACCCTTAATAAATGATAATAAATAAATAAATACAGGTTTATTGATAGCAACATAACATGTACATAATACATTTAGATATATTTCAAGAACATATTAAAAAGAGAATAGATTTCAAAAACAGAAGCTATCAAAAGGTCTGGTCTCATCTAATAACATCCACCCGGCCAAGATACACTCCACCAATATAGGGCGAGCCCAGCCACGGGGACACCAGATGTTTTTCAACCCACATCCTTGAACATGTAGAATAAGAAGAGAAAAACCACAGAAAACAAATAGATGACAAAAAAAATACATTTAAGAGAGAAGACATTAAAAGGTCCGGACTCATCCCACAAACATTGACCCGGCCGAGATACACCCCACCAATATAGGGCGAGCCCGACCGCAAGGGCATCAGGGGGCTTCCAACCCACACCCCCGCATATCTAGACTAAAAAAAACAAAAAACGTATGGCAGAAAACAAAATAAAAAGTAAACCCACATATACCACCTCAGGTTAACTGTCAGCAAGAACGACCAAAATAAAAGCCTCAAAGGAGTCCAAATTTTATGAAAATAAAATGACAAATGGGAAATAATGTTCACACATAAAAAAAACCACGACACAATACATTGAAATAGTTAAGCAGTAATATAAGAATGAAAAAAAAAAAGCAATAAGAGACCTATTAACCACTAAGAACCCCATTAACCACCCAGAAGATAACACTTTAGAGCATCTCTGAAGGTACAACTATTCACCCGCTCTTTCAAGGCCTAGGGCAACTCATTCCAGCATTTGCTGGCTGAGTATGAGAAGGATCCCTTGAATATTCCCTTATGTAATACACATTTTTTTCAATGAATATATTTTTAGTTAGTTATTTTTTTCTTCTCAAAACAGGTTTAGCCCAATTACTTTGAGAAATACAAGAAATGTTAACATTAAAATAAAGAAAAATTATATAGAATAAAAAAAAATTATATGAAATAAAAAATAATGTATGGTATATGCATACATATATACACACTAACATACACATATATTCAAAGTCACTTAAATACGTTGATGAGTGCTTTCTAACGCGCTCAATCTTGGAAGAAATTTTTCTTTTCTTTTGGTAATGTGATGTGAAATGTCAATATCCGAAGCAGTCCCGTTCAGAAGAGTTAAGGCCCTTCCAACAGGCATAGCGGCTGGAAGACCCGTTCTTGCGTATGTTATTGAGAACAGTTCTTGCCGGCGCAGTCTAGTGTAATTGTTAGGAACATTTAACGCTAATCTTTATAGTAATGCTGGACAGCTCACAACTCCTCGAACGAGTTTGACAACGTATACCAGGAGACGCAGATCTCTTCTTACGCTCAAGGAGTTATACCCGAGCATGCCCATTCATCTATAATAGTATGTGCCAATTCATCTATAATATTATATATAATTATTAAGTTCAACAGTACTCGATTACTATTAATGGATTTAGATAATACAAATTGATTAAAAAATGTTTTTAAAAATATAATATAAACATCGCTTACCAATAATTCCATCTTCAACTGTATTTTACAATAATGCTGATATCTTGAAATAAACGGTTTTAGTAATTTTGTAAACCCAGTTAACGCTCTTGTTTCACAGTTGATCTAATGTATATATTATTCCATTTACATTAACAAAGACTTCGTTTAGTTGAAACTACTGAAAGAGCAAAAATAGAAAATATCCGTAACCGATTTTCATTTTTTAGATATGAACTTATAAAGCTTTATTCTTGAATCATTTCAAAAGCTCCGGAGGAGTAATGTTTGATGCAGATTTTGGACACTATTTTGTCACTGACTAACTAAAGACTAATAAAACAAATATACAGCGCAAATGTGAGTGGAAGACATGGTAGAGGAAGATCAAGAAAGAATGATTGGATAAAGTGTATATTTTGAAATAAAAAAATGTAAAAAGTCAGTCACGATATCAAAGTCTGTCCCTCTCTCTTCTCTGCCAACCCCGACAGGGAGACGGCTTGATGGTTTGTATGTAATTGTTAAAATTAACATTTGTTTATTGTTACACGTTCTGCGCCCCGATCTAGGCTGATCCCGGGACTGCTGCCCCTCTCGCCCACCCATAGTTCCGCCCCTGGAGAACGCACACATAAATTATCGTAAGAATAATGAATCTTTTTACAATCGAAACCGATCTCGAATGTGCCTTTCTGTATATTATTTCATTTATCTCCCAAGGACAAAGGGGATAAAATAACACGTGAATGTCACAATGTAGAGAGCTATAAGACTATTCTGCTCATCTGCTTGCAAACTTGACAAATGGGTTATTCTTTGTTTAGAAGCAGAACCCCTCTTGAGAAATATCAACATACGAGTATGTTTTATATGAATCTAAAATGAACTTAACATCGACACGAAAACTTACGAACTCTTAATGTGAATTACGTCAGGCGAAATTTCAATAACTGAATTGGGAACGAAATTTCATATTTTTTCACATTTTTAGAAACATTAATTGAGTTATGTTATCTTTACTCAAGAAAATAAAGCATAGTCCCTATGACGTTTGAAATGTCATGTCTCAAAGGGATGGGGTAATATCGTTTTTTTTTTACAAATCGAGTCTTCTTCTTCTCCCTCGCTCCATCCCAACTCACTGCCTGCAAAGACTGTTGGGGTCAGCTCTCTTCGTCCTCAGGTTATATGCTCTTCTGTCCCGGACTACGTCCCCCAGGCCGTGCCTCTGCATCAGATTATCTTTTTGCACCACCCATGAATTCTTTGGTCTTCCTCTGGTTGTTATTCGAGGAGGATCCATGGAGATTGCCTGGTTCACAATGTGATCGGGTGCTCTGCGTATAACGTGCCCATACCATCTCAATCGCCTCTCCTCCATCTTACTGTTGAGTGCGGGTCTGACAATCGTTTGGTATACTTTTCCTTTTACCTTTACTGGCATTTTCGGATCACATAGAACTCCCGTCATTGATCTAAACTTCATCCATCCCACACTAATTATATGTGTTACATCTGCTGCACATCCTCCATCGCTATGGATGAGTGACCCAAGATATTTAAAGGAGTCACAATTTAGTAATGTTTCTCCATCCATTTGCATTACGGGAGTGACAGCATTTGTGTTATTGAATGGTAGGTACAGATACTCTGTTTTCTTTCTGCTCAGTCTCAATCCATTGTCCTCCAAGATTCTTCTCCACCTTTCTAAACTTTTTTGCAGGTCTTCACGTTTTTCACTTATTAATACGATATCGTCTGCAAATAGTAGAATCTTTAGGAGACTGTTCATTTCCTGGTTAGTTAAATAGTCCATGACTAAGATGAACAGTAGTGGACTGAGTACCGATCCTTGATGTACCCCCACCTTTATAGGAAATTCTGGTGAAGTTCCCGAAGTGCGAAGTGTTTTTTTACAAATCGAGTCGTTTTTTATAAATCGAAAAATTGTTTTTCTCTAAACTGACGTTTTAATTCCTAATTTTCACTATACTGACTTTCTAATGTATTGTACTCGTATAATTTGTATATATCTTTAAATAGGCCAAGATCCACCATGAATTAATACTAATTACTAACATTTAATTTTATGTATTGTATAAAAAAATCCAATTACATTTTGTTGATTGAAGAGCTCTGTTGTAGTTAACGGATAAATATACTTTAGCAAGTACACAGTATCGACACATCAAACCTCCAAGTCTGGTGATATGAAGATTTAAATTTCAAGAAGACTACAGTATTTCGTTAGTCAGAGTTTTATATTGCGCCATTTTTGTGTTGCTTAGTAGCATTATAATAATTTATGATAAACTACAGAAAAACATAACTTCAGATATAAAATGGTCTAAAAGTAAAATCTTAACTTACCTAACCATTAGACGTTCTCTTATCATGTATTGCCATTTCAGCTTCCTTTGTGTTATCGTTTATTCAATTCTTCAAATACAGCAAACTTCCCTCAAGAGCGTTGTAACTCGAAATATGAACCCCCTTATTATTGAAAATTGAGTATACGAGTATGTTAAACATAATAAGGCAGTGACTGCAGCCATTCGATTCGGTACTTCCCCCGCATCTGCATACATGTATATTTAGTTGGTCAAAAAACCGCAGAAAACTTTATAGGTCTTCATATATGTAAAAGGAACATTTTCGAGTTCTTTAACCTTTCCCTTCCTGTGCAAATGAAAAAATTCGCGCGTTCCGGTGCTGTGTATTCAATTCACATCAATACACATATAAAAATGAGCGATTTAAAATCGGAAAAATAAGAACATTCATAGCCAATCGCTTAAATTAATTAAATTTGAAGTCAAAAATGATAATAATTGAAATTTAATTGATGAAAACATGAAAAAAACATCAGCCGACGTTCACAAAACGGGTGAAGAGACCACCTTAAACGAATGCCCGCGAGCTACTGAAGCGAGAGAAGCGAGCGAACTGAGATTCTACTTCTTGCGTTCCCATATACCGAAGTAGTGAGATGTGAATAGCGTCGCTTCCTCACCTATAGCGTTTTTTTAGAATGAATACACCTACGTCACACGTTTGATTGTATTGGTGAATATATTCCCGATTTTCACAAAATATATCTGATGTGGCCGATAAGTGCTAATAATTGTTATTAATATTATTTTTTCATTCAATGTATTACGGAGGAATACCTAAAATCTGAACCCAGTATTTATTATATTTATAGAGATATTAAAGTTTTTAGAAGCAATGTGTACTAGTTACACATCACAAGGAAGGAAGGGTTAATATAATGCATGTGTGCAGTGTTCGTATACAATCATAAATTTTTATAAATCCTCCCAAAAAGGGTTGTCCTCAAGTGCTTCCTAAACTTGCATACACCATCCATATATCTAACACGTCCAAGCCACAGGACCAGAAACGATAAAGCCCTATTATAATATCCCATCATATTGAATCGATGTGGAACAATTAATTTATTAGACGAAGAAGAAATCGATCTCAAATTTCTACTCATCTCCAAAGAAACATCTCTCTGGCACAATTGAGACATCCCATTAAAGGGGTTGAATAGGCAATGGTTCTGTAGGGACTACGGTCGTCCCTGAATATTGTCAACACGCACGGTCAACGACCGACGAAACGACCTTCGAACATGTCCAAAGGTCGCATACCAGAACATTAATATTGTTTACCCGAAAATACTATTTACGATACATTCCACAGTAGAAAGAGAACGCATCGCGCTGTCTCGCTGTTTTCGCCAACAAATTATCTACCCACAATATTATTCGCAACGTCTGCAACCATATCTACACGCACAGGAGTGAGATAAAAATATATTGCGGGCGCACTCACGCGCCCCGTTCTGAATATGTATAAATACCTACTTACCGATAAATAAAGATTATTAATCATTTTTGACCATTCATCACTGTTTACTATTCATTGATTATTCACTCTCACTTTCCGCATTGCTAATCGACGTATTTTATTTATACCAAACAATCAAAATCATCATCGCGTTCTCCAAGGACATTCGCTAAAGTTCAAATTAATCTATTTTTGAGCCAGTGTAGATTTTTTTCGAAATCCCTTCATGGAGTACAATAATAAAGGAAAATAACATTTTAGTCCCCGCAATAGAAGAGTGCGCTTATTAGTGCGCTGATGAAATTCTCTCATCATTCGGTCCTCTTTAAACAGAGAGAGAGAGAGAGAGAGAGAGAGAAATACCTTCGTGAACGTATTAAAAACAGCTGTGTGGGAACTCTTCATTACATATCAAAAGCCCTTAAAACGATTGGGTCGTTCGAAGTACTAGTAATATTGTATTTTTTTATAACTGTACAGCACCGTACAAAGACTGTAGAATAATATAGGTGGATTGCTGCCGCTCGATACTCGAAGATTTCGGCTCACTTTATGCTTTTCCGGTGAAAAGTAGCAGTGTGAAGAGATTCCTCTTTAGCAGATAGAAGTTGGTCGTAAGTAAAAGACAGTTGACGTTCGAGAAACTAAGAATATATTTTCGGTGTTTTGCAATCCTTATGTGCGACCAATCGCTCATCGTAAGCTCCTATTTTGGCCTGTACATGCCGTCACGGCTTGCGAGATATTACGTATTTCGCATGTTTTCGCATGCATGGGCCGGCCGACTTTTGATAGCAGCTCTCGCGAATGCCACGCATAAGGAACATTTCTTTACAGTCGGTACACAGCAAGTACCTCAAACAAAACATCTTTAAAATATAAAATAAACAAGAAAATATATAGTACATCAATTATATTTTAGGTGACGTATAATACGTCCGATACAATAACGCTTTTACTGAGTGCAGTAAAAACTAGCGGGATTATTTCCATATTGGCAACGCCCTCCTACTAATTATACATATGTTAAAAGGTCTGAATGTAAAAACATTTTTTTATATCAAAACGAACTCGAAATCTCCGAACGGAAACAAATTGTCTACTAATAATATTAATGTTGTGGAGGCAGTACCGCCATAGTATAAACGGCGCCTTTAAGCAGTTCTTGCGTGCCTCCCCATACACCCATCGCCCAACATGTAAATAAAAAAATCGTTACCTTCTCCATTTCGCACGATGACTTTAGATGATGATGCATTGCACAACAAACCACTACAATTTAAGTCTTAAATTGTTTTCTTCTCTGCAAATATATCTAAGATGTCATAGAAGTCCATATTCACCGTTATGTCCGATTCTGTTGATGGCTAATGCGTTTAGTCTGTTTTGTTTTAGCGTGAATCATAAATATAGTTGTAATCGTTTTAAATAAACTTTATTCCGCGGAACATTGCGTTAATGGTATTTAAATATTAACATAAACTATTACATATTACATGCCTATCCGAAAGAGATAGACGAAGACTAGAGGCTTTTGAGATGTGGTCCTATAGAAGACTATTAGGAATTTCCTGGAGAGACCGCATCACAAATGAAGAGGTTCTCCAACGAATCGAAGGAGGAAGGCACCTGCTCAGGATCCTGTCCGAAAGGCGTGCAAGATGGATCGGTCATATAATACGACAAGAGGGCCTCTTGCATGCCATAATGGAGGGTATGACCGAGGGGACAAACTCTAGGGGACGCCCACGCCGAGAGTACCTGGAGGACCTGTTGGTGGACGTGCGCTGCTCAACATATACAGATTTAAAAAGAGCCGCACAGGACAGGGGGGAATGGAGGAGAAGAGTTCAAATTGCTGCAAACCAGTCTTAGGACTGCAACCACGGAGAGAGAGATTACATTTTTATATTAATTATCAGTTAGCTAGGCTGTAACATAGAACACTCGTGGTTATCAGTTAGCTAGGCTGTAGCATAGAACACTCGTGGTTATCATTAGATTTTAAATAAGTACTGATGTGAATATATTCATCCATAAAGCAATCATCTTAATTGTTCTTGCATATATTTTAATAACACATTTATAAATCTTTTGGCACCCTCTTTGGCTTAGCGTCCCTAGGCAAATGCCTCGGTTTGCCTGTTAACAAACGCGGCTCTGGCTGGAGGTTGTCGTTTCTGCCACGGGAACATGTTTAGATTACTTTCACTCCAATCGATTACCAATGAAGATTTCCTCATTTTGTCGGAAATGGATACTTGGACTAAGAAAAAAATGTAAAGTCTCGATGCAGGAAAAACGAAGAAACGAGTGCGTGGCTAGATGTCGTTGTTAGTAAGATAAAGACAGGAGCGTTAAGATGGTTTGATCATACAATAGATCCTCCTCAGGGAGATACAGGCAAAAGCCTAGTTTACTGGGGACACGACAAATGAAAAGCAACAAACCCAGATCCATTAAAATTTTGTCCGAATTAAATTACCTGTTGTAATATTTTAATATAAATGGAATAATATAAGATCATGGAAGTGAGAAAACGGATTTTTGCTTTAGAAAATATTTTCTTGTATAAAAAAAATTGCGTGTCCAAATGGACACGCTGTGCATTTGTCTTTACAAAATAAACAAATCTATCAGTAGGTACTTAGTAAATGTTTATATGCAAAAATAAAGAAAGATAACAAGGTAATTACATATTATTTGCAGGAATGCTTGCCATAGTATTTCACCATAGTCTCGTCAAATGAAATATTTTGTTATGGTACATAATATTACACAAATCTCTCTTTTATTTGGTCCATCAGTGGTCTCAACTTCCACATTTTATCTAAGGCCGAGGCCACACCAAGATGCTTCATTAGGTGCTAAGCTAGATTTTACGTGACTCATATACTAGGTGACTTCATGCCTGGCCACACCAAAGTGCTACGCACAAATTCATTTAACATTTGGGAGCGGTTGAGTCAACACACGATGTCACTCTCAAAACTAATCAATTTCATTATAACTTACCTTATCTTTATTTACTTTCTGCGCAACTTCATTCCAAAGTGATTTTATTACAGGTACATTTTTGTATAATTTGCTCGATGGGTTCCACAAAGGCTCCCTTTTATACACAGCTGTCATTAAAACTTCCGCCATCTTATAAATTAACCGACACGTCTGTTCGCTAGGAGATTCACTCGATGACTAATTGTCATGCAACGTGGCGCGAAGCGTGCAGTGTGGCCACTGCGATAGTATACGGTACGTTGGTTCGCTAGGATATGTCGCCTAACTCGCAACATAGCTCTAAGCATCAAGCGAGGCTCCTTCCTGTGTGGCCGAAGCCTAACTAATGTATGTTAGTATTGTCTACACAGTGAAGAAACCGCATGATCTCCTCAAATCTATTACGTCACATGGCTTTATATAGGTACTACTCGTAGCTCATTCCTGGTATCTTTTTGAGAACTCCAGCATAATATCTTGTTAGCAACAGGATTGTAACAACTCAGAATGAGAATAGCATAAAAGCATTGTATTTATTCAGCTGTAATGTTAGGATTAAGATCATTTTTCCATAAAGCGTAGGTATTAGTTGGACTGCACAACAAACATATCTATTATACTATTTCATTATCTATCATCAGCTCAAAAAGCTCAACGGCAAACTTGTCTTTCAGAGCATTGCAGTCAAACTCAGGAAATGGGCCTAAAAAGGGCTCAAGTCCCCACGGATCCAAGTTATCCTACTTTAACCAACCAGACCGTCAATCCTTGGTTCTCTGTTGGAAATTGGGTTTCGGAATTGCACTTCTGCTTCAGCTAACAATTGTTTGGAACTCAAAATTTCTACCCGGCCACCAGTATATTCATCTCCAGAATCTTCACCAGTCAACACTGAGGGTTCTGGTGGTGCGATAAAAATTGCTTCCGGCACCACTGGCCTCTTTTTCATTTTCATCTACAAATATATTCAAAACGTCATTCAACGTTCTTTGATTTTTAAAAACTCCGACGTCCACGTACCTGTAACAAAATGGGTGCAAAGCGACAAAAGACATGCAAAGTGCTTAGCGTGTCCATGTGGATACATAAGCTTGTAGGGACTACCGTCGTCCCTGAATATTCTCAACACGCACGGTCAACGACCGACGAAACGACCTTCGGACATGCCCAAAGGTCGCATACCAGAACATTAATATTGTTTACCCGCAAATACTATTTACGACACATTCCACAGTAGAAAGAGAACACATCACGCCGTCTCGCAGTTTCGCCAACAAATATTCTACCCACTATAGTATTCGCAACGTCTGCGACCACCTCTGCACGCACAGGAGTGAGATAAAAATATATTGCGGACGCACTCACGCGCCCCGTTCTGAATATGTATATATACCTACTTATCGATAAATAAAGAATCACTTATTATTAATCACTTGACCATTCATCGCTGTTTACTATTCATTGATTATTCACTCTCACTTTCCGCATTGCTAATCGAGGTATTTTATTTAAATACCAAACAACAATCATAATCATCAGCACGTCCTACTAGGACATCCGCTAAAAGCTCAACCACAAAAAAACTAGATAAAAACTAGCTATCTGTAATAATGTAATCACTAACTTTAGATGAGACTATAAGGTACATGACAGTGCAAAACACATTTGGAATGTAAAGTATTTTTTGATAATATTCACTTACTTATCACTTTCATCCATTTTATCTTCAAATTTCAAATTCAGACTTGAGTAAAATCACAAGCACCGATAAAAAAATGGTATCTCATTAGCTGTCACGCCAGCCAACTCTTTGCCAGTAATTAGAAAGTTAAGGGTAATTAATTAAAAGATTAAGAGTTGCCATAATCGCGACTTTATTTTCTCTATAAATTTGTGTCCATATGGACACGATAGAGGCATTCCGGATTAATATTAATTTTAGGAAGTGATATTTTTCTCCTCTCAATATATGGTTCAGATGCGCAATCTTTTGGCATTTTATGTTACTCAAAAGCTCTCGTTCTTCACCTGCTTGGCTTAGTACCTCGGTGGTTGTGATACAATGATAAATATTCAAATCAAAATACACAATGTGAGGGAAAGAGATATATCGAAGAAGATGTGGCTGTACCGAGTGGACCAGATTTTGGAAGATGGTCAATATATATCAACGAATGATATACGCCGTCCCAAAAAATGTAGGTACACTTTTAGACCGTGCCATTTACTTGAACTTGAGGGAATTTGTCATATCATGCATTTGTGAAGAGTTTAGCGATGAGGACATTAATTATAAGCAAGATGGTACATCTCCCCACTGATATGAGGGGTTATCTTTATGAAAATTTGCCGAACAGATATATTAGACGTAGAGGTAACACTGAACACCCCGAACAGATAGATTAGACGTAGAGGTAACACTGAATACCTCGAACAGATAGATTAGACGTAGAGGTAACACTGAATACCTCGAACAGATAGATTAGACGTAGAGGTAACGCTGAATACCCCGAACAGATAGATTAGACGTAGAGGTAACACTGAATACCCCGAAAATATAGATTAGACGTAGAGGTAACACTGAATACCCCCGCGTTCCCCAGAACACACGCCAATGCATTATTTTTATAGAGACTCATCAAAAATAAAGATTGTGGCACATAACCGACAACTGTTAATGATTGAGAGCAGCCATTGAAAGAGAATGCGCCCAAATACCAAAACAAACTATTCGTGATATGCAATTCTACGTTATCAGCAGTGCATGGAACAGAACAAACGCCAATATGAGCTTTTTTATGGTTTTTACCTGGCGAGTTTATTGCCATGTGGCAATCTCTTCCAACCAACCATAAATATGTTTTATAGGCCCTAATTGAAAACCAGACTGGAATCCTATTAAAAAAAATCTGGGTTCCAGCGGGGATCGAACCCGCAACCTCCGGATCGGCAGACAAGTGTCTTACCACCAGGCCAAGGAATCGAGGTGTTATAATTAAAAAAAATCTGCGTCTATCTTCTTTAATTTGGAGCTTAAATCTTAGACATAATAATAAATACTGAATTTTCAATCATTCAAAGTGTTTTAACAAGACGAGATGTATGAATGCAGAGGAAGTGAAAGTAGTGTATCGGGATTGAAAAGTATCAAGATATGTTCTTCCTGCCTACCCAGCATGGAACACGGCACGATAATATTATAAAATGATTATTACACTTTTATTTTATTGTATATACGAGTAGCGTGCCCTGGCGGACTTATCGCAACTTGGTAATCCCTTCTGATCAACCAGATATATTAAAAAGACCTTAAGTGAAAACCAGAATGCAACCCTCCTGAATTCAATTGGGTACCGACCGAAATCGAACCCGTAACATCCGGGTGGAAAGACAGGTGTCTTACCAAATAAGCCACCTATATTATAATCCATCGTAATGCAGAGCATGAAGACGAAGAAGAGCACTATGAGATGGTTTGGACACGTGGAACGAATGAGTGAAGTAAGATTAACAAAACAAATATACAGTGCAAATGTGAGTGGAAGGCGTGATGGAGGAACATCAAGGTAAGTATGGTTGGATTAAGTGAATGTTTTCAATTTAAAAAATCAAGAAAATCGTAAGAGCAATCAATATGAGGTGTATGTATGTTGAAGAGACAAAATATGTATATCACAATAGAAAAGTCTAGCGATCTCTCCTCTCTGTCTACGCCGACAGGGAGACGGTGTGATGTTATGTATTGTATTACACGTTTTGGTGAAGCGAAAGCCACACCATCGGATGAGAAAAAGGGAATAGGTACTCACGGGTGTTGAAGACGGGAGTCGGATGTATCGGCTGATCTCTGCTGATGTTCCAGGACTCTTGGAGCGTCACGGCGGTTGATAATTTATTTGCACTGGTTCTTCGTTGATGAAGCGTATTGGTTGTTATTGGTCCTCTTGAGGTGTCACCCTGATGATGGTCTGTGCACAAGTCAACTGTCGACGGGAATTCGTTCGTCACGCCAAAATCGCTAATCCGCGACAATACTATATTTTAGAACTTGTGAGAACAATATTACATCCCGCGACAGCGATCCGGCGGCGATAACAGAGCGGCCCATTATCGGAACGATATTTCGCGTCACGCTCTGGCGTGAACACGTTTGTTGTATACAATACAATCAGGCGGGCGTATTTGCATGTAACAATTTCGTTCAACCAACCAGCAATATGTTGAATATGCATGTAAGTGAAATCGAGACTAGATTTATTTAAAAAAAAAATCTGGGATCCAACTGGATTCGAACTAACAACCCCCCAGGCTTGAAGTCAAGAGTCTTAAGAACTAGGCCACGGAGATCGTGTGAATCATGATATACAAGGTTCATATCGTCGTTGTTCTGCGAAAAGGAGTTTTGAAATAAATGCAATTTAAGTTTCGGAAGGCGATGTAAAATCAAGTTATATGACTTTTTATAATTCCATAACAGCGAAACCATATAACTTATGGGCATAAATGTTTTTTCCATGTGTATATATTTTTATTTTAAGTAAAATGGCATCAAAAATTCATTTTAAGCAAAACTGGACTTAAACTCTTTTCGCAGAACAACGACGATTATGCTTTAAGTTATAATTGATTTAAGATTTACCATATTTATGAGGAATCGATATTAAAAAAAATTTAAATAATTTTGATGCGCAACGATAAAAAAAATTATTATGTATTTTTTCGAGAAACCCTTTTCCGAGAATGAACTAGATGAAATTTTGTTTTTCTCAGAAGAATGATGTTTAATACATTTTTGTATCCTACATCATAGAATTCGCGTTAAGCGTACACAACCATATTTAATTAATTTAAAAAATACCGGTTATATAAATTGACCATTTTTTACGAGCTGCGTAATTCATTATTCAAGAGTATACTTCGAAGTTTTGAATTCCCTCCACTGGATTAGAGAATTCACATACAGATGGCACTACAAACTGAATGCACTATATACTTATTGAAGTAGTGCTATTAAAGTAAATAACTCAGAAATTTGTAAATAAATATGTATATATACCATCGGGCCATTTCCTTGGAAGGGTAGGCAGCGAGGGCAGAACGCTAAACTTGCCTATTACAACATACTTTCTTTACCTCCTCCATATCCAAACACAATCTCATAAATCTTTTTATTCTCTTACTACTTTTCATTCTTTTAACGTTTCATTCATCCGTTCAACATATCCAAACCCCCTATCCGTGTTATTTTTCATTCTTCTCATATTTGTCTGTCATATACCAATAAATCACATATTCTTCTCAGTGTACGGATTTCAATTGAATTTATTTGGATAACATGCAAACAAATGAAAAAATGTACATAATCAGCATAATATGCTTGATGAACAAAATACATACATAAAATCACATCATCTCCTTATTTAGGTAGGCAGAGAGGAGAGAGCGCACGACTTTCCTATCCCGACACACATCATTCGCCTCTTCTACATCCATAAACCTTCTCATACGGATCTTACAATTTCTTTATTTTTTTTAAATATGCATTTGGTGAACATTCACCAAGTTCAAATACATGGTTTATATTTTTGCTAAATTCACATTTACTACAGACAATTTTCACGAGCTTGTGGCTTTGAATAATTTAACGATTTGAAAACACTTATTATTAGTTGGATTTTATAAAATTATTAATTGATTATCAGTTATTTTTTTATTAAATGAATCAAAATCAGTATAAAGTTTGAATTTACAATGAATAATATTTAATTTATACAAAGTTTGTGTTTTCCAAGCCTTATTTATAAATATTAAGTAGTCAACACGTTCAAAGATATTTATTTTTAGACATTCATATTTCTTATCCCATTTCATGAAATCATCCCCATTCCATCCCTACAGTTATTGTAAAAATGTTGATATTAATTATTCGCTTTCATTCTTAATTTGTTAGCATTTTATGAATAAAAACTCCACTATTTTTTTATAACAAATGTTTGATTCTTTCCTAAATAAAGCTTACTTATTTTTATCTTCCATAAACTATTGTCACTCAAATTATCCTTTCATTTTAATTTGCCTTTGCTTCCTTGAAATTTAAACGAATATATATTTTTTGTAAAAAAATGTCATTTATTATACAGTTTAATGTGTTCCGTATCTGGTTGGTGGAAAAAATGTTGTTTAGCAATAAGCTTGTCAGATGCACTATATTTAACCATATACACAAAATAATTAAAATAAAGATATTTTTTATCTTTATGTTTTGACCTTTCCCTTCCGGTGCTAAAAAATCGCGCGTTCCGGTGCTGTCTATTCAATACACATCAATACGCATGTAAAAATGAGCGAATCAAAATCGAAAAAATAAGAATATTCATAGCCAATCGCTTAAATTAATAAAATGTTAAGTCAAAAGTGATAATAATTGAAATTTAATTGCTGAACACATGAAAAAACATCGGCCGACGTTCACAAAACGGGCACAGAGATCACCTCGTATGAATGCCCGCGATCTACTAACACTGCATATGTTATACCTCCAAGGAAGAAACAACTGCGAACTGAGATTCTATTTCTTGCGTTCCCATATACCGAAGTCGAGTGAGGGAGACATAGCGATGCTTCCTCACCCATAGCGGTTTTTAGAATGAATATACCTACAGCACATATTGGCACATGGTTGATTGTATTGGTGAATTTATTCCCGATTTTCACAAAATATATCTGATGTGACCGATAAGTGATAATTATTATTAATATTATTTTTTCATTCAATGCGTAAATGTATTACGGAGGAATACCTAAAATCTGAACCCAGTATTTATTATATTTATAGAGATATTAAAGTTTTTAGAAGCAATGTGTACTAGTTACACATCACAGGACAGGAAGGGTTAAGAAATAACTATAATATAACATTTAATAGAAACTAATAGAACCATTGACTGAAATGGAACATGTTCAAAAACCTTGTACTAATACAGCTGAATACAAAATGGCCTCTATTATGTTACTCTTTGCAGTGAGCGCTCTATTCCACATTTTTTGCAGCGCTTGTGATTGGTCAGTAACGTTGGCTCGGCAACGAATGAGGTGTGTAGTTGTATTTCATATTCTCAGTGACATTAAAGACAAGTTTTTGACAGTTGTCGACTGGTGCAGTGTAGAGTTGTCGCAGTTCTCGGATCCGTATCGAACGAAATTCACATAAAAGTGGACCATTCGTGTTTGCCTAGAGCGTAACATTGAAAACTACAACAATTTGACCATCTTTCTGTGTTGTGAAAGTTCCTTACGCATGTTGAAATCGATTCGAGTCGCCTCGATAATGTTGCATCCGTTAATATCAAACCCGTGTTATGTTCAATATGTGCATGTTTAACTTTCGTTTTTTGAGTTTTAAATATTGACTTACACGCCTATTGACATGTGAAGTTTATTCCATTTATGTAATTGAAGGTGACAATGGATCTAAAGTCAGCATGGACCTCTTACATGATGTTAATCGCGGTTATCTTCGCATCTGGTGAGTAGAATAGATATACCCACATCCCATCTCGAGTAGAGTAACTCGACTTGTACATATTTGTACGGTTTCTGCACAGCTGCCGCACGTACGCGGATGAATGCTAATAATCTTTATTGCTACACACTCAGATTAAGCAATCGTGATAACTAAGAACGAAGACGTGTTGTGTACTCGACCATTTATCCGTATTATTTTTATGTCAACATTGAGTCACCTCATTGACGATTCCTTTCATTTTTTTATCTTATATTATGTGCGCGCCTGTAATAAAAATATTCAAATTTGTTTACATACATACATACACACTATCATGCTGTTTCTCTGTCGGGGTAGATCTTTCGCCTCTTATACACCCATACACATTCTCATACAACTCCTATGACTACATTTATTTTTAAAAATATTATCTTGATCAGACCATACTTACCTTGGTCTTCCTCTCACACACCATTCACTCACATTTGCACTGTATATTTATTTTATTAGTCTTCATTCATTTATTCTACATGGCCAAACCATTTCAGCATGTTATTCTTAGTCTTACATCAGTATTAAGTTCACAAACATCTCGAATCACTTTATTTTGTATTCTCTCATATGATATATATTAACACAACATGTATTCTTCTCAATGCAATCATTTTTACACCATTTATTTGACCCCTTTATACTCAAGAAAATGTAGCATGGTCCCTGTGACGTTTGAAATGTCATGTCTCAAAGGGATGGGGTAAAATCGTTTTTTATTTCAAATCGAATCGTTTTTTTATAAACCGAAAAATTGTTTTTCTCTAAACTGACTTTTTAATTCCTAAATTTCATTATACTGACTTTCTAATGTATTGCATAATTTGTATCTATCTTTAAATAGGCCAAGATCCACTATGAATTAATACTAATTACGAACATTTAATTTTAGGTATAAAAAAATCGAAAATCGTCATTACAAGGTTGTATTGGGACAAATTTGTGAAACGTCACAGGGACCATGCTACATTTTCTCTAATATAATATTTTTCCACATCTATATTTCACTTCCTTTCATCAAATTTGGTATTATTATACGAGTAGAATACTGTTCATGACTACCATTTTATCAGATTTAGAAACTGTTCTGTTCAAGTATATATATTTTTTCAGTGCCTCATTGACTTTATTTCCTATCGCTACAAACCTTTCGATATATTTCATAACTCTGCCATCATCTGAGAAAATACTGCCTTAACAGCAGAATTCCTTAACTTGCCCTAATCTTTCATTGTTCACTTAATATTGCATTCACTTTCCCAGTCACGTTGACTTTGTATTTTGCAACATTCATTGTCAGATCTTTCTCTCCACATCTCTCGTACAATTTACTTGTCATCTTCATATCACTAATTCATCTTCACTCACAGCCTACACCACCATGTCATCGGCATACAGCAATCTGCACACATTGCCATTCGAAATTTGTACGCTACCCATTGACCTGTATATGTAGTTCCTTCACACATGAATCTATCTAAATATTCAACAACCAGGGTGACAAAAAACATCCTTGCTTTACCTCTTTTGTAATATTAAACCACTCAGTCAAGGCTCCATTCACTCTAATCAAGTCTCTACTTTCGGCATGTAATGATGCAATACTACATATAAATTTACATCCAACACCATATTCATTCAATATTTTTCATAACTTCTACTGTATCACTTTTTTTTAAAACTGTAGGAATCGAAGCTAATAAAAAATCGATATTTGAAAAAAACTCGCTTTTATGTCAGAATACTTTAAGGGGATATTCTACTCTAGAGGTGTGAATTTCGGGCGTTTTTACGGACGAAATAAAAAAAACTAAAAATATTTTTCATGTACATTTTTTACAGTTTGTTTATTGATGATTTGAAAATGTACAAAAAAAATAATTTTAAATTCAAAATGTTATCAGCTGTTATATCTTGTCTTCTTCTCCCTGGCTCCATCCCAACTCACTGTCTGCGAAGACTGTTGGGGTCAGCTCTCCTCGTCCTCAGGTTGTATGCTCTTCTGTCCCGGACTACGTCCCCCAGGCCGTGCCTCTGCATCAGGTTATCTTTTTGCACCACCCATGAATTCTTTGGTCTTCCTCTGGTTGTTATTCGAGGAAGATCCATGAAGATTGCCTGGTTCACAATGTGATCGGGTACTCTGCATCCAACGTGGCCATACCATCTCAATCGCCTCTCCTCCATCTTACTGTTGATGTCTGTAACACCTAGACTTCCACGAATGCGTGAGCTTTTTATTTTGTCTTTTAGGGACAATTGTTATACTCGTATCTTGTCGTAAAAAAAAAAAGGGGGGTTGAGCTGGTCGACATGATTGGAGCCCTTTCATGAATCTGAAACAAAAATCATACACAGTTTCATGATAAGAAATAGTGTCGTTATAGTTGGTACCAATGAGAAAAAAAAATCTTAAAATGGTAGCTGTGAAAATTCTTTTAACTTTTTTGTTTTTAATTTTTAAGTATTAAATAAAATAGTTTTGATGTTTCCAAGGTAGGGACGATATAAAAACATTTATCAAAGTATCATATCAAATTTGAAGGCAATCGGTTGGAAAGAACTTGAGATTTTATGTCGACCAAGTCGAAAAAACTTGTTTCGGGGGCAAAAAAAAAAAAAAAAACGCGTTGAAAGTTTTGAGATTATTGTCCGAGTCATTCCGGTGCGGCGTAATTGCCGTCTCATTTATAGCTATAACTTCGTAAATATTGAGATTTTTTAAATTTCCTTTTGAGAACACATTCTTAAAGGTCTAAACTTTAAGAACATGAAGAAAAAAAAAAGATTTTTTCAAATTTCTAGAATAGAATACCCCCTTAATTGTCTAAGAGTAAGTTTGTATTATATTATGGTATGTGATTCAAATTTATCATTTAGATGAGAACATTTGTATGCTTTGTGATATCCAAACAATAGGCTTAAATATGAACATCTGAAGATATGATACTGGCTGCATGATCAAATAGCTACCTCGTTTGTGGCAAAACAAATTATATATATGTATGTTACTCGTATGTTAATAATGAATAGAAAATTGAATCTTAAGTGGACATATGAAAATACATTGTCAACTGATTGATTCCTACCATAGATATTCTTGTTTCCAAGTACTTCTGTGTAAATAAATATAAATAAATATAGGTTTATTGATAGCAATATAGTATGTACTTATATATCCTTAAATTACTAATGAAAAAGTAAATACAGGCGTCCCTCAACTTTCGCACATAATTGGTTCCTGAAAATGTGTGCGAATGTTGAATGTTCGAAAGTAGTGTTGTAAATAAAACATCAGGAATGGTATTTTAAAATATTTATTTATCAATAATATATCAAATTTTTTTTTATCAATATACATAATTAAGTTAACGAGGCGTGTTTAAGTGCTTTCAGGTATTTTCTTTATAAACTTGTCAAGAGTTAGTTGAATACCACCTTTTTTTCTTTTCTTGATAAAGAGTTCTATAACATGCTGTGTCTTTCTCAATCGCCCTACGTACTTGAGATATACGTTCTCCATTGGGATCATATTCTTCCATGATAGTCACAAATTTGTCAAGATGCATGAAGGCTTCATTCATATTTTATCAGCTTCTTCTTCCTTGACGATTTTATCAGCTTCTTCTTCCTCACTTTCATTGTGCATTTCATTTAACTCTTGTTGCTCAATTAAGTATTCATTTGACAGAGGTACTGAGTGAGATTCAATCAACTCATTAACATCTTCGTTGTTGATGTCCAAGCTTAGTACATTCATTAGGCTGACTATTTCATCTGTGATAGTTTCCGGAGTTTCTTCAGAATTTATAAAATCACTCATCATTTGTGAGCATAATTGTTTCCAGGAACCTTTCATTGTTGACTCTTTTATTTCAGCCCACGAGTCTCCGATATTGCTCGGAACCCTAGTGACGTTACAACAATGCCGAGAAGTCCGCTACTCTAGGCGGCAATGTATGTGAGCGCGACTAACCGCGCTCCGTGGGAGCAACTGCATGGAAGCTAACAATTTTTGCATTATCGACAAAAATCTTTAATAAATTTAATTTTTTAAAATGTGCGAAATAGCGAATTGTGCGAAAGTAGAATGTGCGAAAGTCGAGGACCGCCTGTAAATTTTAAAGAGAAACTATCATAAGGTCTGAGCTCATCTCGTAACATCAGTCCAGTCAAGATACACCCCCACCGATAGACGGCAAGCCCTGCTTGCTGTGAGGACCATGCTACATTTTCTTGACTATAATTTGTTATTTTCCGAATGAATAAAATCTTATTATTCTCGGATACTTCCTTCGAACTAGATATACGAGTAGTTCTAGAAATATCAACAGTTTAATAAATTATTCACATCCACATACTGTTATGAAACAATTATTGCAATTTTCTTGTGAAAAATAACATTCAACAGTAATAGCTGTACGTAATACAAGCAACATAAATGTAAATATATTCACAGGCACAGGCACAGGCTGGCTAGTTTTTAATTACCGTATTTTTCAGACCATAAAATGCACCTTTCTACTTAGGAATGAGGTGGGTCTTATGGTCCCAAGATAGGTGGTACGTAGTAGTCCCTGCAGAAAATGAGGTGGGTCTTACGGTCCCAAGATAGGTGGTACGTAGTAGTCCCTGCAGAAAATTATTTAAACTACCAAAATGAATATTTTACATGCCTTTCTTTTTATACCTTTGCATGTATTTCATTTTAATTACTTACTCTTTTTAATTCTAAATTAATGACAAAGCCAAATCAATATTTTACAGCAACAATTTCGGAAGTATATAATTGGGGGGCAAAATTCATGGGAAGCTGCGAGAGAAGGGTCAATTATAATGTCTTTTTAGAAGTGTTGGATGGTATCAAAGATGATGTAGCTTTTGAATAGAGTGACAACAGTAGTTTGTACAATAATAAAAAGATGACTTAGCTTTTAAATAGAGTGACAACAGTAGTTCGTACCATAATACAAAGATGACTTAGCTTTTAAATAGAGTGACAGTAGTTCGTACCATAATACAAAGATGACTAAGCTTTTAAATAGAGTGACAACAGTAGTTCGTACCATAATACAAAGATGACTTAGCTTTTAAATAGAGTGACAACAGTAGTTCATACCATAATACAAAGATGACTTAGCTTTTAAATAGAGTGACAACAGTAGTTCGTACCATAGTACAAAAATGACTTAGCTTTTGAATAGAGTGACAACAGTAGTTCGTACAAAAATACAAAGATGACTTAGCTTTTGAATAGAGTGACAACAGTAGTTCGTACCATAATACAAAGATGACTTAGCTTTTAAATAGAGTGACAACAGTAGTTCGTACCATAATACAAAGATGACTTAGCTTTTGAATCAAGTGACAACAGTAGTTCGTACCATAATACAAAGATGACTTAGCTTTTAAATAGAGTGACAACAGTAGTTCGTACCATAATACAAAGATGACTTAGCTTTTGAATAGAGTGACAACAGTAGTTCATAGAATAATGCAAAGATGACTTAGCTTTTGAATAGAGTGACAAAAAGGGACAGTAACGAGGCGAGTGAAAATGAACTGAATGCTGCTTGTACTCGTACAAGCTATGTTAATAATAATTCAAAATTAAGAGTTTTTTAATATTTTAATACAGCGAAAAAATATTTTCTAAAAATTGTCTCATAAAACATACAAAAGGAATTTACATATATTATAATATCAGGGAATATAATATATAAATGTCTATACACATAATCACAACACACCTACAAGAGTCAAATACATATTCAAGGGGTGACGCACGCGTCCAATACAGATACGTTCAACAAATTCTTATGTAAATATTTTTAACCCAGAAGAAAACCTCAAAAATATTAAATCCTCAAATGAAATGCGGCAGTTATTAAGGAAGGGGAAAGAATTAATTATATTCGCATTGTTTTTTGAATATTGAATCAACTTACGTCTTGCATATTTGAGCAATGTTTATGTTGTCACGGTAAACTTTTATTCAGAGTAGTCAACTGCTTTAACCCGGTGTTATGCTGATATATACGTACGCACCATCCTGCCGTTTCCCTGTCGGGGCCAGACTTTACTATCAAGACACACATCTTTCGCCTCTTCTACATCTGTACACTTTTATAACAATTTTTTCAACATATCATTCACTTTATTTATTTATTTATTTTCTCAAAACAGGCTTAACCCAATTACATTGAAAAATACAAAAAAGATACATGAAATGTTAACATTAAAAAAAATATATATAAAATAAAACATTATGTATATGCATACATATATACATACAAACATACACATATATACACACATACACATATATTCAAAGTCACTTAAATACGTTGCTGAGTGCTTTCTAACGCACTCAATCTTAGAAGATAATTTACTTTTGCTTTTGGTAATGTGATATGAAATATGTCAATATCTGAAGCAGTCGAATGTAATTGTTAGGAACATTTAACGCTAATCTTTGTAATAATGATGGACAGCTCACAACTCCTCAAACGAGTTTGACAACTTATACCAGGAGACACAGATCTCTTCTTACGCTCAGCCCCAGTAGAAACTGAGTAGGATAAAGCCATGGATAGACACCGAACTCACTCATATAGAGATATCGTAGATATTTTTTTTGTACCTTCTCCACCATGAACGAGTTCTGCGCCCCCACTGGCCTCCAGATGCAAGCATTGCTTTCTAGTTTACTACGGATCAATGAATTAAACAACGTTTTGAGCACCAATTGGTTTTCAAACGACTTAGAGATTCTCATAACAAATCCTAGAGTTTTATAAGCTGAGTTGCACATAACTTCTATGTGAGGACCAAACGCGAGATTGCTGTGGAACAAGACACCCAGACCTTTAATGCTATCTGTGCGGGATATAGGTATAGATTCTAGTAATAGTCTAGACCACTAATTGATTCAACCTTACTTTCCTTCGCCTCCCTTCGCCATGCGTTCTACTCAAATTTGCACTGTGTATTTGTTTTGTTAGTCTTTCTTCATTCATGCATTCCACATGCTCAAATCATATCAAATTGCTCTTCTTTGTCTTATTTAATGGATTAGTCTTGAGTTCACATACATCCCTATTCACTTTATTACATATTACATCACCCCATATATTAGTCTTGAGTTCACATACATCCCTATTCACTTTATTACATATTACATCACCCCATATATTAGTCTTGAGTTCACATACATCCCTATTTACTTTATTACATATTACATCACCCCATATATTAGTCTTGAGTTCACATACATCCCTATTTACTTTATTACATATTACATCACCCCATATATTAGTCTTGAGTTCACATACATCCCTATTCACTTTATTACATATTACATCACCCCATATATTAGTCTTGAGTTCACATACATCCCTATTCACTTTATTACATATTACATCACCCCATATATTAGTCTTGAGTTCACATACATCCCTATTCACTTTATTACATATTACATCACCCCATATATTTTTCTCGGTGGACGCATTTCTACAGCATTTATTCGACTCCTTTCAATTTTTTTCCATGTCCAAGTTTCACTCCTATACATTTAAATTGGTACTAAAATACTGCAGTAGACTATCATCTTAGCAGATCTTGATACTGTTCGGTCCGAGTCAACATTTTTTGTAGTGTCCCATTGACTCAGTTTCCTATCACTACACGCCATTCGATATCTCTCATAACTCTTCCATCATACTTATTCATGGTAAAAAGAGTTCAGAATATAGAAACTGAAGATGTTTAATAATTTTCTTTATAATTGAAATATTTTTCACTGTGGTAAATAAATCTCTTTCAAGTTATTAAATATAATGAGAATTATTAAAGTTATTAAATATAATTAAATATAATAAGGGGTCCAACAATTCTCCTTAATTATTGATGCTGCCAATTCATAGAACTCCATTTTTAATTAGGAAAATCAAAATCAAATGCATTGATAGTTATATATCCTTAATATACTCGTATTTACTCGGTGACACTGTTTCACCATTCAATGGCCTCGTCAAACTGCGGGTGAAGCTACGTGCTTGTAAAAGGATCTTTCAAATTGAGCGGTTTTTTAAATTCTTGGATAAAACACAGATGACGTCACGAACTTGCCTGGGTCTTGTGATATTTGTAAAGTGTAATGTATGACATTTATAAAAATGGAGCCGTATACAATACAACAACGCATTCAAATTGTTGTATTATTTTATGTATTGTAATCTCCGGAAACGGTGATGTTAATTGGCCACCAAAATCATGTGATCTGACACCATTGGACTATTTTCTCTGAGGTTACGTAAAAAGCCAGATCTATCAAAATGACCCTTGATCAATTCCTGAGCTGAAGAACAAAGTTATTCGCGTTATTGGTATGTTAGAATTGCAATTATGCCAAAATTTCATCGAATATTTTGACAAAAGAGTGGACATCTGTGGAGCTGCAAGAGGTGGACATTTGGCAGATATTGTTGTTGTGTTTAAATGTCATACGTTATACTTCAATGACCAATAAAAAGTTTTTTTGAAATCAAAGCAAATTGTGTGTTTTATTCAAGAATTAAAAAAAATTGAATTAAAAAAACCGCTTAATCCTTTATATACCCAAAAAATCTTTACATTATGTATATACATTATGTAAATACAATCATATTTATGATAAATTCTGAAATAAGTATTTAGGAGAACATATTCAATACATAGGCAGAGATCAAATTCTAATAGAGAAGAACTTGAGAATGATAAGAAATATAAAACTATGTTTGGCCAAATATGTATTTGGATGATGCAAAATATTAAGCTTGTACAAGGGATATACGAACGATGTGGAGGATAGGAAAGTTGCTCGGTTATCTCTGCCTACCCCCATAGGGAGATGGCATGGTGCCCTCGGATTATTTTCTTTATCCAAACTTGAAAAAATGGCTCGGTGGTAAAAGATTTGCCAACAATGAAGAGGTGGAATCTGCGGTTGATGGCTATTTTGAGGCGCTCGACGATTCTCACTATAAACAGGGTATCGAAGCTATTGAACATCGCTGGGAAAAGTGTGTCGAGCTGAAAGGAGACTATGTTGAGAAATAAAAATATTTTTTCCCAAATTTTTTGTGTTTTCTTTGTTAGGTCGGATACTTTTGGGACTACCCTTGTATGTATGTATTAATTTTTATTATAAGAGTACATACATTGTAATATTCAATGAAATGTTCATCATGTGTATTATTATTGTTGCATATTTGAATAATATTATTTAGTATTACGCTGTATTGAAATATTTTATAAATAAACAGGTACGAGTAACGCAGCAATAGCAATAGCAGCAGCAGCGTTACCCAATATCTTACACGTGGCGAAAGTTATTTCAGAAATAATCATCATCAGAGATGTGACCTTTATATTTGTTGAGTAGACAAAACTTTCTATCTTAATGCTTAAAGATCTGTTAAGGTGATAGTCCACAATAATAGTTTGGTGCCAACTTTTATGTATGGGAGTGAAACAGCGATGTGGAAAAAACTGATAGGAACTGAATAAATGCGCACATTAAGAAGAATACATAGGATGACAAAATACATTATGAAGTTATTGGGGAGGAATGTGAAGAAGATTAAGACTGATATGTTGAGTAAGATTAAGAAGAACATGCTGATATAGTTTATGTATTTTAAAAGTATGATTGTAGGACTAGCGAAAGAAATATTTATTGTGAATATGTGAGATGAAGACCATGTAAAGTATGATTCAATCAAGTGAATAATATATTGAAAGAAGGAAACGTAAAAATCGTAGAAGTTGTATGAGAAGGTGTATGGATGTACAGGAGGGTAAGGATGTATATCGAGATAAGGAAAACGGTTGTTGGAAAGAAGTATGGTTGGATCGAGTGAATGATATATTGAAAGAAAGAATTTTTTAAATTTATTTATTTATTTTCTCAAAACTGGCTTAGTCCAATTACTTTGAAAAATACAAGAAATGTTAACATTAAAAAGAAAGAAAAATTATATGCAATAAAAAAAATTATGTAAAATAAAAAATTATGTATATGCATACATATATACACTCAAACATACATATATATACACACAACCATACATATATACACACAAACATAGATATATACACACAAACATACATGTATACACAAAAACATACATATATACACACAAACATAGATATTATACACACAAACATACATGTATACACACAAACATACATATATACACACAACCATACATATATACACACAAACATACATGTATGCACACAAACATACATATATACACACAAACATACACATATATTCAAAGTCACTTAAGTACGTT
Source organism: Odontocerum albicorne (assembly GCA_949825065.1). Lineage (NCBI taxonomy): Eukaryota > Metazoa > Arthropoda > Insecta > Trichoptera > Odontoceridae > Odontocerum > Odontocerum albicorne. The sequence continues at coordinate 57,095 of OX463840.1, read as the reverse complement.
GATGAGTGCTTTCTAACGCGCTCAATCTTAGAAGATAATTTATTTTTGCTTTTGGTAATGTGATATGAAATATGTCAATATCCGAAGCAGTCCCATTCAGAAGAGTTAAGACCCTTCCAACAGGCATAGCGGCTGGAAGACCCGTTCTTGCGTATGTTATTGTGAACAGTTCTTGCCGGCGCAGTCTAGTGTAATTGTTAGGAACATTTAACGCTAATCTTTGTTGAAATGCTGGACAGCTCACAAACTTCAATTGTGTAAGTTATATGAATGTGGAAGATATAGTAAAGTTTTGCACTCTGTCGTCCCTGCCTACCCCGACAGAAATGTAAAATCCGAATTATTGAAACATTTGTCCCATGAACCATTATATTTTTACATAATCATCTCTGCTAATATTGTTTTTCCACAATTGTTGATTGAATGTGACAAATACTTGAAAACTTTCCATTGTACACATAAATAATACTGTAATACAGAGATAGTGATTCTATAAGATGCTAAACTTTCCATTATACACATAAATAATACTGTGATACAGAGATAGTGATTCTATAAGATGCTAAACTTTCCATTATACACATAAATAATACTGTGATACAGAGATAGTGATTCTATAAGATGCTAAAATTTCCATTGTACACATAAATAATACTGTGATACAGATATAGTGATTCTATAAGATGCTAAACTTTCCATTGTACACATAAATAATTCTGTAATACAGAGATTCTATAAGATGCTCAACAAATAATTGAGTTATTAATTATCCATAGTTAAATATTATTGTTATATTGCTAACCGACAACTTGCATTTCTAAGTTATTCATTAAATGCATTATTCGCTTAATTGAATTAAATCTACTCTTTAAGAACCGACTCGGTTGATGGTATTGTCTTTTTTTATCGCATTATTCTCACACAAATACTGAGTTGTTTCTAAAGGCATCAGATTACAAAACTTTGTCAAATCAAAAGAAGGTGAATTATATATATTTATTTATTATCTCAAAACGGGCTTAGCCCAATTACATTGAAAAATACATGAAATGTTAACATTGTATATGCATACATATATACACACAAACATACACACATACATGCACATATATACACACATACATATATATTCAAAGTCACAAATATGTTGATGAGTGCTTTCTAACGCGCTCAATCTTAGAAGATAATTTACTTTTACTTTTGGTAATGTGATATGAAATATATCAATATCCGAAGCAGTCCCGTTCAAAAGAGTAAAGGCCCTTCCAACAGGCATAGCGGCTGGAAGACCCGTTCTTGCGTATGTTATTGAGAACAGTTCTTGCCGGCGCAGTCTAGTGTAATTGTTAGGAACAGTTAACGCTAATCTTTGTAGTAATGCTGGACAGCTCACAACTCCTCGAACGAGTTTGACAATGTGTACCAGGAGGCGCAGATCTCTTAAGCTCAAGGAGTTATACCCGAGCTTGCTATATAAATACTATGCTATATACATATAAATTTTATCAATGCATGGATAAAATGGATATTTTAAATAAGAAGAAGTATTGTGCTTTAAGATATGTGACGAGAATGAAAAATGATAAAATAACTAAGCGAATACACAAGTCAGAAGTGCAAGGTGTGCATGGAATAGGTAGATTGAGGGAAACGTGACTGGACCAAGTGGACCAGATTTTAAAAAAGGTTAAGTGAAAAGTATGAATAATAGAAGATTGTGGTTCTATGGATGTATGAATGTGGAGGGAAAAAGGAAAAGTTATGAGCTTGGATAGAAAAATTTAGAGATTTGTTCTTTCTGCCTACCTCGCAAAGGACATGACGTGATGATGATATATATAAATACTGGGCCTCGAATATCGTTGATCAATATCAAAATCTGCTAAAAACATTCACAACAGTATTTTGGTGTCAACTTTGTATGATGAAACGTGGAAAGACTGATATTGGATACGAATAAATGTTTTAGAAATGCGTGCATTGAGAAGAATACATGGGGGGACAATGTATTATGGAATATTAAATGAAAGGATAAATGTGAACTAAGACTGATGTGTTGAATAAGATGAAAAGGAGCACTCTGAGATGGTTTGGGCATGTGGAACGAATGAATGAAGAATGACTTACAAAAAAATCTGTAGTGCAAATGTGAGTGAAAAGTGTATGAGAGAAAAGGGAATGAGAGAAAAGTGAATGAGAGAAAAGTGTATGAGAGAAAAACCAAGGAAAGTATAATCGGATCAATCGAGTGATATTTTGAAAGTCAGAGAAATCATAGAAGTTGTATGAGGTGTATGGTTGTTGAAGAGGCTAAAGATGTGTCGAGATAGAAAATTCTGGCGTTTTATTCTCTTTGCCTACCCCAAATATGTATTTCTAAATATATGCAAGTACAGGGGAAGTATCTTATCTGATGGCCGCAGCCACTACCTTTCTTTCCATACACTTAACTTACAGTACCCGGCGGTATGTAATACACATCGTGTTTAAGAAAGAGACTGTTGGCCATAATCGGCTAACTTTGGCTTTGTACAGCGTCGTCTCTGTCGGACGAAGCGCTAACAGTCCGGCACAAATCACGACGGAACACGTGTATGAATGACAGAGACGACACTCTACAAAGCCAAAGTTAGCCGATTATGGCTGACAGTCTCTTTGTTAAGCCCGATGTGTATTACTTACCGCCGGGTACTGTACATATTTTTAATCTGTCAATAATGAGTTTGAGTGCGTTATTAAAGCGTCCTTGAGGAGAGAGTTTGCTCTCGAAACAGCACTATATAAATTGTCCTTTTCTTATTATTACACACTGCATAGCAGCAAACCAAGCTACAAACCAATATAACATAAGACTCGCTCCGCCCTTGGCATGCTTTAAGAAGCGACTGAAAAAACTCTTAATTTCTAGTCAGTAAAATAACGTGTTTCATTCCTGATTTTTCTTTTCCTTTCTTCTCCACCATCCCTTCCTTTCCTTTTGATTGATGATATGTCATTTTATATGAAATTGAATGTTCGTGTGATTATCCATCTCTGTGGGCATGTGATCACGTATATGTTGTATTTATGGATTTCGTGGGATAGTCATTTGAAAGATTTTTGCGACCACGTAACTTGCTTCATTTACTTTTGTCTGGTTGGTTGGAATAGATTGCCGCCTTGCAATAAGCCCGCCAGATTGTGTTTGCAATAAAAGTGTTACATAAAATAAATAGCAGCAATCAAGTTGAGAAACAATGAATGCTTCACCAAAGTCCTCACTCCATCTTTTCCATACAAAGGATACTCTAATAAGTCATGAAACATCCGTGGCTTTGTCGAGTTTATGACCCGTCTGGCATTATTAACATGAATTTAAGTGACAAATGTCAGCATCAATAAATAAAAGATCTCTGTTATCCGGTAATGCCATAAATATATGTCACCGAGACTTAATGTTCGTACCGTACCGCTGTCACTTCATTTGCAAGTCTACATCTTTATGGTAATCAGCCCAATCAACTTTAGTTTCACTGACCTTTATCCTTGGAAACAAAACTTCTTTTCAAATATCTAAATAGTTTTTTATATGTTATTTTCAATTTCACCTTGTTTGCTCTAGAATGGTTTATTTTATACCATTGTTTCCAAAACGGCATTTGCTATACTCAAGAAAACGTAGGATGATAGTGACGTTTCAAATGTCATGTCTCAAAGGTATGGGGTAAAAGGGTAAAATAGTTTTTTTTTTTTTTTTACAAATCGAATGGTTTTTTTATAAATCGAAAAATTGTTTTTCTCTAAACTAACGTTTTAATCCCTAATTTTCATTATACTGACTTTATAATGTATTATATGATTTGTATCTATTTTTAAATAGGCCAAGATCCACTATGAATTAATACTAATTACGAACATTTCATTTTAGGTGTAAAAAAAATCGAATATCCAATTATCGTATACCCCATCCCTAGCCTATGCGGACTAACGTAGTGAATTTTGACAAACGTCACCAAATATTGTTGGATTCTAACAAACTGCCACATTTTTAATCATTTGTAACAAGATGTATTAATTTGTCATTATTGTTAGTTGTATGTAATGTATTGTATTTACCTAAATAACTTGATATTTATTAGAATCGAGGCTTATATTAAAGTTAATAAAATAATTAAAATTACTGAACGGCGTGACAAGGTTGTATTGGGGCAAATTTGTGAACTGTCGCAGGACCATGTTACATTTTCTCTAGTATAATAGGCAAACATATGCATTTTCCTAGGGGCCACAAGCCAAAAGAGGCGTTCAAAGATTTATAAATAGGTTTTAAAAATATGTACAAGAACAATTTAGAATAGAGGATAAGTGTACAGTTTTATGAATCGTAAATGTTTGGAGAGCTATTGTTGGGCTATTCCATATCGCAGGCACTTATCATTAATTGCTATAAATTGTATATTTATGTGTCAAATTAAACACAGCACATCAACAATTCACAAACTTATAGTTGTAAAGAAAATCACACAGAAACTTTGATATAAAATTCTAATAATGTACGTCAAGAAGCATGTCTTGAGGATCAGAGCTGCATTTGCTAATAGACAAACCTAGGCATTTGCCTGAGGGTGGTAGGTCAAAGGGGGCGACTAAAGATTCATAAATAGGTTATAAAAATACGTACAAGAATGATTTAGATGAATACTTTATGGAAGAAAGCGTTCATTTCAGTTTATATTTAAAATCTAATGATAACACCCTGACTGTTCAATGCTACAGCTTAGCAAACTAATCATTTAAAAAAAATAGTAAGTAACTGTTTATTAACCCTTACTTCCCTGTGATGTGTAACTAATACACATTGCTTCTAAACACCTTTAATATCTCTATATGGTAAATATAATAAATACTGGGTTCAGATTTTAAATATTCCTCCGTAATACATTTACGCATTGAATGAAAAAAATAATATTAATAATAATTAGCACTTATCGGCCACATCAGAGATATTTTGTGAAAATCAGGAATAAATTTACCAATACAATCAAACGCGTGCCAGTGTGTCGTAGGTATATTCATTCTAAAAAACCGCTATGGGTGAGGAAGGGACGCTATTCACGTCTCACTCTCACTCTACTCCAGTATATGGAAACGCAAGAAATAGAATCTCAGTTCGCTCGCTTCTCTCTTTTTAGTAGCCAGCCGGCTTTCGTTCGAGGTGGTCACTCCGTCCGTTTTGTGAACGTCGTCCGATGATGTTTTTTTTCATGTTTTCAGCAATTAAATTTCAATTATTATCACTTTTGACTTCAAATTTAATTAATTTAAGCGTTGGCTATTAATATTCTTATTTTTCCGATTTTAAATCGCTCATTTTTACATATGTATTGATGTGTATTGTATACACATCACCGGAACGGGCGGGTTTTTTTTTAGCACATGAAGGGAAAGGTTAAAATCTTCATTCCATCAGTAAACGAACCCGTAACCCCTGACCTAGAAAACAGACCAGGTGTCTTACCAACTAGGACACGGAAATCTGGGAGGAGATCAAATGGGTGTGTCGAACAACTTAAACAAAGTAAAATTAAACACTAGAAGAACTCTCGACCGCTCATTATTTTCTGTCATATGACCGCTACCTTTTTGGATAATGCGAATAATTATTGAAAAGTCAAGCGTGAACAAGTTTGGTGATTGGTTAATTAGCTTAGTTTTCGGTCCATTGACTGCAATCTTGAAATTGAACTTCAAGAATGATTATTACGTAATGTCTTTATTTTATTCAGTTAGTGTTATTGTTTATTTAGAACGCTGCAGTGTTATTTATCACGCTATAGTGTTACTTCAATCGATGCCTGAATTGCACTTGTTTTCTGTCAATTATTAAACTTTGGAAATAGGTCTAATAAGATATTATTTTGAATTTTTTTTTTTATTGAATTAGAAATTGTTTTCAAAATAAGTTGACCAAATAGAAAATGGGAATGGTTTTGAAAATATTGTATTAGAACAGAATAAATAAAAATAATATCATGTAAAATGAATAAAGAAATACCAACAAAACAAATATAAAGTGCAAATGTGAGCAAGAGGAAAGTGTGGTCGAAGAAGACCAAGGAAAGTATAGTTGAACCAATTGAATAAAATTTTGAAAAAGTTAGAGAAATCGTAGGAGTTGTATGAAAAGATATATGGATGTAGAAGAGGCGAAAGATGTGTCGCGATAGAAAAGTCTGGCACTCTCTCCTCTCCGCCTATCCTGACAGGGAGACAATGTGATGGCATGTATGTGTTTTTGTTTTACCATTTTAGCGTTAAATGATAGAAATATATATAAATAGTGCAATGTCTTTTGCCGTTATTTATTTATTAACTCCGTCCGTGGTTATCCATTTGGGGATTTTGTCTTTGATTTCTGATAGTACCCAGAAAAAAAAATGGTGTCAGTCTTCAAGAGTTGGTCTAGTAACAATATTCATGTCAATATGTGCAGTCTTCAAGAGTTGGTTTAGTAACAATATTCGTGTCAATATGTGCAGTCTTCAAGAGTTGGTCTAGTAACAATATTCGTGTCAATATATGCAGTCTTCAAGAGTTGGTCTAGTAACAATATTCGTGTCAATATATGCAGTCTTCACGAGTTGGTCTAGTAACAATATTCGTGTCAATATGTGCAGTCTTCAAGAGTTGGTCTAGTAACAATATTCATGTCAATATGTGCAGTCTTCAAGAGTTGGTCTAGTAACAATATTCGTGTCAATATATGCAGTCTTCAAGAGTTGGTCTAGTAACAATATTCGTGTCAATATATGCAGTCTTCACGAGTTGGTCTAGTAACAATATTCGTGTCAATATGTGCAGTCTTCACGAGTTGGTCTAGTAACAATATTCATGTCAATATGTGCAGTCTTCAAGAGTTGGTCTAGTAACAATATTCGTGTCAATATATGCAGTCTTCAAGAGTTGGTCTAGTAACAATATTCGTGTCAATATATGCAGTCTTCACGAGTTGGTCTAGTAACAATATTCGTGTCAATATGTGCAGTCTTCACGAGTTGGTCTAGTAACAATATTCGTGTCAATATGTGCAGTCTTCAAGAGTTGGTCTAGTAACAATATTCATGTCAATATATGCAGTCTTCACGAGTTGGTCTAGTAACAATATTCGTGTCAATATATGCAGTCTTCACGAGTTGGTCTAGTAACAATATTCGTGTCAATATGTGCAGTCTTCAAGATTTGGTCTAGTAACAATATTTGTGTCAATATGTGCAGTCTTCAAGAGTTGGTTTAGTAACAATATTTGTGTCAATATGTGCAGTCTTCAAGAGTTGGTTTAGTAACAATATTCATGTCAATATGTGCAGTCTTCAAGAGTTGGTCTAGTAACAATGTTCGTGACAATATGTGCAATAACGAACTGCAAATTCCGTACCTACTCCATCGTTCTTAAACCAGAAAGCTCGATTAATGGGGCCAAACACAATATTGTCTCTTTCAATGTGCCCGCAATGCCAATTGGAATGTGTCGAGAGATACCATACAAATGATTGAATGACTCGTTAACAAAAACTAAAATAAAGAGCAGCATATATCCCAAGAATCTCTCCGCTGCTCGCTGAGATTGTCTAATCCCTCCCTCCACACCCAGTCCTCAACCCGAATGTTTACCGTTAGAAGCGTGTATCTCGGTACCAGTTCGAACAGAATGCAGTCTTGTTTGTGCTCCCCCGATGATGAGGTGAAACCTTTGAAACCGGTAGGGTTATACCGTTACAAAAAAGAAAAATAAACAATGTTTGATAAAACAAATTACAATGATATTAATGTTTTCTTTCATTTAAAAAAATGTATGTTAGATTTTGTTTAATTTTCCAATGTCATCCATTTCAATTGATTTCAGAATAGATTGCCCTTCTTGTCTGCTAACCCTATTTTTATATCCTCGCGATTGACAGCACAGCGCATCATTTGAATTCTTGCTTATCACGGAGCCCTCCAAGAACATTTAAATCATAATTATCACTTCTTATTCGTTTTTCCAATTCTACGATATACTCCAATTATATAATAGTAACTTTTGTTTTATTGGAGAGATCCCACGAAAAGCGAACCCGACTCTATTTCCTAGAATACAGCCATTATAAATTCAAGATTTATTCATATTGAAAAATGTTTATATATTAATTTTTTTATAAAATTAATTCAACACTATTTTTCTTTGTTTTGTTTGTTGAGTTCCATCAAAAACGTTTGTCTCCTTCGTCAGTTGAGAAAGTTCCTCCAAATTGTGACTCCTTTAAGTATCTTGGGTCACTCATCCATAGCGATGGAGGATGTGCAGCAGATGTAACACATAGAATTAGTGTGGGATGGATGAAGTTTAGATCAATGACGGGAGTTCTATGTGATCCGAAAATGCCAGTAAAGTTAAAAGGAAAAGTATACCAAACGATTGTCAGACCCGCACTCATCTATGGCTCCGAATGCTGGACGATGTATAACTCTTACTCTAGGCAACTAGAAACTGCTGAAATGCGCATGCTAAAATGGCCAGCTGGTGTGTCCCTAAGAGACAAAATAAAAAGCTCACACATTCGTGGAAACCTAGGTGTTACAGACATCGACAGCAAGATGGAGGAGAGGCGATTGAGATGGTATGGGCACGTTGGACGCAGACCACCCGATCACATTGTGAACCAGGCAATCTTCATGGATCTTCCTCGAATAACAACCAGAGAAAGACCAATTCATGGGTGGTGCAAAAAGATAACCTGATGCAGAGGCACGGCCTGGGAGTTGTAGTCCGGGACAGAAAAGCATACAACCTGAGGACGAGGAGAGCTGACCCCAACAGTCTTCGCAGACAGTGAGTCGGGATGGAGCCAGGGAGAAGAAGAAGAAGTCAGTTGAGAAAGTTCCTCGTCACCTGACGAAGAAAACAGATAACTTTAACACTAGTAGTGAACCCAATAAACAAAATATTTAAAAAAATGTATTTTTCATTGAAAACACTTAATATTTAATATAATAATACTTAATATGGTATTTATACTGTAGAACTCATTTTCAAACAGAATTATTAAACATTTAAATATGAAAAAATCTATACGATATACCTAAATTAATTTAAGAGGACGAGGAGGGTAGTTTCCAACATGCCAGGATAGTCGACTTCTATTAAGTTCTTATGTTAGTTTTTATCTATAGATTGTAAAATGTTTTGCTATCTGTAGATAAAAAATTATTTAGCTTAGTAAGCAACACATTGAGTTCAGTTTGACAATGCTTTTGTTTAGGCCTGTCACTTTAAGTTCATTCTAAACGTTTTTGTTCACATTTAAGTGTTAACTCATTCTGTATAAAAATAATAATACATTTATTTTTGTTAAACGCTATCTATAATTTATTTTTAACTAAACAGATGAGAAAGTTATTTACCTCTAGCATAAATGACATTATGAATATATTAAAAATCAATCCTACTTCAAATAATATTTTCGACTTTGTTCAGCTTTCACTTGTTTCAACAGGGAATATTGTTAAAAGATTAGATAAAAACTTAATCCATAATTGAAAATCTGTTATTTTTGCCTAAACCCTTATCTTGGCAAAGTTCAATTTATCCAAATATTAACGTTTTTCTTTGGCGATTCCTTGTTATATGTTATGGTAAGTTATGAAAGAAAATTGAGGGGAAAAAATCACAACTTTTCCTTATATTATAGTTTTTTTTAATATGTAACACCCAGGTTACATTGCCAAAATATCAATTTTTATAAAACACAAAAACGCTATAAAATGATTCTAAATAAACAATATTTACATATATTGTAATTTATTTTTATCAAACACTGTTTATTCCACTTTTTTATGACGGTATAACCCTACCGGTTTCAAGGCTTTCACCTCATCTTCAGGGGAGCGCAAACAAGACTAAATGCTGTTCGTACTGGCACCGATATACACGCTTCAACGGTTGGAAGCTGGGGGAGGGAGGAGGGGAGAGAGGCATGAGATAATTTCGGCCAAGAGCGGAGAAATTTTGGGTAAATAACTGTTCAACAGATGTTCCGATCGGTGTACTGATTTAGAAATTTCTAGGGCCTCTAATCTGTCCAATTTATTTCCGTTACCACTGATATGTAAGAATTTGGCATCATCGATAGAAAAAGTATGATTCTCGCGGTGACAATGATTAGTCATTTCAGAATAAATTAGAGGATTTGTTAAGGCGGATTTGTGTTCACGAAATCTCTTTTCAAAAGATCTTCCTGTCTTTCCTATATATAAATAGTCAGCACATAAAAGTGTATACTGTACACTGTTGCTAAGTATTCCATTTTTGCCTTTCCCATTAAATAAGAGTTTCTGGAGATTAAAGTTAGTGTAAAAAGCTGGCTTTAAGTGACTTGGAATATTTTTGGTTATTTCATATGATATGTTTTTTATAAATAGAACTTTGCTCCATTTATAGGTATGCTTATAGGTGTCGTTAAATATATAATCTTTTATAAGTTTCTTTTATATCGGTGCCAGTTCGAACAGCATTTAGTCTTGTTTGCGCTCCCCTGAAGATGAGGTGAAAGCCTTGAAACCGGTAGGGTTATACCGTCATAAAAAAGTGGAATAAACAGTGTTTGATAAAAATAAATTACAATGTCTTTAAACCTCCACAATGTTAATGCCTTAACTATAAACAACATATAAACAACAATATTTACATAGCTGAATTATCAACAACTAAAATGGTTTGGATAATTTTTCTCTACATGTAGTGATTAATAAGATATTTAAAGATTATTTACCCCAATTTTCAAAATGCGCCCATGCTGTCCAGACATGTTGACCCTGTGTCGTTTGAAAGCTTGTAGCGTTGTCAATATTTATCACCAGATGATACCACTGCACACAATAGTGCATGTATAGTATTTGAATGTGTTGCCATATTTGAAATTACATTAGAGTTTTTAGATTAAAAAAAAAAAATCTTAAATTAGTGTAACACCTGTGTTACAATGCCATGATAAGGGTTAATGAAATTATATTGTACATTAGAATACACGGGGTGACAATGTATGACTGAATACAGAATGAAGGGATTAGGGATAAATTAACTTAAGTATTAATTAAGATGAAGAAGAGTACTTTGAAACGGTTTGGGAATGTAGAACGAATGAAGAAAAAAAGACTAACAAAACAAATATGAGTGGAGGGTGTGGTAGAGGAAGGCCAAGGAATATGGTTGAATCGAGTGTATGATAGTTTGAAAGAAAGAAATTTAAAAAAATCAGAATAACATCAATAATAATAAAAGGACAATTAATAATGTGCCATTTAGGAAGCAAACTCTCCTTCTTGTATTGTATCACATTTCCTGTGTATACAGAACATCTTAGTGAGCTTATTGCCATGTTGTATCATCACTCACACGTCTTGAAATTCCATAGATATACACTAGAATCTACACCTATACCCCGCACAGATAATATTAAAGATCTGGGTGTCTTGTTCCACAGCAATCTCGCGTTTGGTCCTCACATAGAAGTTATGTGCAACTCAGCTTATAAAACTCTAGGATTTGTAATTAGAATCTCTAAGTCGTTTGAAAACCAATTGGTGCTCAAAACGTTGTTTAATTCATTGATCCGTAGCAAACTAGAAAGCAATGCTTGCATTTGGAGCCCAGTGGGGGCGCAGAACTCGCTCATGGTGGAGAAAGTACAAAATAAATATCTACGATATCTCTATATGAGAGAGTTCGGTGTCTATCCATGGCTTTATCCTACTCAGTTCCTGCTGGGCATGCTCGGGTATAACTTCTTGAGCGTAAGAAGAGATCTGCGTCTCCTGGTATACGTTGTCAAACTTGTTCGAGGAGTTGTGAGCTGTCCAGCATTACTACAAAGATTAGCGTTAAATGTTCCTAACAATTACACTAGATTGCGCCGGCAAGAACTGTTCTCAATAACATACGCAAGAACGGGTCTTCCAGCCGCTATGCCTGTTGGAAGGGTCTTAACTCTTCTGAACGGGACTGCTTCGGATATTGACATATTTCATATCACATTACCAAAAGTAAATTTTCTTCTTAGATTAAGCGCGTTAGAAAGCACTCATCAACATACTTAAGTGACTGTGAATGTATGTGTATCATATGTTTGTGTGTATATACTCGTATGTATGCATATGCATTATTTTTTATTTTATATAATTTTTTCTATGTAATTTTTCTTCTTTTTTAATGTCTTGTATTTTTCAAAGTAATTGGGCTAAGCCTGTTTTGAAAAAATAAGTAACAATTTCTTCCAACCACATAGCAAAATGTTAAAGAACCGATACTGGATCACTTTTCTATCATAAGTGCTATCGAAAGTTGAACCCAAAAACTCCAAGTGGAATACAAGCACGAAAGTATATCATAATTAGTGTAGATATCTGATGTATATGCTAATTATAACCTAAATGGCGGAACCAAAGTTAACAACAGAATCTGTTGGTAATTTGCAGATTCCAAACAATGATATTTGCATAGCCAAGGCTTTGTGCTCAATAACCCGCTCAATTAGTTGTATGAACTATGCATGTGTGTTATTGAAATTACAACATGATTTCGAGTTATATTTGTTAATCAAAGTACAATGTGCACATATGGTAAGCAGAGATAACAGATCATGTATTTCACATCCGTACACTTCATTTAACTACGATTTCTTTAATTTTCTACTTTTCCTTCTTTCAAAATATCAACAAATTGTGACTCACTTATGTCTACAATTTTCGCCGATTGTGCGACAACTTAGAACATATCGTCGTTATTCTGCGAAAAGCATTTAAGTCCAAATATTGAGTTTTGAGATAAATGCAATTAAAGTTTGGGAAGGCGATGTCAAATCAAGTTTTTAATAAAATAAAATACAAACAGATGTTATTTAAAGACAGTTTATTTATTTATAAGAATTACTACAAACAAATTAGTGACTTAAAAACTTCTTCTTCCTCTTGGTTTAGGTCGTATGACCTGTTTGTGACGGTGGGCTGTCCTGGGATGATGACGTCCAGCTGTCCTTTCACCTTTTCGGCGGCCTTCCCGGTAATCTCCCGCTATTAGGGTTTTCAGTCTTAGCGATTCTTGCCAGTCTTATATTCTCCATGCGGTCCACATGATCCCTCCAAAAGCGCCTTCTTCTTCTTAAAAAAGTATTACTTAAAAATTAAAAATAGGGACACCTGTTTTGGACTTAATCCTTTCTTGATGAAAATTTTCATAACAGCGAAACCATACAACTTTTGGACATAAATGTTTTTTCCATGTGTAGATATTTTGGACATAAATGTTTTTTCCATGTGTAGATATTTTGGACATATATGTTTTTTCCATGTGTAGATATTTTGGACAGAAATGTTTTTTCCATGTGTAGATATTTTGGACATAAATGTTTTTTCCATGTGTAGATATTTTGGACATATATGTTTTTTCCATGTGTAGATATTTTGGACAGAAATGTTTTTTCCATGTGTAGATATTTTGGACATAAATGTTTTTTCCATGTGTAGATATTTTGGACATAAATGTTTTTTCCATGTGTAGATATTTTGGACATAAATGTTTTTTCCATGTGTAGATATTTTGGACATAAATGTTTTTTCCATGTGTAGATATTTTGGACATAAATGTTTTTTCCATGTGTAGATATTTTTATTTTTATTACAATAAAATGGCATCAAAAAGTAATTTTAAGCAAAAATGAACTTAAATGCTTTTCACAGAACAACGACGATATATATTCTTAAATAGAATTTAGTTTTACTTGTATGGTATAACAATCCTTTACCTTTTACTAATAAAAATATGTATGTTAAATATCAAAATTTCTCAGTATAAAAATATCAATACCTTATCAATTTTGTACTTATTTATTTCTTAGATAAATAAAAAAAAATAATTGAGTACATTTGCTCATACATAATACAAACTATCATTATAGAACAACAACAAGTGGCCACATGCAAGTTTGTAATTTCTGAAAAAATCCAGTTTCAACTCCAATCATCCGCTTGACCTAGCATCACTCATCATTTGCAATATTATAGATGAATACTTCTACATACGTGTACGTGTACGCACTACACCAGTTGTATTGATTCTTTATGTTTGCAATTAAGAAGTATTGTCTCAAAATGTACTTTTTTTCATGCAGTTTTTAGAATTTTTACTAACTCCAGAGATTGCTACTGAAAGTTACTACAATTAATACATTTTAAGTCTTCGAGATGTGCATTTAGAGGACAATGCTGACCTCTTGAACAATGAGAATAACTAATGATTCTGATCGACAAGTCATCCTCCTCAAAGTCATCAAGAGGAGAAAAGTATGATACCTTGGATGCATCCTTCACTGTCTTCTTCAACTGATCCTGGAAGAAAAGATAGGATGGGAGTGAAACGTGAATGTGGAACAAGACTGAAAAGGGCCGAATAAATACTGTAAAAATGCACGCATCTAAAAGAATAAATGGGGTGACAATGTTTGACAGAATAAGGAATGAAATGATTAGGGATTAATGTGAACTTAAGGTTGATGTGTTGAGTGAGATGAAGAAGTGCACTGGTTGAGTGAGATGAAGAAGTGCACTGGTTGAGTGAGATGAAGAAGTGCACTGGTTGAGTGAGATGAAGAAGATGGTCCGGGCACGTGGAACAAATGAATGAAGAAAGTGTAACAAGACAAATGCAAATACAATGCAAATGTGAGTGAAAGGCGTGGTAGAAAAAGAAAGTATGGTTAGACGTGTATGATATTTTGAAAGAAGGAAATGCAAAAGTCAGAGAGATGGTATGAGCTATAAAAGGTGTATGGATGTATGGTAGAAGAGGAACATATAATTGAGCTCTCTCCTGTATTTCGATACAAATCTCTGTTAGGATTACCATTACCACCTAATGAGAACTCTGAAACCATTGCAAACTGGCATAAATAAAAGCCTATTTATTGATTCTAGCCGCTTTATACTATATTATGCTAGTCATTGAACTATGTTGTCCTTGTAAGCAGAATTTTTTAAATGAGTGCTATCCATTGAACTATGCTGCCCTTGTAAGCAGAAAAACTTTAATGATTATATGATGCTATCCATTGAACTATGCTGCCCTTGTGAGCAGAAAAACTTTAATGATTATATGATGCTATCCATCAAACTATGCTGCCCTTGTAAGCAGAAAAACTTTAATAATTATATGATGATATCCATTGAACTATGCTGCCCTTGTAAGCAGAAAAACTTTAATGATTATATGATGCTATCCATTGAACTATGCTGCCCTTGTAAGCAGATTTTTTTAATGATTAACATATATAATGCTATCCATTGAACTATGCTGCCCTTGTAAGCAGAAAAACTTAATAATTATATGATGATATCCATTGAACTATGCTGCCCTTGTAAGCAGAAAAACTTTAATGATTATATGATGCTATCCATTGAACTATGCTGCCCTTGTGAGCAGAAAAACTTTAATGATTATATGATGAACTATGCTGCCCCTGTAAGCAGAAAAACTTTAACTGCATATATTAAAATGTCAAGCAAAATTATCTTCGTACCTCTTTTATGTGTAATTTTAGTCTAGTATATATTATTTCAAATGTTAATTTGCAGCTTCATTTAAAATAATGAAATCAATCTCTTAATTTTTTTTATATAGTTTTGTCTTACAATCAGTGCCATATTCGTATAGACTAGACAGTTAACATGCGTTCCCCACGCACTCTCCATGATCAATATGTCATATTCGTATAGACTAGACAGTTAACATGCGTTCCCCACACACTCTCCATGATCAATATATCATATTCGTATAGACTAGACAGTTAACATGCGTTCCCCACACACTCTCCATGATCAATATGTCATATTCGTATAGACTAGACAGTTAACATGCGTTCCCCACATACTCTCCATGATCAATATGTCATATTCGTATAGACTAGACAGTTAACATGCGTTCCCCACACACTCTCCATGATCAATATGTCATATTCGTATAGACTAGACAGTTAACATGCGTTCCCCACACACTCTCCATGATCAATATGTCATATTCGTATAGACTAGACAGTTAACATGCGTTCCCCACGCACTCTCCATGATCAATATGTCATATTCGTATAGACTAGACAGTTAACATGCGTTCCCCACGCACTCTCCATGATCAATATGTCATATTCGTATAGACTAGACAGTTAACATGCGTTCCCCACACACTCTCCATGATCAATATGTCATATTCGTATAGACTAGACAGTTAACATGCGTTCCCCACGCACTCTCCATGATCAATATGTCATATTCGTATAGACTAGACAGTTAACATGCGTTCCCCACACACTCTCCATGATCAATATATCATATTCGTATAGACTAGACAGTTAACATGCGTTCCCCACACACTCTCCATGATCAATATGTCATATTCGTATAGACTAGACAGTTAACATGCGTTCCCCACGCACTCTCCATGATCAATATGTCATATTCGTATAGACTAGACAGTTAACATGCGTTCCCCACGCACTCTCCATGATCAATATGTCATATTCGTATAGACTAGACAGTTAACATGCGTTCCCCACACACTCTCCATGATCAATATGTCATATTCGTATAGACTAGACAGTTAACATGCGTTCCCCACGCACTCTCCATGATCAATATGTCATATTCGTATAGACTAGACAGTTAACATGCGTTCCCCACACACTCTCCATGATCAATATGTCATATTCGTATAGACTAGACAGTTAACATGCGTTCCCCACGCACTCTCCATGATCAATATGTCATATTCGTATAGACTAGACAGTTAACATGCGTTCCCCACACACTCTCCATGATCAATATGTCATATTCGTATAGACTAGACAGTTAACATGCGTTCCCCACACACTCTCCATGATCAATATGTCATATTCGTATAGACTAGACAGTTAACATGCGTTCCCCACACACTCTCCATGATCAATATATCATATTCGTATAGACTAGACAGTTAACATGCGTTCCCCACGCACTCTCCATGATCAATATGTCATATTCGTATAGACTAGACAGTTAACATGCGTTCCCCACGCACTCTCCATGATCAATATGTCATTTAAAAAATGTTTACCTATTCCATTTGGGATGATGTATTTGTATATCATGCCATACGTCAAATCACTACAGTCAACATGTTGCTTTCTTCTCCACAAATACATCTACAACGTCATTTAAGTCAATATTCACTGTTATGCCTGATTATTTTGATAATACGACTTATGTATTTAATCCTTTTTATTTTACCATGGATCTAAGTTATGTTTTTAATTATTTCAATTATGAGAAATTGCACTACGCAAAACAGTGTATTAATGATGTGCATTAATTAAATAATATAAACATTTGTATAAACAGTTACAGTACCCGGCGGTAAGTTATACACATCGAGCTTACGAAAGAGACTGTCGACCATAATCGGCTAACTTCCGCTTTGTAGAGCGTCGTCTTTGTCCCTAGAATGCTTGACAACGACTGACAAATCGCGACGGAACACGTGTATGAATGACAGAGACGACGCTCTACAAAGCCGAAGTTAGTCGATTTGGCCGACTGTCTCTTTCTTAAGCCCGATGTGTATTCCTTACCGCCAGGTACTGTACTAATTTATTGTTAATTAAAGGGCTCGGCAGTAAATAATGGTAAGGGACATGTATGTAACACATTTTGAGATATTAACGTGTTCCTCGCGGGAAGCACAAACGCCTGTGATCTGATCTGTAGCATTCCTTTGTGTATTTTACGTAATGTTTAGTTTATCTCCTTTATTTAATGAGTCTCCTTAAGAGTAATGACTATTATTTATTATCAGAAAATTACTTGAATGTCATGTTTACTTGGTGTTGTAATCAAATATCAGTGGTTCTAAACAAAATACGCGTTTAAACTTAGAAATTAAAAAACGCCGAAATTGTGCCTCGCACAGGATTCGTGGAATTTGATTTTTAACGCGGTGTACAGGTTAAGAAAACAAGTCTCTATAAAATCTTATAATTTATTTATGAAACATTTATAAAAAATAATGTTATTTATAAAGCATGAGGTTTTAAGACTATTCTGTTAGAGTATTAGATTTTTTAATTACACCCTTAACTATCTCATTTGTCATTTTGAAACTCGTCTTTTGTAAATTTGTCGCTTACCATTGTTTACTGCCGAGCCCTTCAATTATAAGTTTGCTAAGGTGTAGCATTGAACAGTGGCAACATTGAACAACGCAGGGTTATCATTAGATTTTGTGAACGCATTCTTCCATAAAGCATTCACCTAAATTGTTCTTGTACATATTTTTATAACGTATTTATGAATCTTTGAACACCTCTTTTAGCTCGGCACCCCATGATAGATACCTAAGTTTGTCTGTTAACAAATGCGGTTTTGATCCTCATGACATGTTTTTTGATATATTAGAATTCTATCTCCCAAGTTTCTAATCTTTATAACTTGAAGAATATGAATTGTTGATGTGCTGTGTCTATGACACATAAATATACAACCGGTTTGTGTTATCAATGACTCGTGCATGCCTCTAGCAACGCAGATGTGAAATAGTTCTCTTTCATAAACAATATCTATAGCAATTAACGAGAATTGCCTGTGATATGGAATGGCCAAACAAAAGCTCTTCAAACATTCACGATTGATAAAACTGTACACTATCCTCGGTTCATAAATATCTCGGAAGAATATTCTAGATAAATAACCTCGATTAAATACATTAATGGCAGTATTCAGTATTTTCAAAACTGCGGGGTGTTTGTTCAACTAAAAGGAAATATTGAATCCATATAGTAGATGGGCCGCAAAATTTTCAATTTACCCTTGTTCATACTATCACTCCATTCCCTTGTCGAGGTAGACAGAGAGAGCACCGGGCTTTCCTTTTGCTACACACATCTTTAACCCTTCCTGTCCTGTGATGTGTAAATAGTACACATTGCTTCTAAAAACTTCAATATCTCTATATGGTAAATATAATAAATACTGGGTTCAGATTTTAGGTATTCCTCCGTAATACATTTACGCATTGAATGAAAAAATAATATTAATAATAATTAACACGTATCGGCCACATCAGAGATATTTTGTGAAAATCGGGAATAAATTCACCAATACAATCAAACGTGTGCCAGTGTGTGACGTAGGTATATTCATTCTATAAAACTGCTATGGGTGAGGAAGCGACGTTATTCACATCACTTTCTCACTCTCTCACTCTACTTTGGTATATAGGAACGCAAGAAATAGAATCTCAGTTCGCTCGTTCGTAGCTCGTGGGCTTTCGTTTGAGGTGTTCGCTTCGCCCGTTTTGTGAACGTCGGCCGATGTTTTTTTTTTCATGTTTTCAGCAATTAAATTTCAATTATTATCACTTTTGACTTCAAATTTAATTAATGTAAGCAATTGGCTAGGAATATTTTTATTTTTCCGATTTTAAATCGCTCATTTTTACATGTGTATTGAATACACAGCACCGGAACACACGGAGTTTTTTAGCACAGGAAGGGAAAGGTTAATGATGGTGTTGGACGTCTGTATTTGTTTTGCGCGCTCAATGAACTCTCAACGTAATATAGAAATGTTCAATGCGTATAGACAAAATATGAAATATAATAACCAAAATGAAGTAAAAGTAGTGAATAAAAATATTACTAGGAAGTAATAAAATTAAATTCATGCATAGTTTTAATAAGAACTACCTTCGGACTTTAAGACACTCCATTTTTTAGTTGATTTTTCTAAGTAAAAAGGTATAACTTCTAGTCTGAAAAATACGGTGTATACCAAATGAAGTTGAGAATAAAAATATGGCGAAAAGCAGACTGGACCGTTGTTTATCTTCCTGTAGCTGGGATCTCTCTCCCTGGCTCCATCCCAACTCATTGTCTGCGAAGACTGTTGGGGTCAGCTCTCCTCGTCCTCAGGTTGTATGCTCTTCTGTCCCGGACTACGTCCCCCAGGCCGTGCCTCTGCATCAGGTTATCTTTTTGCACCACCCATGAATTATTTGGTCTTCCTCTGGTTGTTATTCGAGGAAGATCCATGGAGATTGCCTGGTTCACAATGTGATCGGGTGCTCTGCGTCCAACGTGCCCGTAACATCTCAATCGCCTCTCCTCCATCTTGCTGTTGATGTCTGTAACACCTAGGCTTCCACGAATGCGTGAGCTTCTTATTTTGTCTCTTAGGGACACACCTGCTGACCATCTTAGCATGCGCATTTCAGCAGTTTCTAGTTGCCTAGAGTAAGAGGTATACATCGTCCAGCATTCGGAGCCATAGAGGAGTGCGGGTCTGACAATCGTTTGGTATACTTTTCCTTTTAACTTTACTGGAATTTTCGGATCATATAGAACTCCCGTCATTGATCTAAACTTCATCCAGAATGTAGCTGGGATGACTCGGAATAATTCAGAACAGACATGACAGACCAGTGCATGTTTAGGACATTGAGGTTGGTGAAATTGAAATAACAATAATGAGACAAGCTAATAACATGCGTGTGATTCCGGTTTGACATGAATAATTCATGGTGCTGTCAGAGAAAAAGGTTAATATATAGTATATGGGTGGCAACCATTCACATTAATAACCTTCAACGATTGTGAAAAATATAAAGGTTCTTGTATAACATGTTATGTTACACTGAATTGCATATTAGATTATAAATACTATAATCTAATATGCAACACTTATTTATAATCTAATATACAATATACTTGCATATTAGATTATAAGTAAGTCTATGGCGTTTTGGTAAAGAGGTACAAGTCATCAATTACTTATTTGTCAGATTGAAGTAGGTAAATTTTAATAGTAAACTTTGAATACATGAATAATTTATGTATTCAAAGTTTAGCTTTAAAATTTATCTGAGGTCTGTATTTCAGGAATACAAGTGTTGCAAAACTTCAAACTGACAAATAAGTAATTGATGACTTGTACCTCTTTACCGAAACGCCATAGAAGTGTTCTGTCCTTTTTACAGCAACTACTGTATTCAATCTTAAAAGATAATTTCTCTATTGATGATAAACACTCTCTAAAGCTGCTAAGATACCAACATAAATATTGATGCAAAATTGTACAATTTATCAAATCCATTATATTTCAATATTATGGATTTGATAAATTAATAAAACTGAAAAAACATTGATACTTGAGTGGATAACAAACCAGGATCATTTGTAACAAACCAGGAACATTCCATCTGAAGGAACTCTCAAGATAGGAGATAGAAACATGTGGCCTGGTGATAAATGTAATAACAAAGTAATTTCTTGTTTTATCTTCTATTTATGTTTCAATTTTAGATTTTTTTAAATATTCAATCAGCATCAAAATTTATAGTATTAAATAACTTTTACGACACACGACAAATAATGCAGAAAAACACAAATAACTCATGGAAAAAAAACTACAATTATGACAGCTGTCAAATGGATCACTTTAGAAAAATGACAATATATTGATCAGAAATCTTCTTAACAAGTGACAAAAATATTCGTAATCTTCTACAGAGATGGCAGTATCTATACTAACTATAAAATATAGCATAAATATGTGTCAAATTGGTAAAAGAAACTTAACAATATGAACGACCACCCTCGGCATATGCGGACAATTCTGTCCTTGGCATTGAAACAGTTCAACACAATCCTTTCACATTGGCATAACCCTTTATGGAAGGTCTTATAAAAAATATGATGGTTTATGAACATTACACACACACTAGACAACATCTAAAGTCGAATGTGTAAATGTCACGACCTTCCTATTCTTACACTCTTTGTATTATTTTTAATATATCGATAATAGTGGGTTCGAATCCCGAATTATAGCTTCCTTGAAGAGAGTTTGCTCTGTAAAATTTGGGCAATCCTAGATACGTGTTCCTGCAGTATCGGCGACGATATTGTATTTTAATGTTCTTTTCAGTGATGAGAATATTTAATTGACACATGTGATAAGCTGATTGACTTAAAACAGGAATGCCTAGTTAGTCTCTCATTAGGGCTACACTACGGTATCTGAACATAGTAATTAAGCATGATGGGGAAGGGGAATATGTTATTTTTATGATTATTGAAATATGTGTCTTATAACTCCTGCTAAATATCTTATATCTGTATCTTTCCTTGTCAATATAAAATAAATAAATCCGTTCATCACTCGTTGTAACTCCTGCTAAATATCATATATCTGTATCTTTCATTGTCATATAAAATAAATAAATCCGTTCATCACTCTTGTAACTCCTGCTAAATATCTTATATCTGTATATTTCATTGTCATATAAAATAAATAAATCCGTTCGTTACTCTTGTAATTCCTGCTAAATATCTTATATCTGTATCTTTCCCTATCATATAAAATAAATAAATCTGTTTGTCACTCTTGTAACTCCTGCTAAATATCATATATCTGTATCTTTCATTGTCGTATAAAATAAATAAATCCGTTCGTCACTCTTGTAACTCCTGCTAAATATCATATATTTGTATCTTTCATTGTCATACAAAATAAATAAATCCGTTCGTGACACTTGTGCCAGTGCAGATTTTTTAGAACTGGACTAATACTCGTTCGATAATATTTATAACTACCACATATCAGCCTAGCAGCTGCAATAAAAACAGACTGGAGTCTTGAAATTAGCTAATCAAACAGACCAGAATAAATTGAGTTACAATAATTCAGATGAGATATAACAAATTAATTAATAAGAGTTTTTATTTCCCTATCCCAGTGCATATCAACTTCTTATCTTTCACCTGTTTTTTTTAATTTGACTCCCAATGGTTATTAGTTGGTTTTCTTTACAAAGGGTATTAGTTTGTTTTCTTTACAAAGGGTAAGAGATTGTTTTCTTTACAAAGGGTATTAGTTTGTTTTCTTTACAAAGGTTATTAGTTTGTTTTCTTTACAACGGTATTAGATTGTTTTCTTTACGAAAGGTATTAGTTTGTTTTCTTTACAAAGGTTATTAGATTGTTTTTACAAAGGGTATTAGTTTGTTTTCTTTACAAATGGTATTAGATTGTTTTCTTTACAAAGCGTATTAGATTGTTTTCTTACAAAGAGTATTAGTTTGTTTTCTTTTCACGGACAATATCAACATCTGTTAAAATGATAATTCACAATATTCTTTTATGGGAGTGAAATGTGGAAAATAGACTGATAGGAGCCGTAGAAATATGTGTATTGAGAAGAAATACATAGAGACAATATATGATTAGATGGAATGAAGTGATTAAAGATGAATATGTACTTAAGACTGACGTGTTTAGTAAGATGAAGATAAAGAAGTGGAGGTGGTGTAGATCAAATGAATAAACAAAGATTAACAAAACAAATATGTAGTGCAAATGTGAGTGGATGACGTGGTAGAAAAAAACCAAGAAAAGTATAGTTGGATCAAGTCGATGATGTTTGAAAAGAAGGAAATGCAGAGAAATCATAGGAGTTGTATGAGAAGGTGTAGAGATGTAGAAGAGACGAAGAATGCGTGTCGAGATAGAAAAGTCTATAGCTCTGTCCTCACTGCCTACCCTGACATGGAAATGGCATGATGTATATCCAAAATTGCACCATTAGTCATATTTCTATATTGGGTTTTTTCATGTAAAATTTCGTCATTTTTGTATGCAATGCCACGTTCATATTCAACTTTTTACCGTCTTAATACGACTTAAGTGTACTTATTTATATTATCTTTATATTCTGTACAGTAAAGCGCCAACTATCTGTGCTAATTGGGTGATATTCGAACCTGTGCCTGTATAATTGAAAAACACAGTTAATCCAAATTAAGTTTTTATTTATTTATTTATTTTCTCAAAACAGGCTTAGCCCAATTACATTGAAAAATACAAGAAATGTTAAAAATAAAGGAAAAATTATATAAAATAAAAAATTATGTATATGTATACATATATTCACACATATATTCAAAGTCACTTAAGTATGTTGATGAGTGCTTTCTAACGCGCTCAATCTTAGAAGAAAATTTACTTTTGCTTTTGGTAATGTGATATGAAATATGTCAATATCCCAAGCAGTCCCGTTCAGAAGAATTAAGGGCCTTCCAACAGGCATAGCGGCTGGAAGACCCGTTCTTGCGTATGTTATTGAGAACAGTTCTTGCCGGCGCAGTCTAGTGTAATTGTTAGGAACATTTAACGCTAATCTTTGTAGTAATGCTGGACAGCTCACAACTCCTCGAACGAGTTTGACAACGTATACCAGGAGACGCAGATCTCTTCTTACGCTCAAGGAGTTATACCCGAGCATGCCCAGCAGAAACTGAGTAGTGGATAGACACCAAACTCTCTCATATAGAGATATCGTAGATATTTTTGTGTACCTTCTCTACCATGAGTGAGTTTTGCCCCCCCACCGGGCTCCAAATGCAAGCGTTGCTTTCTAGTTTGCTACGGATCAATGAATTAAACAACGTTTTTAACACCATATGGTTTTCAAACAACCTAGAGATTCTCTTTACAAATCCTAGAGTTTTATAAGCTGGGCTGCACATATTTTCTATGTGAGGACCAAACGCGAGATTGCTGTGGAACAAGACACCCAGATCTTTAATATTATCTGTGTGGGATATAGGTATAGATTCTTTATTGAGTTAAAAATTTTAAGAATGGAAATGCTAGATAAATTTTGCTACACAAGATGAGTACACGAACAAGCTTTCTCAATGTTTGACAGATACAACCGCTAAACACTGGAATCCATACCTCAGCAATACATTGGATCCACATATTTTCATGTCAGTGTGAACGCAGGGAAACACTGCCAACTTACTAGCGTTAGTAAATTGGTATAATGTAAACCATTGATTTTATAACAGTTTAGATCCTTCCTTTATAAGATAAGACAGACAAAATTCATTCTTTGTAAGAGCATCTAACTTCGTAAACAACCTGGAAGACTTCCCGGAATTCGATTTATTTAACTCTTCTACGAACTCGATTAGATTACGCATGGACAGGAACTGGTTTGGTGTGGATCTCTGACTGTCTCGTCCCTGACTGTCTTCTAGTTAACAATTTTCAACACTACTTAAAGCCTACCTATTACCTTCTTACCAATTTCCTAACATAATTAAGTGTACATATTGAAACCATATGCGAAAACTATTAAATGGTGTTTCGAAACCCATAGATATCAGTAATAATACCGACATAAACACTGTATGTTTTCCTAATAAATTAAAAAAAAAAAAAAAAATAAATAAATAAAATAATTTTCATGTTAAAAATTTTAAAAATATTCAAAGAAAATATGTTCTACAAAGTTCGTCTTAAAGAAAATTTGTACTACAAAGGACTACGATTAATCCAACTGATGTGAGCCCCGGATAATCGGCACTCGACTGTATTTCATACACAAACATCTTATTTTGCATAAATTATGGAAATTTATATGTCGACAATTTTTTTATTGGATTCAATTATTTAACTGCATTTTTAGCAAATAATAAACCTGATATAACAAAAAAAAACATTATACAGTTATTACAAACACTCCCGAGTTGTTTTGCCTAATTGGTAGATTGCTTGTTTCCAATCCGGGGGTTTCAAGATTCATTCATGGTAGGTTTAAAAGAAATGGGGTTCAATTCAGTTTTTTTCATAGCAGGCCTTTTCACATGGCAATAAACCTGCCAGGTTGTAGAATAGACAACAGAAGAATAGTACAATACAACCATCTAGCTATGGCCTTTTTGGAGTAAGGAGAGAGAACAGATTTCCACAACTTCCTATCGACATACAGCACTTTTTCCTCGTCCACATCCTTATTGTTATACTAACGTACATACTTACCTTTATGCCGTCTCCCTATCGGAATAGGCAGAGAGGACAGAGCACCAAATTTTCCTATTGATACACATCTACATCCATACACCTCATACAATTTTCCTGACTTTTTACATATCAAAATATCAAACTATTTTGAATGACTAAAGAAAAACTATCAAAACAGATATATAGTGCAAATGCGAGTAGAAGGCGTGAGAGGTGAAGACTAAGGAAAGTATGGTTAGATCAAGGGAATGATGTTTTGAAAGAAGGAAATGTAAAAAGTCTGAAATCGTAGGAATTGTATGAGAAGGTCTATGGATGTGGAAGAGGCAAAATATGTGTGTCATGATACGAAAGTCTGACACTCTGTCCTCTCTGTCTACACCGACATGGAGACGGCGTGATGGTATGTACGTAGTTTTAACAAGAAATCTAGACAAGTGTTTACATCGGTTAAAAATATACTATGATATTCTAGTCATCCTCTTTTGTCTTAAAAATATACTATGATATTCTAGTCATCCTCTTTTGTCTTAAAATATACTATGATATTCTAGTCATCCTCTTTTGTCTTAAAAATATACTATGATATTGTAGTCATCCTCTTTTGTCTTAAAAATATACTATGATATTCTAGTCATCCTCTTTTGCCTTAAAATATACTATGATATTCTAGTCATCCTCTTTTGTCTTAAAAATATACTATGATATTCTAGTCATCCTCTTTTGTCTTAAAATATACTATGATATTCTAGTCATCCTCTTTTGTCTTAAAAATAATTCTGATATTCTAGTCATCCTCTTTTATCTTAAAAATATACTATGATATTCTAATCATCCTCTTTGGTCTTAAAAATATACTATGATATTCTAGTCATCTTCTTTTGTCTTAAAAATATACTATGATATTCTAGTCATCCTCTTTTGTCTTAAAATATATTATGATATTCTAGTCATCCTCTTTTGTCTTAAAATATACTATGATATTCTAGTCATCCTCTTTTGTCTTAAAAATAATTCTGATATTCTAGTCATCCTCTGTTGTCTTAAAAATAATTCTGACTGAATGCATTTGTACTTAATCAGAGTCCATCAGTATGCTGCTCAAGGTCACGGAAGGATATTTTCCGCCGCTCGTGTTCCTTTGCAAAATCTTGTTTTTCTGTGTTGTGCCTCATTAGAATTCAGCTATTTAATGTTTGCATATGTATATAATCACTTCTAGATATGGTCTAGCCAGGCGTCCGTCCGCCATACAAACAGACTCTAACATTGTAAAAGCCATCTAATTGGTATTCACCGGCTGTGGCTGTCCCGCAGTCACTTCACAGAATTAGTGATGAGCATTTTCTTATCATTGACATTCTCCCTTGTATGTGTTCTATGGTAATTTTTTTATCATTTTATTAATATAATTCATAAATTGTCTTTGTCTTCTGTGCATTGATAACCTAATTAGCAATATATTTCTATCAATAAATTCTCTGTGAGGTCTTTTGATTAGTGATTTGAATGGATGCATGAATCTACTCAAATCATGTCCATCATTTAATGATTAGTGATTTGAATGGATGCATGAATCTACTCAAATCATGTCCATCATTTAATGATTAGTGATTTGAATGGATGCATGAATCTACTCAAATCATGTCCATCATTTAATGATTAGTGATTTGAATGGACGCATGAATCTACTCAAATCATGTCCATCATTTAATGATTAGTGATTTGAATGGATGCATGAATCTACTCAAATCATGTCCATCATTTAATGATTAGTGATTTGAATGGATGCATGAATCTACTCAAATCATGTCCATCATTTAATGAACTTTGATTAGCTTTGAAGATTTTTTACTATTTAAATATAACATACATATCATTGTGTGGTGTCCCTTTTGAGGTAGGCAGAGAGGTCCATCCTGTCTGGTAGCTCATAACTTTCTATCGTGACTTCCATGATAGCTCTTGATGACTCCTTTCAATCCGTCCCTGCTCTCCGCGGTTCGAAGAGTAGTTGTCAAGGGTAGTTCTGTTGCATTTTCACTTGGTCAGTCCAACACATTAGGACTCTTCCTCTGGTGCATCGTCACTTCACACTTCCAGTGACCATAAATATCTCCAAACTGTCTTCTTAGCTACGAGCAATGTGTCCAAAAAATCATCCGATCATTGCTCATAGCCAAAAAATTTACCCTAACCACATCTCTCCAAGAAATATGAAACTTCTTTCCGGACAACATATTACAGACTTATGTCCTGATCTAAAAACTATTTCCTTTCATAATACGAGGCGTATCCAGAAAGTAAATGTACTGAGGCTCTCACGACCGGATGGATTTTATTTTCGACATGTTGGCTACACTTCCGTGTAGCCTGACCCTTCCCCTTCGCAACGAGACCGGTTCGAGGTCAGTACGTTGAGAAGTGTCGACGCGACAACACGTTTCGTGAAAAATGTCAATCCAATCTCCCGCCAAGTGCGAAATACCGGAGGCCAGGCAAGAGTTTTTGAGGCGCTGCAAACTCCATGGAGATGAATTTCTCCGCTCCATCGGTACTGGAGATGAAACTTGGGTTGCACACTACACGCCTGAAACCAAAAGGCAGTCTCAACAGTGGCGTCACACCTCTTCACCCTCCGCCAAAAAGTACAAAACCACAATTTCAGCCAAAAAAATCATGGCATCCGTGTTTTGGGACTGTCAAGGCATAATTTTAATTGAATATATGCCTCAAAGGGAGACCATCAACTCTGCAAGATACTGTGAGATCCTAAAAAAATTGCGGAGAGCGATTCAGAACA
The DNA here is from genome assembly GCA_949825065.1 of Odontocerum albicorne. Lineage (NCBI taxonomy): Eukaryota > Metazoa > Arthropoda > Insecta > Trichoptera > Odontoceridae > Odontocerum > Odontocerum albicorne. The sequence continues at coordinate 28,397 of OX463840.1, read as the reverse complement.
AGAGGAGAGGCATGCATACATAGGGAGTCTGCCTGCTGTACGACAATGACAGACGGAACTGCTCGCCTCGTTTAAATGGGATGTCCTGAACCATCCCGCGCATTCCCCTGACCTGGCACCTTCAGATTACTATCTCTTTACCTCCCTGAAGCTGCACATGGGTGGAAAAAAGTTTTCAACCGACGAGGAGGGGGACGGAGGGGTTGGCGGGAAACTAATTCGAGGAAGGCATCAAAAAGTTGATACCCCGCTTCACCACCTGCATTGAGAGGAATGGCGACTATGTCGAAAAATAGCTTACATATGTACTACGGTAACGACGTAATTTTTTTGTTTAAATAAAGAAAATTGTAACCTACAAAAATTCAGTACACTTACTTTCTGGATATGCCTCGTACTATACATCCAGTATGTTTGGAACAAAGATAGCATTGAAAAATTTTACCCTAACCACATCTATCCAAGAAATATGAAACTTCTTTCCGGACAACATATTACAGACTTATACCTGATCTAAAAATTGTCATTTTTTGTGTGAACTTAAATTTATTTTATACACACAGAGTACTGTAAATGAAACATTGAATTTACATGCTTTTAACTGTATACACTTTTAACAATGAAACATTCTTAAAAACGATATTACATTAATTTTTTAGCTTTTGAACTATGGTCGGATAATCCGGAATGTAGATTATTCGAAGGTCAGATATGGAGACTGTACTGTATGTGTTTTTAATATGGTTGATATTCCAGCTTAATGTTTCACACGACAAGTGTTTGCTTTATATCTGACACCATATCTGCAGTTCCTTATCGTGAATCTGATATTTATGCAGATCTTGTCTGTACTTCAGAAGAACCGCTGATATTCCCCTGTGAGATATTTCTTCCATATATTAACCTTTTCCAAGCCAGCCAATGAATAGCCGGTGTGTACATATGTAAGCCTGTTGCTGACAACTTTATTTGTTTTAAAAAACATTTAAACTGCAATGAAAAACACAATATGCGCTTGTCCATGATGAAAACAAGTTTGGTGACATTAAGTAAGTTATGTGCCATGTAATATTATTCTATACCGCTTGATATTTACTATCTCTGTGCTGATAAAAACCGGTAGCATTAAACTCATAAAAAAGTACAGAAATAAATTATTCTGCTTCTTTCATAATAGAATTGTTATACGAGTATATTGTCGAGTCAATTTTAATATTAAATTAATGAATACAGTAAAAGTCCATTGATTAGAACGATAATCCGTATTTTTCGTCATTTTCTTTAACCTGAAATCTATTTTTGTAATAAATTCTGCTCGTAATTCGACAAACCGCGTATGTCAGCTGGACAACCGGCGTATAACCGGGTCTGGCAGCTGGACAACCGGCGTATTACGTTCCAGCAACCGGTTAAGTTCTCGGAGCTTCTCCTATATCCAAAGTTTGAATATCTGAAGATTATAATCGTGAGAAGGGAGTTTTGAGTTTTTTTTTTTTTTCATATAAATTAATCCTTTTTTTATCTTTGATAATTTCAAATCTGTGAACATTAATTTGTCAAAATGTTTAAATCGTAGATTATAATAATATCGTAATAAAGTGCGTGATCAAATAAAAACCAGGGACATCATGATATTAAGACGTGTAAACATAAACAAGTGACCGTGTCAAAATCAAATAAATGACAATTATAGTTTTTTTTTCAAATTCGAATGCGTTGACTGCCCCTGCCCCTGCCCATGAGAAACAATACAATTTTTTTATATTATTGTAATTTTACCATTAAATACGAGGCATATCCAGAAACTAAGTGTACTGAATTTTTGTAGGTCACAATTTTTTTTATTTAAACAAAAAAATTACGTGGTTACCGTAGTACATATGTAAGCTATTATTTCGACATAGTCGCCATTCCTCTCAATGCAGGTGGTGAAGCGGGGTATCAACTTTTTGATGCCTTCCTCGAAGTAGTTTCCCGCCAACCCCTCCGTCCACTTCTCCACCTCCTCCTTTACCTCCTCGTCGGTTGAAAACCTTTTTCCACCCATGTGCAGCTTCAGGGAGGTAAAGAGATAGTAATCTGAAGGTGCTAGGTCAGGGGAATGCGCGGGATGGTTCAGGACATCCCATTTAAACGAGGCGAGCAGTTCCTTCGTGGCATTGGCCGTGTGTGGTCTGGCATTGTCGTGCAGCAGGCAGACTCCCTTTGTCAGCATGCCTCTCCTCTTGTTCTGAATCGCCCTCCGCAATTTTTTTAGGGTCTCAAAGTATCTTGCAGAGTTGATTGTCTCCCCTTGAGGCATATATTCAATTAAAATTATGCCTTGACAGTCCCAAAACACGGATGCCATGATTTTCTTGGTTGAAATTGTGGTTTTGAACTTTTTGGCGGAGGGTGAAGAGGTGTGACGTGATTGTTTTTAAACTCGCGACACCACATGTACACACTCATTCATAGCTTTATCACCATATGCAGTTTTCACCTCATTATAAACCTCAACCGGAGGTTTTCCCTTCCAAACGAAATAAAGGATGAAGCCGCGTATTTCGCACTTGGCGGGAGATTGGTTTGACATTTTTCACGAAACGTGTTGTCGCGTCGACACTTCTCAACGTACTGACCTCGAACCGGTCTCGTTGCGGAGGGGAAGGGTCAGGCTACACGGAAGTGTAGCCAACATGTCGAAAATAAAATCCATCCGATCGTGAGAGCCTCAGTACACTTACTTTCTGGATACGCATAGTATATTGTCGAGTCAATTTTAATATTAAATTAATGAATACAGTAAAAGTCCATTGATTAGAACGATAATTCGTATTTTTCGTCATTTTCTTTAACCTGAAATCTATTTTTGTAATAAAGTCTGCTCGTGATTCGACAAACCGCGTATTTCATAATGTTTTTTTTTTCGTCGAATTCAATAAATTCTAATTATTTAGAAATTTTCCACGAAAATCACAGATCCACGTAGTAAGTCTGGCAGCTGGACAACCGGCGTATTACGTGCCAGCAACCGGTTAAGTTCTCGGAGCTCCTCCTATATCCAAAGTTTGAATATCTGAAGATTATAATCGTGAGAAGGGAGTTTTGAGTTTTTTTTTTTCATATAAATTAATCCTTTTTTTATCTTTAACCTGTTCACCGCGTTAAAAATCAAAGTCCACGAATCCTGTGCGCGGCACAATTTCAGCGTTTTTCAATTTCTAAGTTTAAACACATATTTTGTTTAGAACCACTGATATTTGATTACAACACCAAGTAAACATGACACTTAAGTAATTTTCTGATAATAAATAATAGTCATTACTCTTAAGGAGACTCATTAAATAAAGGAGATAAACTTAACATTATGTAAAATAAACAAAGGAATGCTACGATCAAATCAATGCTTCATGACACTCACCCAATCACATGCATATAGCACTAGTAATGTTTATTTACGTAAGAGAGACTTAGTAATGTTTATTTACGTAAGAGAGACTCATCGCAGGACTCGATCCGCGCGACAGGTCGTTAATGCTGGAAATATTGAGAAACCAAAAAAATTCGGCGCTCTGTTTATTCAACAATATCTCATAAACTAATATATTATTTGACAAGGTTTTCAGAGATGTCGCTAGAATAAAGATTATTTTAAATTTTAGTTCAATTTTTATTCCGGTTTTGTGTCATTTTTTTTAAGTATTTGTGATTTGAAACTTGGATTGTCGTCAGATCACAGGCGTTTGTGCTCCCCGCGGGGAACACGTTAATAATTTCAAATCTGTGAACATTAATTTGTCAAAATGTTTAAATCGTAGATTATAATAATATCGTAATAAAGTGCGCGATAAAATAAAAACCAGGGACATCATGATATTAAGACGTGTAAACATAAACAAGTGACCGTGTCAAAATCAAATAAATGACAATTATAGTTTTTTTTTCAAATTCGAATGCGTTGACTGCCCCTGCCCCTGCCCCTGCCCATGAGAAACAATACAAATTTTTTATATAATTGTAATTTTACCATTAAATATGTTATTACGTCTCAATATTGCGGAAACGTAATAAAAATTATTTAACTAACATTATTTTTACAGTAAGAAAAAAATATCGCTATGTCTTTAGGAAGTGGCGCAATACTTGAAATTTTTAATGATCGTAATTCAATTTTTTTTGTAAAATTTACCCTCGAATTTAAAATTAATGTACTTTTACTGTATTACGCTGTTAAATAATTCATTGCATATGTATCCACATATTATTAAAATATTATTAAGTTTAATAAATTATTAAACATAAGTTTAATAATTTATTAAACAAAAGTTTAATAAATTAATATTTTGAATCACTAGCGTTTGTTTATTCATACATTTTTCCAATATTCAATTTGATGATAGTTACACAAGTGTTACAGAATAAATATTTATCACCAAATGTATAACATATATATACATATCATCACACTTGTCGGGATAGGCAGCGAGGAGATAGCGTCAGACTTTCCTATCGTGACTCATCTTTCATTTCACATTCTTTCAGACGACACTCTACAAAGCCGAAGTTAGCCGATTATGGCCGACAGTCTCTTTTTTAAGCCCGATGTGTATCACTTACCGCCGGATACTGTAAATATGATCCCCATTGAAAAATAATGTAATCTAAACATATTGGCTATAGATTAAGAATAACATGAATTTGATTTCGCAATCTTACACAATTTTCTGCATTTTTGAAAACCTGTTTTGAATTTTTCATGTAAAGTGTAATTCTAAAATCAAGTTATTTATAAAATGTTCGTTGCTGTGCATCAAACCACATTCCCTTGTCTTAATCACTGGGTTAATTTAAAACACATTTACCATATTATCAATATTCACATTTACTGAATATTTTAAAATGTCGGAGTCATAATGGTTATGTTATATTTATCGTTATGATTATTTGATATTTATTACTCGAGCTCTTTTCTAAATTGCTGACTCATTGTTGACTCATTGTTGGTTGAATATATCATTAAGTAAAGTAAAGGGCTTCTTTAACATATTTTCGGTTGGTCGGAAGATTTAGCCATTTGATAAAAAAAAACAGATGCTGGGGACTCTCGCACAGTAGAAGTGAAACTTCTTAGCTCCTAGGAAAAGTTGATTTTATGCATTGCTTTTTTTCTATTTAACGATTTTTTTTTTAGGATTAGGAAATGGTTATTTTAATTAATTAGTATGTATAATTAAAAATAATTAATTATTATATTAATTAATAATTTATTAATAATTATTAATATTAATAATAATTATAATATTATATTATTAATTAATATTAATATTATAATTGATTAATTAATTATTAATATTAATTAATTAATTAATTATTAATAATTGTTAATATTAATAATAATATTATATTATTAATTAATATTAATATTATAATTGATTAATTAATTATTAATATTAATTAATTAATTAATTATTATTAATAATAATTAGTATAAATAATACTATTAATATTAATTAATATCAATATTATTAGTAATAATAATATTAATATTATTAATAATAATTATTATTATTCTTATTTATTATCAATTAACTATTTATTAATTATATTATATTTATTAAATTATATTTATTTATTATAATTAATTAATTATTATTAATTAATTAATTAAATTAAATTAAATTAAATTAAATATAAAAATGTATTATTGTAATATAATTTTATATTTAATAAATAAATAAAATTTATATCGTTCATTTATCAAAATTATTAAATTATTTATTTTTGTTATTAATAATTATAAATTTATATTTATTATTTATTAAATTTATTTATTTATATTAATGTAAATAAATATTTAAGACCATTTGAAATATTACCATTAAAGTCGGAGAAGGGGAAGCGTTTCACTTTTCGTGACGTTCAGGCCAATTTGTCCTACCTCCCCTATAGAAGTTTCACTCCAATAAGCCTGGCAAATTGTACTGTGTACAATGAAAGTGTTACAATATGTCTCATGTTTGTGCTCAAGAAACAGTTGTTTCTTCAAAATGATGCCAAGAAACTTAAACTTCTTCAAAATGATGCCAAGAAAGTCATGCTATTTAGGTAGTATATTCTCAAATGGTGGAAGGGTTACGGGGTATATCGAACTGTATATAGCGATAGGAAACAAAGTCAATGGGGCACTAAAACTTATATACTCGAAACAGACAGTATCAAAATTTGCCAAGATGATAGTCCACAACAGTATTCAAGTACTTTGGTATATGGTAGTGAAACATGGATATGTACTGAAAATAGCCTAATAAATGGTGTTGAAATGCATGCACACAGAAAAATACGTGGAGTGGCAATGTTTAACAAAATAAAGAATGAAATGATTAGGGACGAATGTGTAATTAAGGCTCATGTGTTGAGTAAAATAAAGAAGAGCACTCGGAGAGGGTTGGGGCAAGTAAAACGAATTAATTAAGAAAGACTTAAAGAAATTCCGTACAATTGACTTACTAAACTACTCACTCTGTAACTTCCACACTCCATTCTTGCACCCTTACCTTTGTATCAACAATGTGCGCTATTGATTATTTCACTACAATGAAACAATAAAATGGAATATCAGCAATGTCCGTCACTGTACGAGTATGATTGATATGTTGCATATTTATGTAATACGAGTAGATATCATCTCTACGACGCATCATGAATCTTAAGTTCTTGCTAATGCATCAAAACTGTTAATGTCAAATGGTTTTAACAGACCTTGACCGATTTAATGTATCAAAACTGTTAATGTCAAATGGTTTTAACAGACCTTGACCGATTTAATGTATCAAAACTGTTAATGTCAAATGGTTTTAACAGACCTTGACCGATTTAATGTATCAAAACTGTTAATGTCAAATGGTTTTAACAGACCTTGACCGATTTAATGTATCAAAACTGTTAATATCAAATGGTTTTAACAGACCTTGACCGATTTCATGTATCAAAACTGTTAATGTCAAATGGTTTTAACAGACCTTGACCGATTTAATGTATCAAAACTGTTAATATCAAATGGTTTTAACAGACCTTGACCGATTTCATGTATCAAAACTGTTAATGTCAAATGGTTTTAACAGACCTTGACCGATTTAATGTATCAAAACTGTTAATGTCAAATGGTTTTAACAGACCTTGACCGATTTAATGTATCAAAACTGTTAATGTCAAATGGTTTTAACAGACCTTGACCGATTTAATGTATCAAAACTGTTAATGTCAAATGGTTTTAACAGACCTTGACCGATTTAATGTATCAAAACTGTTAATGTCAAATGGTTTTAACAGACCTTGACCGATTTAAAAGAATGTAAAGTGTCTCTTGTTTATATGTTCTCAGTAAGATACGGGCAAAAGCCTAGTTTACTGGGGACACAACAAATGAAAGGCGACAAACCCGGATCAATATAAATTGAGTGTTGTTACCCATTTTTTTAAAGCTTTTTCTGTCTGATTTTCACTTAGGCCGAGGCCACACCAAAGTGCTTCGTTAGGTGCTAAGCTAGGTGTTACGTGACTAATATTGGCCACACGAAAGTGCTTCGCACAAATTCATTTGACATTTGGGAGCGGTTGAGTCAACAAACGATGCCACTCTCAAAACTAACCAATTTCATTACAACTTACCATCTTTATTTACTTTCTGCGCAACTTCATTCCAAACTGATTTTATTACAGGTACATTTTTGTATAATTTTCTCGATGGGTTCCACAAAGGCTCCCTTTTATACACAGCTGTTTTTAAAACTTCCGCCATCTTGTAAAATCACGGTGACACAATAAAATTAACCAACACGTCTGTTCGCTAGGAGGTTCACTCGGTGACAAATCGTCATGTAGCGTAGCGCGAAGCGTGCAGTGTGGCCATTGTGATAGTATGCGGTGCATTGGTTCGCTAGGATATGCCGCCTAACTCGCAGCGTAGCTCTAAGCACCAAGCGAGACTCCTATCTTTGTGGCCGAGGCCTTAAGCCTCTTTGACATCTTTCTGTTTAGTCGAAAGAGATTGCTACCTGATAATTAATTTATTGTGTACATCTTACATATACAGGATAAACCCAATTATACACGTAATACATACAAGGCTTAAAGAGAAATAATATACGAGGCATATCCAGAAAGTAAGTGTACTGAATTTTTGTAGGTTACAATTTTTTTTATTTAAACAAAAAAATTACGTGGTTACCGTAGTACATATGTAAGCTATTTTTCGACATAGTCGCCATTCCTCTCAATGCAGGTGGTGAAGCGGGGTATCAACTTTTTGATGCATTCCTCGAAGTAGTTTCCCGCCAACCCCTCCGTCCACTTCTCCACCTCCTCCTTTAGCTCCTCGTCGGTTGAAAACCTTTTTCCACCCATGTACAGCTTCAGGGAGGTAAAGAGATAGTAATCTGAAGGTGCTAGGTCAGGGGAATGGTTCAGGACATCCCATTTAAACGAGGCGAGCAGTTCCTTCGTGGCGTTGGCCGTGTGTGGTCTGGCATTGTCATGCAGCAGGCAGACTCCCTTTGTCAGCATGCTTCTCCTCTTGTTCTGAATCGCCCTCCGCAATTTTTTTAGGGTCTCACAGTATCTTGCAGAGTTGATGGTCTCCCCTTGAGGCATATATTCAATTAAAATTATGCCTTGACAGTCCCAAAACACGGATGCCATGATTTTCTTGGCTGAAATTGTGGTTTTGAACTGGCGGAGGGTGAAGAGGTGTGACGTGACCGTTTTTAAACTCGCGACACCACTTGTACACACTCGTACGATTCATAGCTTTATCACCATATGCAGTTTTCACCTCATTATAAACCTCAACCGGAGGTTTTCCCTTCCAAACGAGATAACGGATGACGCCGCGTATTTCGCACTTGGCGGGAGATTGGATTGACATTTTTCACGAAACATGTTGTCGCGTCGACACTTCTCAACGTACTGACCTCGAACCGGTCTCGTTGCGGAGGGGAAGGGTCAGGCTACACGGAAGTGTAGCCAACATGTCGAAAATAAAATCCATCCGGTCGTGAGAGCCTCAGTACACTTACCTTCTGGATACGCCTCGTACAATAATCTAAGAGAATTTTTAAAGGCATTAAGACTGTCACTAAATATTTCTAAGACTGCAACATATAGTAGTCATTACCCAATCGATGCAATCTGGGTACAGAGAAAAAATCAAGATGAAAACTGTAGTGGTTTGTTGTGTGGAGCGAAATGTATCATCATCCAAGGTCATCGAGGGAGAGTGGAAGTGCAAGCTGTAAATTGCCTAGAAGCACTATCTATGTTATATAAATGTGACCTACATACCTGTGCACTGAACAGGGATCTCAGAACATTTCACCCAGGTTGTACTTTTTACAACAACAGTGTAATGCAATACAAAAAGATATTGTTTATTTGATTCCACAAAAGATAAAATAGAAACAATTCAAGTCACATTATCATTAATGCTGTTAACAGTTATAATGGCATCCATTTCCTCAGTTAATCCTTTGGAATAACTATCAATTGTTCACCTATTTTAAACTATCACACATTGTCATTTAACGGCATCTAATTCATTGTCTTGTAATGCGATACACAATGCAGCCATTGACGTGTAGAATTGATTTACATCGTACATTTTGTTTGCAGCACACGGAGAGAGCCTGCTATGTGGGCCCTCGCAAGAAGTGAAACTCCGTCCAACGGGGCGAACTTCCGCCGTGACCCTCACGTTAGCCAATGGGGATGAGAGCAGCAACGAGCCCTGCACGCTCAACATATACGCACCAGATGCCTATGCACTGTCCCTTCGAATCATCAATGCCGAGGTAATTTATGTATTTATTACAAATTCATATTTAATTTTCAGACATGAGGAATGCACAATCTCATTTCAGACATGAGGAATGCACAATCTCATTTCAGACATGAGGAATGCACAATCTCATTTCAGACATGAGGAATGCACAATCTCATTTCAGACATGAGGAATGCACAATCTCATTTCAGACATGAGGAATGCACAATCTCATTTCAGACATGAGGTATGCACAATCTCATTTCAGACATGAGGAATGCACAATCTCATTTCAGACATGAGGAATGCACAATCTCATTTCAGACATGAGGTATGCACAATCTCATTTCAGACATGAGGAATGCACAATCTCATTTCAGACATGAGGAATGGACGATCTCCGTGACTTAGTTACTAAGACATTTATTTTCCATCCCAGGTATTGCGGGTTTGATTCCCGTTGGAACCTAATTTTTTTTAAAAAGGATTTTAGTCTGATTTTCACTTAGGACCTCTGTAACATCTTTCTGGTTGGTTGAAAAAGATTACCATTAGGTAATATGCCTGCCAGGTTGTACTGTATACAAAAATAATGTAATACAATACCAACTGCAGAGTAGAAGCTGCTCTTCCAACTGCAGAGTAGAAATGAGTGGAAATATTTCAACGAAATTACACTGCTATACAAATTTTAAGTTTTTTTTTACAAAAACTTAAGGATATTTTCTTCTTTCTAAAAATCATTCACTTAATCGAACCATACTTTCCTTACTCTTCCTCTACTACGCCTTCCATTAACATTTAGACTGTATATTTGTTTTGTTAATCTTTCTTCATTCATTTGTTCCACGTGCCCAAACCATCTCAGACTGCTCTTCATAAAATTGGTTAAATATGAGAAATCGCTACCAAATACATGTAACATTTATATAACATCATTAACTATCCCACCACTTCTCAATATCTCACTGAAAATGTTCAGCACCTAAAGGATCGCAGACTTTCACTGCACTACCTTCAAGTGGAGATCACCTTTTATAGTAGTGTTTCCAGTTCATTGCTCTTCCTTCTTCATGTCGTTGTTTACTGTCCATGCCATCAGAGTCTGGAACCAGTTACCAACTGCCATAAGATTCTTTGGTTGCTTTTAACAGCAAAAAATATTACATCTCTTTTCAATGATGAAGTGTGTTTGTTTCTCAATAACTCCTGGTGGTATTTGAAAATGTTTAGTTTTGTTTTTTTTTTTTCGTTTATTTTTCAGTGCATTAAATATTAGAAGAAATTAGTTTCACTAAACAATTAGCATGAATCTGCATAACTTTCGCCTGGTTGGTTGAAAAATATTGCCGTAGAGTAATCAACTCACAATTTGTATAGTTTACAGTAAATAAAACTATTAAAAGACCTGTATGTAAAAAACAAACTTGGACCCTTTTGGAAAACAAAATATAAACCAGCGGTTTTCTACCAACTATAAGATGGAGGTTGGCATTATCTGACTAATAAAAGAAGTCCTTCAGATTGCTGGGATTCCTAGCGAGAATCACAAGACCATTCAAGAATTTATCATCATTAATGATGTTGTATAAGTCATTGGTAAGAAGCAACCTGGAGTATGCCTCTGTAATGTGGAACCTTAACTATAGTGTACGGCACCGGTACAAAGAACTGTAACAATAGGCGGATGGCTGCTGCTCGATGCTCGGAGAATTCGGCTCACGTTCAGAGGCGTAGATTGGTGAAAAGGTAGCAGGGTAAAGAGATTCCTCTTAGGCAGGTACTAGATGATCGCAAGTAAAACACAGTAGGCAGAGTGAACTGAGAAGTGATTTATTTGGTCTTGGGCGCTTCATATGTGCGGTCGATCGCTCATCGCAAGCGCCTGTTTCCGCCACTGCATGCGGTCACACCTCGCGAAATACCACAATTTTCGGGAGTTTCGCGCATGCAGAGGCCGGCCGACCAGCAATATAGTCTTGCGGTAGCCGCGCACAAGTCACATTTCCATCGCGGTTGCGACACAGTGCGGACCTCAACAAACATTCATACAAAAACCCAAATAATATAACTACAAATTTATACATATCAAACGAGAAAACAAATACACAATTTTTTTATGATGACGCATACGTCCGATACATATATTGTAGTTTGTACGTTGGTTTAGTTGACGCAGTCCAGTGTTCTTGTTTTGTATAGCAATATATTGTCTATTTTCGATGTTCAATCACTTGAGGCTAGTAGACATACTTAAGATGTTGAATTTATTTATAAAGTCTTGAATAGTCTTGCGGACTCGCCTGCAAATATGAAACTTATTGATTCAAGTGTTTCTTATCATACTCTTAGAGACCTGCTTTGTTCGGTGTAGCAATATTTAGAAGTCACATGGGCTTCTATAGTAAGAATGTGCCGAGAGTATATTGCAGTAGGCGGACTTATGTTAGATGTGGACATACGAGACGTATCCAGAAAGTAAGTGTACTGAGGCTCTCACGACCGGATGGATTTTATTTTCGACATGTTCGCTGACCCTTCCCCTCCGCAACGAGACCGGTTGGATGTCAGTACGTTGAGAAGTGTCGACGCGACAACACGTTTCGTAAAAAATGTCAATCACATCTCCCGCCAAGTTGAATCGAGTTGAGGCCGGGCAAGAGTTTTTGAGGCGCTGCAAACTCCATGGAGATGAATTTCTCCGCTCCATCGTTACTGGATATGAAACTTGGGTTGCACACTACACGCCTGAAACCAAAAGGCAGTCTCAACAGTGGCGTCATACCTCTTCACCCTCCGCCAAAAAGTTCAAAACCACAATTTCAGCCGAGAAAATCATGGCATCCGTGTTTTGGGACTGTCAAGGCATAATTTTAATTGAATATATGCCTCAAAGGGAGACCATCAACTCTGCAAGATACTGTGAGATCCTAAAAAAAATGCGGAGAGCGATTCAGAACAAGAGGAGAGGCATGCATACATAGGGAGTCTGCCTGCTGTACGACAATGACAGACGGAACTGCTCGCCTCGTTTAAATGGGATGTCCTGAACCATCCCGCGCATTCCCCTGACCTAGCACCTTCAGATTACTATCTCTTTACCTCCCTGAAGCTGCACATGGGTGGAAAAAGGTTTTCAACCGACGAGGAGGTAAAGGAGGAGGTGGAGAAGTGGACGGAGGGGTTGGCGGGAAACTACTTCGAGGAAGGCATCAAAAAGTTGATACCCCGCTTCACCACCTGCATTGAGAGGAATGGCGACTATGTCGAAAAATAGCTTACATATGTACTACGGTAACCACGTAATTTTTTTGTTTAAATAAAAAAAATTGTAGCCTACAAAAATTCAATACACTATTTAGTTCACTGTCTGAGTTTAGAGGACGGTGATTGAATTAACTGAGAAATGAGTATTATTTTTTTTCCATATTTTGTATATAATTTGTCATATTTTTACTGACCTGCTGCCCTGACGGAACTGTACAGAGTTGAACTGACCCGCTGCCCTGACGGAACTGGACAGAGATGAACTCTGGTAATTGGGATTTTAATCCTTGGTATTATTTACAAATGTCAGTAAATATATGTACATGCCAGACTGAGTAGGCTGAGATGGGCTGGGCATGTGCAGAGAATGCCGTCATCACGGGTACCTAAGAGGATCCTTAAAGGGACATCCGGGCGGAAGAAGAAAGGTCGGTAGACCTAGGCTGTGATGGGAGGATGAGGTGAAAAAGGACGTGGCCCAACTGCTACAAGTGACAGATTGGAAGGCCGGGGCGGGAGACAGGAGGAGTTGGAGGTGAGGATTGATGGAGGCCAAGGCCCGATATGATCTGTAGAGCCATCGAAGAAGATGTTTTTTATGAAAATCTTGATTAATTTCCTACAAGAGCTCTTTTAAATAAAAATTAAAATAATATGTATGTTGCATACATGACGTTAACTGTATTTTCTTTTGTTTCTACAGAATCCATTCGAAGACTTTGGGGACATAGCTTTATCTACGTGGGGACTTAAAAAGCGGCCGGGGAAAAATGTTCATGTCGCTGGGAAAAACAAAACTGTACCTGACTGCACTCTCCAAGTGGTAAGTTTTACAAGCGTACCATCACACCGTCTCCCTGTCGGGGTAGGCAGAGAGGAGAGAATGCCAGATGTTTACGTCTTGCACCTCTTCTATGTCCATACACCTTATAAAGCTCCTAATATTTCTCTGATTTTTTTAAATTTCTTTCTTTCAAAATATTATACACTTATACCAACCATACTTTCCTTGGCCTTCCTCTATGCCGGATGAGAAGCTTATAATCAAATTGAAGCGAGAACTAAATGGAAAATAACAACATCTTCAACATTTGTGGAAACCACACACTTATCGCTTATTCCGCCGTGGTAGTAACAGAAGCACGAGCCCATGTTACGATCATCCGGCACGCATCCACTTGCAAAGTTGACAATGAACGAGCATTGAAGATGAAAACAGCATTTTCAAGAAAGTCTGTTCTCAAGCGAAACTATATAAATTGTCTTTTTATTATTATTATTATCATGACTATCTCTGTAACCTAGTGTAAGAATGCCACTTAACCCTTATCATAGCATTGTAACCCAGGTGTTACACTAATTTAGGATTTTTTTAAATCCACAAACTCTAACGTAATTTCAATTTTTTTTTTGTTAAACCCTTATCACTGCATTGTAACACAGGTGTTACACTAATATAGGGATTTTAAAAAAAAACAGAAACTAACGTAATTTCAAGTATGGCAAGACATTCAAATACTATACATGCACTATTGTGTGCAGTGGTATCATCTGGTGATAAATATTGACAACGCTACAAGCTTTCAAACGACATCGGGTCAACATGTCTGGACAGCGTGGCTGCGTTTTGAAAATTGGGGTAAATAATCTTTAAATATCTTATTAGTCACTACTTGTAGAGAAAAATTATTCAAACCATTTTAGTTGTTGATAATTCAGCTATGTAAATATTGTTTAGAATCATTTTATAGCGCTTTTTGTGTTTTATAAAAATTGATATTTTGGCAATGTAACGTGGATGTTACATATAAAAAACTATAAGGAAAGTTGTGATTTTTTTCCCTCAATTTTTCTTCATAACTTACCATAACATAAAACAAGGAATCACCAAAGAAAAACGTTAATATTTGAATAAATTGAACTTTGCCAAGATAAGGGTTAAGAGTTTGGACTCATTTCACTATGGTCACGAAATAAAAGTGTCTCTGTCTGAAGGACTGAACAAAGATGCTTTGTTGATGTCGTGGCATAGTAGGCTGTGATTTGCAACATGAGTGCTTCGTACCCAGGTGTCCTGAGTTCCATTTCCTACAGATTAAATTCTGGACTTGCTTTACTTTAATTTATTTATTTATTTATTTAACACTTTTATTGCAATACAATCTGGCGGGCTTATTGCCAGGCGGCAATCTCTTCCAACCAACCAGACAAAAGTAAATGAAGCAAGTTACGTGGTCGCACAAATCATTCAAATGACTATCCATCCCCACGAAATCCATAAACATATACGTGAGAACATGCCCACAAACCCCACAAAGACGGACAATCACCCGAACACTATTTTTCATATAAAGTGAGATATCATCAATCAAAAGGAAAGGAAAGGATGGTGGAGAGGAAAGGAAAAGAAAAATCAGGAATGAAACACGTTATTTTACTGACTAGAAATTAAGAGTTTTTTCAGTCGCTTCTTAAAGCATGCCAAGGACGGAGCGAGTCTTATATTGGTTTGTAACTGATTCCAGAGTCTCACTGCATGGACAGTAAAGGACGACGTGAAAAAAGAAGAGCGGTGAACTGGAAAGGCCAATAAACAATCTCTGTTTGAGCGTAGCGCTAATCCATGATTGGAAAGACGCTGAAAATTTTCGGCGAGATAAGAGGGTGCGGCGGGACAGTTAAGGATATTATACAATAGAGACAGTATGTGAATTTGGCGTCTATTTCTAACATTCAACCAGTTCAATGCCTTCTGGTATGAAGTTATATGATCGTACTTTCGTAGGTTGAAAATAAATCTTAGGCACACATTTTGAAGACGCTGTAATTTGTCCAGCTGTTCCTCTGTAACATCCAAGTAACATACGTCCGCATAGTCCAGAATCGGAAAGAGCAGAGATTGTACGAGTAAAATTTTGGTTTTAGTTGGTAGAAATCTTTGCAACACTTTAAGGGAATGAAGGCTGAAGAAGATCCTTCGGCTTACCTCATTTATTTGATCTCGCCATGAGAGAGTGTTATCTATTAGCACTCCTAGGTTTTTAACAGTTTTATGTAATGGTATAATAGAGCCATCAAGTAATATTGGAGGAAGTAAGTCAGTGTTGAATTTACCAAGAAGCTGAGGGCTGCCAATGAGGATCGCTTGAGACTTCTTAGGATTGATGAGTAAGCCATGCTCCCCAGTCCACTCCGAGATCGATTGAAGGTCCGTATTTAAATTGTTCAAAGCCGCGTGAAAGGAATTTGGATCAAAATGAATATATATCTGCAGGTCATCTGCATACAGATGATAAGAACATTTAAGAGACGATGTTATTGGGTTGATGAATATAGAAAAAAGGAGTGGAGAGAGAATTCCACCTTGGGGAACGCCTGCAGAGAGATCAGTCCATTCAGATATACGCTCTTGGTATTTACAGGATTGTTGTCTTCCCTTTAAATAGTTCGAAAACCAGACTATGACCGATTCAGAGAATCGTAATGAACGCATTCGAGCCATAAGCAGATCAAAGTCTACAGTATTGAATGCATTGCTGAAATCCAGTAGACATAACAATGTCAACTGCTTAAAGCTCATTCCACGTCTCACGTCATCCGTGATCTTGACCAGTGCGGTAGTGGTACTATGTCCCGGACGAAATCCTGACTGCAATGGATTAAACAATTCAAATTGATTAAGGTGGGAGTCAATTTGTATATGAACAATTTTTTCAATAATTTTGGATAGTGTGGGCAGAATAGATATGGGCCTAAAATCTTTATATGACGTGGGTGAGTCAACTTTCGGGATCGGAATAATTAGAGCCCTCTTCCATACACTAGGAAAGCTGCTAGTAGACAAAGAAAAATTTATAATATGTGTTATGATAGGAAGAATAGCATCGATAATGAAGGAGATGAATACAATCGAAATATTGTCGTCACCCATCGCTTTTGAGGATATAGTCAAAAGAATACGACGAACCTCACCTACATCAACCTCCGAAAAGTGGAGCTCAGGAACATTGGGTCGAGGCATTACATGAATTTTTCGGAGAGTGTTCTCCTTTGTGGTAATGTCTAAACTGAGTGATGGTGTTGCAAAATGTCTATTAAGGTTATTAACATCTAATGTGAAGTTACCTGAGGTGTCCGAGGACTTGACACCCATCGAGTTCAGGACCTTCCACCTTTTTGCAGGCTGACAGTTTTGAAGGGTGTCAAAAAAGTGTTTTCTTTTTGCATTCCGACATAATTGTGTACATTTATTGCGAAGTCGTCGAAAAATCTCCCATAGTTGATCATTGGGATTAGATTTGAAGTTTTTTTTCGCTTTGTCACGTCTAGCCATGTTTTTTTTAATGTCGTCAGTCAGCCATGGGGCAGGTCTATACTTTAAGTGAGTAAGTTTAAGTGGAGCGTGTTTGTCGCAGAGCTCTAGTAAAAACGTGTTGAATAGATTTATTTTACTATCTATATTATCCAATCGTTCGATGGCCGCCCAGTCAACTTCGCTTGCGTCGGAAAATAAGGCGTCCCTATCAACGCGTCCAAAGCTTCTCAGGAATTTTCTCTCTTTTGAGAGTTTCGGAGCGTGGTTGATCAGTGAGATATATATCAAATCATGATGCGAGAAGCCTGGAGCATCAATTTGTCCATGAGTTCGAACTGCAGAGGGATCTGAGGTAATAATTAAATCTAGAAGGCTTTGGGAATTTCTTGTTACATGTGTACAGTTTAGGGGCATTATTGAGAGGTTCATTGACTGTACGATTCTCAGGAGTTTATCAGATCGGCCGTCATTTTTTTTAAGGCACGTATTGAAATCTCCCATTATGAGAGTGGTATTGTAATTAGGAGTATGATCTTCAAGAAGTTTTTCTAACTCGTCAAAATAATTATTATTAGGAGGGCAGTATATCACTCCGATGAGATATTTAATGAAGTTGTAGTGAAGGGATATAAATAAATATTCTGGGCCTCCAGAGTAAGGAGCTTGGGATTGACAGATGATAGAAAAATTTATATTATTCCTCAACTATATGCAGACTCCTCCTCCCATTCTCCCCACCCTGTCTCGCCGAACTAGATGGAATCCTGGAAGAGAAAAAAGTGAGTTTGATAGTGATGGTTTCATCCAGGATTCGCTAACCAGCAGGGCATGGACAGGCTGGTCATGAAATGAGGTGAGCAGCTCAGAATAATGGGCGGGTATGCTTTGGGCATTTATATGGCATGCGTGAAAGTCATTGTTAGCTGTAGAGAAAGCAGAGCGGAGATGATTATTCAAAAGTAATGGCGGGTTTGTATCAGCGAAATCTGAAGAGTCTGAAGATGACGTGTCCAATGTAGATAGGAATTCAGGAAAGGGTGAGGGAGTATTTAATGCCTGCTTTTTAAATTTATTGTTGTGTTGGCACTTAGTGTCAGCCTTATATACTTTCTTAAAACACTCTTAGGCCTCGGCCACACAGGTAGGAGCCTCGCTTAGTGCTTAGAGCTACGCTGCGAGCTAGGTGACATGAGCAAGTTGAGAAATTTTTGTATCATTTTTTATCGGAGTGGAGTAGAACTATAAGCTGGATTTCTTCTTAATCTTATCAATTGATTGTTCCAAATCGATCCAACAGGGCAAGATATGATATAGCTTTTGTCGTTACTGGTCCTTAGGCGTGGAATGGTTTACCTCTTAGTGTTAGGCCTCGGCCACACTGCGAGCTAGATGACATATCCTAGCGAACCAACGCACCCCATACTATCGCAATTGCCACACTGCACACTTTGCGTCACACTACGTGACTTATAGTCACCTAGTAGCGTAGCTCTAAGCACCAAATGAGGCTCCTACCTATGTGGCCGAGGCCTTAGGATGACAGTGTGCATTTTTGTCATATGGTACCCTTTAATATATCCAAATTAGTGTTTCGGATACATTGAAAAGCATGGCTAGGAAACAATATTGTATTCGACCCCAGTAAACCTTTAGGTTTAGAACCTCTACAGAAGGTACGGAACTCGCGGTTCATCATTGAATGTGTTGGCAGTATTACCGCTCAGCACGTGCCCTTTTTTTTAGTACCATCGGAAATTGAACCCGAAATCCTAAGTGACAGTCAAGAATGTTACCACTGGGCAACGGAGGTCGTCGTAGAATTATATAAGTCATTGGATTTATTTATTTTTTTAGTTGGTTGAAAAATTAGGCAATATAGCAATGTACAAAATGAAAATACAATGTTTGATATTGTTACAAATTACCATTTTTAATTGGATTCTCTCCTAATAAGAACAAGCTAAATGTCACGCCTTGACGATACAACTTTGTTAGCGACCGGCCCATTGATTGGATTCTCTCATAATAAGAACAAGCTAAATGTCACGCCTTGACGATACAACTTTGTTAGCGACCGGCCCATTGATTGGATTCTCTCCTAATAAGAACAAGCTAAATGTCACGCCTTGACGATACAACTTTGTTAGCGACCGGCCCATTGATTGGATTCTCTCCTAATAAGAACAAGCTAAATGTCACACCTTGACGATACAACTTTGTTAGCGACCGGCCCATTGATTGGATTCTCTCCTAATAAGAACAAGCTAAATGTCACGCCTTGACGATACAACTTTGTTAGCGACCGGCCCATTGATTGGATTCTCTCCTAATAAGAACAAGCTTAATGTCACACCTTGACGATGCAACTTTGTTAGCGACCGGCCCATTGATTGGATTCTCTCCTAATAAGAACAAGCTAAATGTCACACCTTGACGATACAATTTTGTTAGCGACCGGCCCATTGATTGGACTCTCTCCTAATAAGAACAAGCTAAATGTCACACCTTGACGATACAACTTTGTTAGCGACCGGCCCATTGATTGGATTCTCTCCTAATAAGAACAAGCTAAATGTCACACCTTCACGATACAACTTTGTTAGCGACCGGCCCATTGATTGGATTCTCTCCTAATAAGAACAAGCTAAATGTCACACCTTGACGATACAACTTTGTTAGCGACCGGCCCATTGATTGTATAAAAAGCTCGTGTTGCCAGCACAACCATTTATGAATTATGCAATTTCACAGCTGTGTATGAAGTCAGCGCTCTTAACTGTGACCCTCCATTGTATTAACGGATACTTTATGATGCCATTAAAATTGTTCAACGGACTCCCAGAACTTGGTATGGTTGAAAAAGATTTTTTCATTACTTTTCAAAGGATTCATTCCATCAGAATCTCAGTGTATCCATTCTAACATTATCTCGACATAAACATTTTCATATCCATACAAACTGTTTGGCTTCTTCGTGTTGGATTTCCTCGTCACCACAAGATATAATTATTTTGATTCTTTTCAAAATATTAAGAACCACAAATGAAAATGTGTCGGTATGCAAAGAAGTCTCTCATTTCCTGTTCGAAGAGAATGTTCATGTTCTGAAAGAGACATAATAATGACAACAGAATGTAAAAGCTTCTTCGCTGTCTGATGTTAAGCCATTGAAATTTATTTTGAAACTCTTGACATGTGGTCATACTTCCTTAGGTTAAATTTGAATCGGATGCAAACATTTTGAAGTCTCCAACTTATCCAACAACTCTTAGTTGGCATCCAAATAACAACATATGTCATCATAATCAAGTAATGGAAGGGTAAGATATTGGGACTAGTATTCGACTCAAAAGTAAATATTAAAAAATATAAATTGATTTAATATTTAATGTCAAAAGTGATGGTCGTCAAAAAGGGTGATATTGGTTGGAAGGTTTGAGTATTTGGAAGGTATGAGTATTTGGAAGGTTTGAGTATTTGGAAGGTTTGAGTATTTGGAAGGTATGAGTATTTGGAAGGTTTGAGTATTTGGAAGGTATGAGTATTTGGAAGGTATGAGTATTTGGAAGGTTTGAGTATTTGGAAGGTATGAGTATTTGGAAGGTTTGAGTATTTGGAAGGTTTGAGTATTTGGAAGGTTTGGGTATTTGGAAGGTTTGAGTATTTGGAAGGTTTGGGTATTTGGAAGGTTTGAGTATTTGGAAAGTTTGAGTATTTGGAAGGTTTGGGTATTTGGAAGGTTTGGGTATTTGGAAGGTTTGGGTATTTGGAAGGTTTAAGTATTTGGAAGGTTTGAGTATTTGGAAGGTTTGGGTATTTGGAAGGTTTAAGTATTTGGAAGGTTTGAGTATTTGGAAGGTTTGGGTATTTGGAAGGTTTGAGTATTTGGAAGGTTTGAGTATTTGGAAGGTTTGAGTATTTGGAAGGTTTGGGTATTTGGAAGGTTTGAGTATTTGGAAGGTTTGGGTATTTGGAAGGTTTGAGTATTTGGAAAGTTTGAGTATTTGGAAGGTTTGAGTATTTGGAAGGTTTGAGTATTTGGAAGGTTTGAGTATTTGGAAGGTTTGAGTATTTGGAAGGTTTGGGTATTTGGAAGGTTTGAGTATTTGGAAGGTTTGGGTATTTGGAAGGTTTGAGTATTTGGAAAGTTTGAGTATTTGGAAGGTTTGAGTATTTGGAAGGTTTGAGTATTTGGAAGGTTTGGGTATTTGGAAGGTTTGAGTGAACAGTGAAAGATTACAGAACAATTCAAAATTTTGCTATCTGACAAGCGTGGTTTCAAGAGATGCATATTAAAAAGTATGTTGCACCAAGAAACAAGGTCAATCTTGGAACAGACTGCACAATAATATAGTAAATGATGTAACATTGAAAATACATACATACGTACCATCACGCTGTTTCACTGTCGGGGTAGGTAGGAACGTCAGAATGACAGATTTTTCTATTGCGACATAAATCTATCGCCTCGTCTACATCCGTACACCTCATATAATTTCTCAGACTCTTTACATTTTCTTCTTTCAAAATATTAACTTGATCCAACCATACTTTCCGAGATGTTTCTCTACCCCACACCTTTCACTGACATTTGGACTGCATATTTGATTTGTTAGTATATCTGGACAAGTTCCTGCACACAAACCCTGAAGTGCTAAGTGCTGTTGTGTGGTGTTTTGTTTCCTTTGCTAATTTGTTACAAAACAATGTTTCCTCTCTCAGCAAACAATTGTTTCATTTTGGTTTCTATATGTTCGTTTTATTAATTTCTGGGTCACCATTCGAACATATGGTATAGTTCAACATATCTGAATTGGCTATGTTGACATATTAAAAGTTTGGCAAATGTAGTGTCTAGATGACAATGTTATCTTCAGTTCCATTTTATTTATTTTTTTTTATTTATTTACACATGACAAGAAATATACATAATTTGCCAAAAAACAACAGGTAATTTAATTTGGACATACAATTTTAATGGATCTGGGTTTGTTGCCTTTCATTTGTCGTGTCCCCAGTAAACTAGGCTTTTGCCTGTATCTCTCTGAGGATATTGACCATGAAAAAATAAATCAATACTTCTTTCCGATTTTCGATAACACTAAAACAAAACCCCGTTGCACATTCTCATCAACCTGACAAACAGTGACACTCAATTACAACTGGAAACATCATACAAAATCAAACTCCTCACACATCATCACTCCAGAAAGACCAAAAAAACGTTCATCCCATAATATACCGCACCAATCATAAAAATAAAAACAAAAATATACAGAAATACAAATATAAAACAACGAAATTAAAACAACAAAATTAAACCCACACTCAAGAGCTCACACAAACCTTTTCCACACGTCATTCTTCTTGCAAGCCCAAGTACTCAAACTCCTGTCGCAATAACAACCACGATCCGATCGACTGCCTAAATGATTTTCCTCCCTTTACCTTTATTGAATTCGGCACGTCATTGTATTAGGTGTACAAATAAGTTTCCGCCGTTTTTTATAAAAAAATGGGCATTTATTGTGAAAGAACGGAACCTCATGTTTTATTCGAAGTAGTACCCATCGCTTGCCACTACTTTTCCCCATCTTTCTGTCAGCATACGAATACCGCGTCAGTCATCATCATCATCTTTTGAGGCTATCCACGAATCGACTCAATTTTTGGTATCTTCATATGATGTGAAGTGCTGCTCAGACAGGCCATGCGTCATCGATCAAAACAAGTGGTAATCAGAAGGAGCAATGTCTGGTGAATACAGCGGGTGGGGTAAAACTTCTCAATTGAGTGTTTCCAAATAGGTTTTGACCGGTGCCGCAACATGTGAACTAGCATTATCATGCAGGAGAATAATTTTGTCGTGTCTGGCGTAGTAGTGGGCGCGCTTTTCCTCGAGTGCTCGACTCAATCTCATCAATTATGTTCGGTAGACAGCCCCAGCAATGGTTTCATTCGGTTTGAGCAACTCATAATACACGACACCAAGCTGATCCCACCAAATACACAACAAGAGTTTTTTTCCATGAATATTTGGCTTAGCCGTAGATGTTGAAGCATGACCAGGGGATCCCCATGATTTCTTCCTTTTTGGATTATCATAATGGATGCATTTTTCATCACCAGTGACTATATGGTGCAGAAAACCCTTTCGTTTATGCCTGGCAAGCAGCATTTCACATGTGGAAAATTGGCATTCAAAGTTTCTCCGTGTCAGTTCATATGAATCCCAATTTCTTTGTTTTTGAATCATTCCCAATGATTTCAACCCATGTGAAATTGCTTGTTGAGTCACTCCTAATGTAAGTGCAAGTTCTTCTTGCGTTTGGCACGAATCTTGATCCAATAATACTTCCAATTCCGCGTCTTCGTACACTTTCGGCCTTCCGCTACGTTCTTTGTCTCCGATGTCAAATTCACTGTTCTTAAACTTTTGAAACCACTCACGACAACTTCTCTCACTTAAGGCAGCCTCACCATATGCTTCTACAAGCAATCGATGCGCCTCAGCTGCAGATTTCTTCAAATTGAAGAAGTAAATCAAAAGTTCCCGCAAATGACGCTGATTCGGCTCAAAACTTGACATTTTCGAACACAAAAAAATATGTTATACTGATAAAAATTCACTAATATTTCAAGGTCATGTTGTTGACAGATGTCCAACCTTACGATAATGACATTTTACATCTGACAATTTTAACCATAACTTACTGGTGGCGCCAACTTTTGTCAAACGGCGGTGACTTATTTGTACACCCAATATGTCAGAGTTGGTGCGGAACTCATAATTCATCATGACATATATTTGTTATACTACTGATCGTGAAAAACAACTGTACAACCCGCACATATCTAGCAATCTATTGAAACCAAATGATCTCTATCTGACTGGGATCCTTTATTTAATTTTTTTGGGTTCCGTCTGTAATCGATTCCTAAACCTCTGATGGAAGTCAAATGTCTCGCCAACTATATCAAGGAGTCATTAGCCCGCAGGTTATGAAACATTAGTGTACGAGTATCAGTATCTGCTCTGCTATTGGCTATGTAAATTGAAAACAATTAATTGTGTTTGGTCACACATGCACGTATTGTAGAAAGTCATTAAATCGGTAAATTATTCCAGCCATTAAGCAGCTATAAATAGAAGACATGTGTAAGTGTTACACACACTAGAGCAGAGCCACATTTGTTAACAGACAAACGTAAGCATTTGCCATGGGGCGCTAATCCAAAGAGGGCGCCCAAATATTCATAAATAGATTATAAAGATATTTATATAAGGTAAATAAGACCGCTGAAAAGGTGGAAGGACAGCTGGACGTCATCATCCCAGGACAGCACACCGTCATCACAAACAGGTCATACGACCTAGACCAAGAGGAAGAAGAAGATTTATATAAGATCGATTTAGATAAATGCTTTGTTGATAAATGCATTCATTTCAAATCATATTTAAAATCTAATGATCGCCCTGACTGTTCAATGTTATAGCTTAACAAAGT
Organism: Odontocerum albicorne; assembly: GCA_949825065.1. Lineage (NCBI taxonomy): Eukaryota > Metazoa > Arthropoda > Insecta > Trichoptera > Odontoceridae > Odontocerum > Odontocerum albicorne. The sequence continues at coordinate 3,511 of OX463840.1, read as the reverse complement.
AATGGTTATCAAAAAATTAATAACTATTTATACAAATATTTACATTATTTTATTTATGCACCACTAAGACATTGTTTTACTAACAAGACTTGTTTGTGCTCCCCTGAAGATGAGGTGTGCACCTTGAAACCGGTAGGGTTATACCGTCACAAAAAAGTGGAATAAACAGTGTTTGATAAAACAAATGACAATGTCTTTAATCCTCCACAATGTTAACTATAAATAAAATATTTTATTATTGAAACAATTCAAAACATATTCTAAGATCCACCCGCTAACAAAACAGACTAAATACATTAGCCATATTACCAATAGAATCAGACATAACAGCGAATATGAACTTCATATTGAAACAATTCAAAACATATTCTAAGATCCACCCGTTAACAAAACAGACTAAATACATTAGCCATATTACCAATAGAATAAGACATAACAGCGAATATGAACTTCATATTGAAACAATTCAAAAAATATTCTAAGATCCATCCGCTAACAAAACAGACTAAATACATTAGCCATATTACCAATAGAATCAGACATAACAGCGAATATGAACTTCATATTGAAACAATTCAAAACATATTCTAAGATCCACCCACTAACAAAACAGACTAAATACATTAGCCATATTACCAATAGAATCAGACATAACAGCGAATATGAACTTCATATTGAAACAATTCAAAACATATTCTAAGATCCACCCGCTAACAAAACAGACTAAATACATTAGCCATATTACCAATAGAATCAGACATAACAGCGAATATGAACTTCATATTGAAACAATTCAAAACATATTCTAAGATCCATCCGCTGACAAAACAGACTAAATACATTAGCCATATTACCAATAGAATCAGACATAACAGCGAATATGAACTTCATATTGAAACAATTCAAAACATATTCTAAGATCCACCCACTAACAAAACAGACTAAATACATTAGCCATATTACCAATAGAATCAGACATAACAGCGAATATGAACTTCATTTTGAAACAATTCAAAACATATTCTAAGATCCACCCGCTAACAAAATAGACTAAATACATTAGCCATACTACCAATAGAATCAGACATAACAGCGAATATGAACTTCATATTGAAACAATTCAAAACATATTCTAAGATCCACCCGCTAACAAAACAGACTAAATACATTAGCCATATTACCAATAGAATCAGACATAACAGCGAATATGAACTTCATATTGAAACAATTCAAAACATATTCTAAGATCCACCCACTAACAAAACAGACTAAATACATTAGCCATATTACCAATAGAATCAGACATAACAGCGAATATGAACTTCATTTTGAAACAATTCAAAACATATTCTAAGATCCACCCGCTAACAAAATAGACTAAATACATTAGCCATATTACCAATAGAATCAGACATAACAGCGAATATGAACTTCATATTGAAACAATTCAAAACATATTCTAAGATCCACCCGCTAACAAAACAGACTAAATACATTAGCCATATTACCAATAGAATCAGACATAACAGCGAATATGAACTTCATATTGAAACAATTCAAAACATATTCTAAGATCCACCCGCTAACAAAACAGACTAAATACACTAGCCATATTACCAATAGAATCAGACATAACAGCGAATATGAACTTCATATTGAAACAATTCAAAACATATTCTAAGATCCACCCGCTAACAAAACAGACTAAATACATTAGCCATATTACCAATAGAATCAGACATAACAGCGAATATGAACTTCATATTGAAACAATTCAAAACATATTCTAAGATCCACCCGCTAACAAAACAGACTAAATACACTAGCCATATTACCAATAGAATCAGACATAACAGCGAATATGAACTTCATATTGAAACAATACAAAACATATTCTAAGATCCACCCGTTAACAAAACAGACTAAATACGTTAGCCATATTACCAATAGAATCAGACATAACAGCGAATATGAACTTCATATTGACATCGTAGATGCATTTGCGAAGATGAAAGCAAGATGTTATTTCTAGTGGTTTATCGTTTTGCGCGAAATACAGTATCATCTGAAATAGAAGGGTAAACAATTTTTTAACTATATATTTGGAAGAATAGGGGTGAATACAAGTTACAAACTGCCTAGAGGCAGCATCTATACAAATGCGGCACCGTACAAAAGACGTTTCAAGAATGGCACGTTCTCTCTTGTGAGCACTTAGTCTTGTCATTCATAATAAACATGGTTTAAATGCAATTATTTACAGGTTCAGCAAGATGATCACGCGTATTGATCATTATTTTTTACCCTTAAAATGTACGCAGTGAATAAATAAATAGAAATCGCAAATATTGTATTATAAAATCAGTGCCATCTTAACCTTTCCTTCCCTGTGTTGGGTATCTTCTACATATTGCTTCTAATAACCATCAATATCTATAAATATTATAAATACAAGGTTAAGATTTTAGGTATTCCTCCATAATATATTTACGCATTGATTTAAAAAATAATATTAATAATAATCAGAATTTATCGACTACATCGAGGTGTTTTGTAAAGATCGAAAACAAATTCACATTTAAACGCTGCGAGTGCCTCGTCTTGACGATAGGTGAATAGTATGCGGGAAGCGCAGCACTATATTCGCATCTCACTCTTGCATACTAGACTGAATTGCGAGGAGCTGAATTGTCTCAACGTCGCAAGCATAAGCGTAAGTGCCAGGGTATGCGACTGACGTTCCGCGCCACTAGTAGCTTCTAGGCTTGCAAATAGGTTAGACGTATGCCCGTTCCGTGAGCGGTGCCAGATGGTTTTTTAATGTTTTCAGCAAATAAATCTCAATTATTATAATTTTTAACTTCAATTATAATTAATTAAGGAGATTATCTATGAATGTTCTTATTTTTCCGATTTAAAATCGCTAATTTTTGATCGCGTACTCACTACCCAACACCGGAGCACGCGTATTATTTTTATCACCGTAAGGGAAGGGTTAAGGTATAGGCACACTAGGCAAAGTCTAGAGCCTCGTGCCGTCATGTTGTTTATGACTGATTCTTTTTATTTATTTTTTTACATGACCTGGAAAGATATGTTACAATAATAACAACATAGCAACTTTTATTAGTCTTTCTTCATTCATTCGTTCTACGTGTCCAAACCATCTCAGAATGGTCTTCTTCATCTTATTTGATGCATCGCCCTTAAGTTCACATTCATCCCTAATCACTTAATTCCATACATTATTACCTCGTGTATTTTTCTCAATGCATGCATTGCTATAACATTTATTCCGAGCATTTCAGTATTTTTCTATGTCCACATTTCACTCCAATATATATCAAAGGTGATAATAAAATACTGTTATAAACTATTAACTTAGCAAATTTTAATACCCGAGCAAGTGGAGGAATTTAAGTAGTATTTTCTCTGATGATTGAAGAGTTTGAAGAAATATCGAACCGTGTATAGCAATAGGAAACAAACTCAATGGGGCACTTAAACACAC